>JAQHUG010000145.1:2851522-2907609 GCA_028555095.1 Dicrostonyx torquatus | reverse complement strand
AGTCGAATGCACCACACAGCATGTGCAGTGCTAGCACAGGAGGACCAACCCCGGGTTGTCTAATTACGTTTTTGGCTATGGGAAGCAACCAGAGATGAATGTCAGTGAAGGGCTCAACCATAGCCGTGAAGGCTGTGGTTGGGGGCTGGAAGGGCAAAACTCACCACTGAAGCCACTGGTGTGTGTAGAGGTTGGCGTTCAGGCAGATAGAGTGTGAGGCTGTTGTAAAGAAACCTGGTTCCTGAGCCCAGGGGTCCACAGGTCCTCAGCCAGCCTGGCTGCAGGCTGGAGGGAACATGGAGAAAGCCTGGCTGAGTCACGAGCACCAAATGTTATGGTAAAATGCCCCAGGCCCCCAAATGGTGGCAGTGGGCAGCAGGTCGCGAAACCACGGCAGGCCATGAAGGTAGCCAATCCCAAACAGGGAGCCATGCGGTGGGTGAGAGACAGAGACCTATTAGGCGTGCCATGAAGAGGAAGTTGGTGTTTATTTGGTGGGTTACGAAGGGGAAAGGGGGGGAGGGGAGAAGGGAGAAGAGCAGAGAGAGAGAGGCAGAGAGAGAGAGAAAAAGAGAAACAGAGCGGGGTAGGGGAGACGTGGGGGAGAAGGGAGAGAGGCAGAAGCTGCCACTTCAGGAGAGAGAGAGAAAGGAAAGAGCTCAGGCTGGAAGTGGAAGGAAGATCTGTTTGCCTCAGTGGATGGGGGAGGAAAGGAGTGGAGCTTGTCTCTTAAAAGGACAGGACAGACCATTACACTTTGGTGCCGGAAAAGAAGAAGCTCCCTAGAGTACGGCATCAGCTTCTTCCTTTGGTCTCTGGAGTAGACCCCAGGCTACTCAGCTCTTGCTGGCACCACTTGTGACAGAGATGCCACTAGCTCAGCTCAGTCTCATCTCTTGGCTTGGCTAAGTCCCGAGTCCTTGGATGAACAGGCAACGTCTTGGTCCCCAGTTTATTAGATTATCTCTAAGCAGTCATCATAGACTCCATCCAGCTCCCAGCCTTAAAGTCCACACCCTAGGCTTTGCCACAAAATGACCTTGTTCCTCCACAGCAAACCCATCACAGACTCACTGGCCTTGAACTCAGTTTGAACCCCTGGCAATGACAGAGGCATTCTAGAAAGTGATGATAGACTCTTTTGAAAGGAAGATCTGATCTTATCAGTCATCTTTCTCTTTAATTACCATAGACTGACACATTGTGCCCAAACATCCCCTCCTTAGAGTCCCAAAGGGCAACTGGTAAGAAGGAACAGCCTGCTGAAGGCTATTAGTGCCCTCAACTTACAAAAGTACACAGCAAATTGAGACGCACATTTAATTCTTTGATGCTTTTCTCTGGATATAAAAAGAAAGTTTCCCTCTGCTGTATACATACCCTGCAGCCACTGAGCTACACGCTCACCCTTGGCTAGAGAGGACAGAAGTATGTTTCTCTATGCCATGAAAGGCAGTGTGTGGTCTGGGTCATTGTGGCTGCACCATGTGCTACAGACAGGGTGGCCAGAGAAACATACCAAGCCCTTCCTTCTTTGCACCATGGTCCTGTCTGCAGAAGCATTAGCAATATTAGATACCTGTGTCTTTCTCTGGACATTATCCTCGTGTTGGGCCAATGCAAAAAGATAAAACCCATGTGTTCAGGAAGAGGAAAGAGAAAAGTGTGTTGATAATTTAAAGAATTCGTTTCTATTTCAGAATCACTATTTTAAAATATGCTTATGAGGAACCGGAGCTATAGCTCACTTGGTAGAGTGCTTGCCTTAAATGCAAAGTCCTTGATTCAGTAGCCAGCATCACATAAAAGCCAGCTGTGGTGGTGTGCATGCCTGCAGTCTCAGCATTGGGGGATAGGGGAAGAATGGACCAGAAGAATCAGAAGTTCAAATCTCAGGTCAGCCTGAGCTCCATGAGACCCTGCCTCAAGAAGAAATGCTTGTAAGATTTTTTATAACATGGACAAATAGTTTTCTGGAAAGAAAGCAAGATTAAAAAATATGGGAAAGTAAATCACAAGAACACTAAAATATGTATAGAAGAAATATCAAAACATCTAGTGTGGATCTCTAGCAGCTGTGGTGCTCAGTGCTGTTTTCCTGTTTGGCGTGTGTGTGTGTGTGTGTGTGTGTGTGTGTGTGTGTGTGTGTGTTGCTATTATCATGGAAACTAATTTAATTCTTTAGTAGTAAATAAAGGATTTTAAGTAAATATTTAAATTTTCCCCTAAAAACTTATTTGTTCAGTCATCAAATATTTCTTGAGCACTTGCCATGTTCCCATTTGTCTTAGTTAGGGTTACTATGGCGGTGATGAAACATCAGGACCAAACTTGGGGAGGAAAGGGTTTACTTGGCTTATACTCCATATCACTGTTCATCATCAAAGGAAGTCAGGACAGGAACTCAAACAGGGCAGGAACCTGGAAGCAAGAGCTGATACAGAGGCCATGGAGGAGTGTGCTTACTGGCTTGCTCAGTCTGCTTTTTTTTTTTTTTTTTTTTTAATAGAACTTGGGACCACCAGTCACAATGGGCTGGGCCCTCCCATATCAGTCACTAATGAAGAAAATACCCTACAGGCTTCCTACAGCCTGATCCTTTGGAGGTTCTCTTAACTCATGTTCCCTCCTCTCAGATGACATTAACTTTTGTCAAGTTTACATAAAGCTAGCCAGCACACTGGTGTTCTAAATGTTCTGGGCCATACTGACAAACATCGTAGAGTCCTTGTCCCTGTGGACTTTACATTCTGATAGACAAGGAAAAATAAGGGTGGCTTCAAATTAAACCACTTTGAATTTAAATAAATTATGGATATAATTTATCATTTAAATATGCAAAGAATGGTATATCCATACACCCTAGTATCACACATATGACGAATATACGGAAAGTGTAGCATCACTATAAATATATATCGAAAATGTATAGTACAAATAAGAATGTAGTACATCACTACTATTAAATTTAGTTAGCAATGATATAAAAAGTTTTCCAAAATAACATTTTAGAACACTATGTACAGCTAGCATCACGTGACACACATGTGTTTGTGTGTATATGCACACACAGATACTTCTTTATGTGTTTCTCTTTCTGAAGGAATACATAAGTCAGTGGTGAGCATGATTCCTTCAGGGGTCCCGTACTGAGCAGTTGAAAGGACAGACATAGGACAGGCATAGGAAGCAGACTGGCTTGGGACAGCCGCATTTTGGCTCGCGTTGCCTGTCTTATAAGTGAGTAACATTCTTCCTAACCTAAGGTTCATGGCTTTACCAACCCTGTGAAACTGGCTAGGTTTCTAGTACCAAGCACGATTTCCCTCTCATTGGGTGGGCCTAAAGCCTAATTAGAGGTCTGTTAGCTGCCAAGCATATGTGAGTGGTACCCACTGCATCATCATGCATATCCTGCCACGCTGGTAATTGTTGTGACTCATAGAGGCTGCAGCTGGGGGACTGTGGGTTCTTCCGGGCATGGGCTTGTACCCGGTTTGCTTATTTTACCGAGGACTTTGGCATCATCAAGGATGATGGTCTCTCTCCGACTCTCTTTTACTAGACTAGCATAAGTGGTGTCGCTATATTTCAATTAAAAACATATTTTTAAACTAATTATGTATATATGTTTGTATAATATCATTTTCCTCAATTATGAAGAAAAATTTATATTATTTTCTGGAAAGTAGGTTTAACTGGAAATCATCATATTAAGCAAAATTAAGCCAGACTCAGAGAAATGAATATCACATGCGCTCTCATTTGTAAAGCCTAGATTTTATAGAGCAATATAAAGCCATCTACATATATATACATGGAAGCAGAAGTGAAGCTGGAGGCAGGAAAAGACTGTGGGGTATGGGGCAGGAAGAAAGGAAAGGGAGGGACATGGGGTCAAACACTTGAAATAAATTGTCTCTATGAAACCCACACCATGCACAATAAAAATATGCCAGTAGAAACATTTTAAAGAATAAAGAAAGAAAGATGTATATTTTAAAAATTCTATCTAGCTATATATATGGACCATACCGTCAGCCTTATATTTTTTGTTGCTTTTCATGCACATCATTTTATTTCCTAACGCGTGCCCCTATTACCTTCCTTTGTCCCCACCCTCATTTGTCTGGTCCACTTTGTCTCCTCATTTTCTACATTTGGGAAATAATTTTAGCTATTCCATCGCGTCTGTTAAAATGATTATGAAAAGTGTCAATTTTCTATGCAATGGTGTATCTAGAAGATGCTGGGGGTATCTGGTCCCTAAACCTTTAGACTCAAATTATCTTTGCTCATCTTTTACTTACCAATCTCTTAATAAGCTATCGCTGAGTGAGAGAGAAGCAAAGGACCACTTTAAGAGTGTGAAAAATAAAACCTTTGAGTAAGAATAAAGTCCCCATGGTCGATGAGTCCAAGCAGCAGAGTGAGAGCCTCTGTAACACATGGGCTCCTGTTGGCTAGTAAATACACCCTGTCAAAGCCTCCCTCCTCCAGGAGACAACCTGGGTTACCAGCAGGCCTATTCGGGGTGATCAGACCCTAGCTGAAGAGCTCTGGTTGCCAACTGTGTGTTTTCCTCTCCCTCTTTTAACATCCATGTCAGAGTTCTAGTGGGTTTTCTGTGGACCAGGGCTGTCTCCAGTCAGTTTGCCTTGGGTTTGTCACTGAGATTGTCCTGAGGAAGGGCTGGGAAGATCTGCGCTTCCCTTGCCTTTGAAGCCGCCCTTGAGATGAGCACACAGAAGCGCTCAGCTTTTGTTGTCCTGGAAGAGTTGTTTCATACGCCCTCTGAACCCTGACTTTCTTCTCTTTTCCTTATTGTTTGTTTGTTTGCTCTTTTGAGACAGGGACTCATGGGTCGACCAAGCTGGACCCAAAATCACTATACTATGTAAGTAAGCCTGATCTTGAATTTTTGGTCTCCATGCCTCTACCTTTGACAAGCATGCATTGCCATGGCCAGTTTTATAGAGTGCTGTGGATCCACCTAGGGCTTCGGGCATGCTAGGCAACCACTCCACCAACTGAGCCACGTCCCAGCCCCTGACATCACTTTGCAGCAAGTGGCTCCATTATTGAAAACAAAAGGGCTTCCCAGGCCACAGAACATCTCAAGGGCAAGAATGTCAGAAAGCACTTCCAGGCTTCCCTTCCTTGTGAAGGCAGCTGGCATCTCTTGGTCAGTCGGTCGGCAGGAGAGGATGGATACAGAAGATAGTTTCTCCCTCCGCCTGCATGCTCCCTGCCTTTAATGTGCTTCAGCTGTGCCACCAGGCTGGCAAACCTGATCCACCTTCATACTTATCTAATCATTTTATGGGGTTTTAAGCTACTGGCCTGAAGCAGTTGCCAGCTGCGACAACACTCCGGGAAAGGACATGACCCTCGCTGTAGTCAAGCACAAGACAGCAGACAGAGCCGGCTACATCTATCTCTGATCAGAAGTTTATATAATTTACCCTGGGCTCTGGGCATACAAGGTAAGGGACTACACCCACGCAGCAGGAGGTGATTGCTCACTGAAGGCATCCCACTGGGCTAAGCCACTGAAGGGCTGCAGAGGAAGCTGGTAGACCTTTTGCCATGGCAATGCGCACCGCACCTTTTAGCACTTTCTGAGTGCAATGAAGAGGGGTGGAGCCAAGTTCTTCAGGTTTACAAACTGAAGTTTTACTACCTGCAGCAATTGCCTCGTCTGGGGTGGGGATCAGCCTCCTCCTGTTGAAAGAGGCCGAGCCCTGTGGTAACCCCAACAGTTCAAACATGTTTTTGCTTGAGAAGATAATCACCGCCTGTGGCTGCACACCGCAGCCTCTTCTCTGTGTGCTTCTCTGGGGCTCTGGCATGTGTCAGTCTGCAGTCCCTGGCAGCTGCTCCTCAGGGCAGGAGATTCTAGCAGGTGAGGAATGTGGATTATGCAAACCATGGCAACTAGAAACACCAACATCTCCGGTACCCCTGAAAACTGACGGTGCAGCTTTGGCAGCCAAGACCACATGGTAGAGCCTAGTCCTGTAATAAAAACCAGGGTAGTATGTGTTAATTTGCCCACCAGGAGAGGGTGTGCTGATGGTCAGAAAGAGTGGTGCTAGGGCCAGCCTGGGTTTGTTTGGATCCTGGTTCTTAAACCTTGGTAATTGTTTGACCTTGAGCAAGTCTAGAGTCGCTCCGGTGCCTCCGTTTCCCTGCTTGTAAAGTAGAGACGACATCGGGTCAGGCTGTGACAGACATTAAGGGACTTAGAACAGAGCACGCTTAGAGCTCTGTCGGCTGACGTACACGTCAATACATGTTAGCCAGTCTGGAAGACCTTATCAGTCTGGCAAGGTTGGTTTTTAACAAGTCTGTGATGTACAATCTAGTGCTAGACCTCTCCCAAATGTCTGGGAGCATCTTTCCAGGGCGTCTCCAAAGCTCCTCCATCCCTCTGTGTCCAGCAGTCCAGGTCCTCCCCGGTGCTCTCTGCCTTGTTGGGCCCAGCTTCTCCCTCACCACACATTCCCTGCTCCAAGCATCCATCTGGGCTTTGACCAAAGCAGGGCTCTCTCTAATCTATTCTCCACGCAGCATTAAGAGAGGTGCTTACTACATCTTCATGCAACACACAAACATATTTGATGCCAAAAATCCTTCAGCAGGTCCGCGAACTCCTGACATCAAACCTAAGCCCCTAACAAGACTGACATGTCTGGTCCTGCCTGCCTCCTCGGCCTCACCTTCCACTGCTTCCTTTTTGCTTCCGGACAGCCACATCAGCTTAATTTAGGTCACTTAGCATAACCCAAGCCATCCACCCTGAAGCTTGTGTGCCTTCAGTTTCCCCGTCCCTAGTTTTCATTCTAAGTCAAATTTGTAACTAAATACACTTTGGTGTCTCTATATTCCTGTAGGCTAAAAGATCCAGGAGGGCAATGTCTTAGTGAAGAGCCCATGGTTAGGGGCCCAGGATGTCTAGAACTCTTTAACAAATGGAAGACACATGTGTGTTTAATGTTTCCCATAACATTACCTCATTTGCCCTTAATGCAAACCCTAATGATGAATGTCGTTGTGCCAATTGTTTCCTCATGGACACATGCTAGAGACACACAGTGTGTGACGGTCATAAAGAGGGAGAATAGGAAAATGTAAGGGTAAGGATCCTGACTGGAAATCATGCCCCTTCTCACAGGTGCTTTTGCCTACTTTTCCTTAGTGGTCCTGGACTGTCCACAGATACCAGCTAATTGCACCCAGATGCTGAACTGCTCTGAGTCACAGGCCCAGTGCCCATGCCTCTGATGCCATAGGACTGATGCCCTCCAGGGAGCTCCGCCCTGTTCTCACATCCTCTCCTGAAGAGAGGTCAGGTAAAACTACGCCTCTGTTCATAGTTACCCAAGCGCCTAGAACATCCTTGCATCCCCCTGCCCTACCTTCTCAAAGGCCACCCAAGCACTACCCACTTCCCCTCATGCAAAAGTCAGAAAACCACTTCAGCTGGAAATGAGGAAGAGATCTGCTGCAAAAGATGCTGAGAAAGAAATGGCAGGGGACGAAAGAGACTGCTGACTATCCTGGGGACAGTGCAGCCACCCAGAGGCTTTGAGCAGCAGAAAGTCACTGATGTGCTAGGCTCTGGGGACTGAGATAACCTCAGGTCACCTTGTGCATGAAGGAGGAGATATGGGAACAATGACTCCCAAACAAGATGTTTGCGATCTAATCCCCAGAACCTGTGAACGTGTTCCAGTTACATGGCAGAAGGAACTTTGCTTCTGTGATTGGTATAAGTGTCTTCAAACAGAGAAAGCGTCCATAGTTTGTCAGGCAAACTCAATGTCATCACAATGGACCTCATAAGAGTGAGGCAGGGAGGTCAGAGTCAAGGGATGCAGCCATAAGCTAAAGAACGCAGGAATGCACTCTAAGTGCCAGGGGGCAGGAGAAGGGGCAGGAAACAGGCTTCTAATCCCTGCAGAAGGGTAGGCCTGCTTGAGTAGAGTCTCTGAAGACTCATTTCTGATTTTTGGCTTCCAAAACCACAAAATGATTAATTGTTTTGTGTAGCTTCAGCCACTAAATGTGTGTGTGTGTGTGTGCATGCGCACACAACAGTGGCCACAGGAAACCAATATCAGCCTTATCCTTTCTTTCCATTCCATAATCTTTCCATTACCTGAAGCCAACAGGAAGCCAACTGGCTGAGAAGCAGAGGCTCAGGAAAGATCCAAGCAAATGTGCTCCGCCTACTGGGACCCCTGTAGTGTGCTATGGAATCTAGCATGCTCTTCAAATTCTCTATAGGGTGTATACATCTTTCTCCTAAGTGTATTCTGATTTAAGTGAATGACAAACTAAAACCATTTATACCAAGGGGCACGTGTGTACAATGCTCACTCTCCCCTGATTCATTCAGACTTCAACGCTTATGCCTTAGAACCACGAATGGCATTTGGCCAGGGAATACTTGCATGAACTAGTCATATAATTTTATGGATTTGTTTTCTTCTTTCCTATTTTATTATCATATGAATCAAAACAGGTGCCATTAGTTCCCTTTTCACAGTAACAGCAGTCATCAAACGATCTATAAGATGAAAGCGTTTCAAAAAGACAAACGCCACCAAGCCATCGTGTGTGCAGGCCTCTGAGTCACTCTTCTTGCCTGAGTCACAGCCCACTGATGTGATTTGGCAGGCCATCTGATCCCATCAGCTCTGTGGTTGGAAAAAAAAGAAAAAAGAAATGGGTCATTGCACTATGACAAAAGGACAGTCATTGAAAATACAGCAGTTAAGAAAAGTTTGAGCCCCAGTGGCCTCAGATGCCCAAGGAAGCTTGTCCTGGCAATGTGTGAGTGCCAGAGGCAGACAGACAGACAAAGCAGCACAGACTCCACCAGCCGTCTACCGGGGACACGTTTAAGAATTCAACCAGACAAAAGGAAGTGGCTGAAAGCCACTGATGGAGAGGACATGAGGGCTGGGGGAGGGCTTGTTTTCTGCATTACTAACATTTAATTGAAACATTCTGGAATATCTAGCACCAGAGTAAAAAAAAAAAAAAAACAACCCATAACTCAATGAGTAAGTATTTACTTATGAGATTTTGTGTTTGTCCCCTGGTATGGGCATAGATAGGACTCACATGCTATGAAGGCAGAATTCTACTGGACACACATAAGGACACACAGAGCAGGAACAGAATCATACATGAGCTAGCAGAGAGCTGGTGGTTGTTGAAGTTGGCGGATGCATGCATGAGAATTCATGGTTTAGTTTCTTTAAAATTTTACCTGTCTTATATTTTCCACAAATCAGATCATGTTGCTCCCGTGTTTGCTTTACAGAACTCCTCCCCAGGTTTTGTCAGAGCGCTTTTCCTGGAAAGCCAGACACCCTGCTTTCTGTGATTCTCTCAGCTTCTGTGAAAAGTGGGTGTCTAGTCTCTGACAGGAAGCATGGTGGCATCCAGTCTGGGGCCTGGGAAACTAGAAGCAACCAGCTAAAGGGGTGAAAATCCACAAAGTCACCCAACTCCTCTGACTCATGTATTGGGTTCATTTCCTGGGATCAGCTCACCTGCACTAGATGCTACTGGCACCTGAAGGGTCCCCAGATCCTAATGCAGCATCACTCCAGCAGAAGCTAGGACATAGGACTCAGCTCTGGGGCCATCAGATTGAAGACACAATAGCCTCTGAGTGCCACCACCTTCATGGGCTAACGTATGAACACCTTTAAAATAGGAAGACTGGTGGCCGACTTGGTTACAACTGAGTCATTTCAACAACTCTAACCAAATGAAGAAAAATCTGCAAAGACCAATTTTTCAAGCCTTGTGCCTCAGCCCTGCCTCCCCCTGCCATGGAGAGCAGGTAAAATGGCGATGGCGATATGGTCACTTTCTTCCTGGTGGCAGTTTTTCAAAAGCAGGCCAAGCTGGGCTTTCTAGAGAATAGCAACATTGTCCAACTGTTAATGGGTTGACTCTCAGCACCCATAGGGGACATCAATAAAGTGAAACACAATCAGAAAGGGAAATGTCCCAATCCTGCTGTGACACAGTGAGAATCACAATGGCCCTTAGCTCCAGGGTAGCAGGGGAGGGGGTGGAGCGGTGAGGAAGTAAGTCGGGTGACTAGAGGCTGTGCCCCGCTTTAGCCTCCCGAAGCCCTGCCCCCTCCCACTTCTTTTCCTTCTTAACAGCTGACCCAAAGGACCTAAACTTAGCAAGGGGCGAGGTGTAGGAAACTAGATAGTGCATTCTACAGTTGGATAGGAAGTGCTGGGCTCAATGTGTTTAAGGTTAAGATTAATTCCACACTTCCTCTGAGTCTATTTTAAAAACACAGCCAAGGAGGGCATATGCCGTCTTCTAACAAAATGACACGCGATCAAAGGGTAAACACGAGCTGCATGCCAGACCCTCTGACTCCAGCCCTTGCCCCTTGCCTACGGAATCAGAAGAGGTATTTTACCATCTCCATTAAAACATGGTTGCTTCTGTTTATCCAGCAACTTCTGTAGTGGCAACAGCCAGAGCAAGCATGGGTCAGGAATGGCTGAGTTGAGAGGAGCCAGAACAAAGGACTCTATTGCTAAGTGTCCCCCCGCTACACGAGGGGGCACAAGCTTGAGTCTGAACCTTGATGCCTGAAAACAGACATCTACCTGGTGCTTGGGTGGGAGAATCAGTTCTGCTTTGCAGTGCGCATGCTCATTAATGCGGGCTTGTTATTATTCCCTGAGTTCTGCAAACAGGAGCTCACTCTGTAAGGTCGCTCATTAGGGCCGGTTTAATTTAATTTGAGAAGGAAAGTAATGGCTGCTGGAGAGCTGCTTTCCTGGTGACTTCCAAGTGTGGCTTTCGCCAGTGGCGAGGTACAGAGAAAAGACTAACATAGTCCCTGCACAGCCCCTTGGTTTCTCCTACTGTCCCTAACTGGAGTCCTTACATCACCTCAGCCAATTTTGATGGCCCTCCTAAGCTATTGTCCCTTTGAGGTCTGTTTGGTTTTGTTTGTTTGTCTGTTTGATGTCCCAAAGGTCTGGGAGAAATTCCATATCACTCACTATTTTCTCTTTTGTGTAGAGAACATCAGCCCAGAGGTTGGCAGGTCACAGTCTAACAACCCCATGCTCTAATTGTTGCTCTGGAGCTCTTTTAAGCAGGGTGGTGGGAGAGTAGCAGCATCTGGGTGCAAAGTCCCCCTAACAGGATGCAGCGGTTAAAACCACTCTAGCTATGCCTTTGCTCACTGTCGGAATACTTCCAGTGTTCTTAAGCCAAGCCCGGCTTTCTGCTCTGAGCCCTCATAGCTAGTGCTAGAAAGACACTGAAGTCTGCTCTTGGGGAGATTAGGCCACGGTAGAGGGAGGTGGACCATGCACGTGAGCCCAACTAAATGACCAGAAGGAAAATGTAAAGAAAAGAAACAAGGTGATGGAGTTCCCGCTGGAGCATAGAAAGCATTGAGGAGGGGTTGTCAGAGGCACTCAGGGCCAAGCTCTGCAGGGCCTCCTTGTGCAATCTGGTCTTACCCTGCTGTCGTGGTTTGATATTGTCTTCAGTGTGATGGGGAAGCAGTGGTGGGCAGATGCCTTAAGCAGGAGATGGGAGAAAAGGAAGACTGGAAGTAAGGAGACCAGTTGGGAAGGGCCTGGGGCACGCACAGCAGAGGTACTTACATGGAGGACCAGTCAGCCACACCGAGTGTTGGCCATGGTCCAGGCACTGTGCTGGGCTCTCTACACACAGGACTTCATTCATTTTTCCTAATGCACCTTTGAAAAGTTGAGACTAAATGACCTAATATGGCTGTGGTTAGTTTGAAAGAAAATTGCCCCCAAAGGGAATAGCACTATTAGGAGGTGTGGCCCTGTTGGAGGAAGTGTGTCACTGTGGGGCGGACTTTGAGGTCTTTTTTGCTCAAGCTTCCTTCAGTGTGACTTTCAGTTGACTTCCTGTGGCCTACGAGATGTAGCACTCTCAGCTTGAGCACCACGGCTGCCTGCACGCTGCCATGCTGCCCTTCAGGATGAGAATGGGCTGAACCGCTAAAACTGTAAGTGAGCCATCCCAATTAAATGTTTTCTTTATAAGAGTTGTCACAGCCGTAGTGTCTCTTCACAGCAATAAAAACCCAAACTAAGACAATCATGAAAGATGGAACAGGAAGCCAGACCCACCATGGAATTTCTGCAGTGGATACTATGTAAGTAAGGTAAAGAAATCCATTTAAGACAATGAGATACTTCAAACAGGACAGGAACCTGGAGGCAGGAGCTGATGCAGAGGCCATGAAGGGTACTCCTTTCTGACTTTCTCCTCATGGCTTGCTCAGCCTGTTTTCTTATAGCATTCAGGACTCCCAACCCAGGGTAGCACAGCCCACCATGAACCGAACCTTCCCAGATTAACTGTCAATAAAAAAATAAATAAATAAATAAATAAATAAAATACAATGCAGACTTTTTCTCAACTGAGATTCCCTCTTCCAAAATGACTCTAGTTTGTGTGAAGCCAGCATAGGACAGGACACTTGATATAACACACCAAACACACTATTGTTTCAATAACTTCCTTTCTGTTCATGCCCAAGATCTCAGATTGATAAACATTACAAATAGAAAACATTTTACAAACTTAAAAGTCCCATAGTCTTTACAAATTCAAACATTTTAAAACTTCTGTCAGCAAAAACCTAAAGTCTCTTTATAACTCCAAAACCTCAGTCAGGCATGGTATTACACACCTTTAATCCCAGCACTTGGGAGGCAGAGGCAGGTAGATCTCTGTGAGTTCAAGGTCAACCTGGTCTACAAAGTGAGTTCTAGGACTGCCAGGGATACACAGAGAAACCCTGACTCAAATCCCCCCTCAAAAAACAACAAAACAAACACTCCAAAACTTCCAACCCCTTTGACTCAGGAGAAAGGACTGCCTCTACTCTGGAATCTTGTATCCCTGGGGAGGAGCTGCATCTCAGTGTGGTAAGGACACAGAAGGAACAATTTGTGACAGAGTGGGTGAGGGTGGGTCTCATGCGTGAGGATCCCACAGGACCTGCTGAAATGGCTGGCAGAGAGCACAAAAGTGGAAGGATGAGTCAGGGGCTGAAATGAACAAAACAACACCAGTGCGAGTCCACAGAGGATGTGAGCTCACACGGCTTTCATCTGGGGTGATGGCCAAGTGTGACAGCAATGGAAAGTCGGAAGCTGAATGGGCTTACGGTTCCAGACAGGACTTAGGCCTGCAGTCCCTCTCACTGCCCCCAGCGCAGGATTGTGGGAGCTGTGAAAGCCTCTGCAACCAGTTCCCCACCTGTCAGTCATTCATCCCACACCAGCTTCTTACATAAGCAAGACACACATAATGTATGCTCCAGAAGTCATCGGAAGTCTCAAAACTTCCCTGCAAACTTAATTGATGAGTTTTTAGGTTGAATTCTTCCAAGGCTTTTCCAGAGCTCCCAGCTTTTTAGGCCCAAACTGGTGAGTAGGCTCATCAAAGGATAGGAACCTAAACTTAACTCTGCAAACATGACCCACTAAACATGAAAACAGACAGCAATGAGGTGAAATGAGACTAGACATTGGGGGGATGTTGTCTGCTTTCCTAAGATATCAGTCTACCTAGAATTATGTTGCTGTCTATTTCCAGAAAATTCCAGAACTCATATAATAAGTAATAGGGTAATCCTGAAAACTTTATAATAGTCATCATCTGGACAAAATACCTACAAATAAATGGGTATGGTGGATCTTTGAATCTGTTTAAGACTTCTGAAAAGAAGTACAGATGCTTCTATACCACCTTTGAACCAGCAGAGTCCCTGGGAGCTGTGGCTCAGCAGGAACGAGGAGTATAGAGAGGCTCCCCAAAGCTCTGGTCTGCCCAGCGGGAAGGAGGGGCAGGCCTCAGAGACAGGTGCCATTCCCAGGGAGGCTCCCCAAAGCTCTGGTCTGCCCAGCAGAAAGGAGGGGCAGGCCTCAGAGACAGATGCAGTCCCCAGGACCTCCAACACTGCTCTGCCCAGCACACACTCTGCAAGCACTCACACAAGTTCAGCACAGTTTCTGTCCTTCCATTAGCTCTCCCCTCCACAGTGACCTCATTCAGATAGGAACCGCTGCTCTTCTTAGAACCCAGAGCAAATGCATCACACACACAGAATGTCTTTCTTGTTCGTTTCTATTTCTTTGAGTTCATTATCCACATCAAGATTTTCCATCCCTGGGCAGCAGGTCAGAAAACTGAGATAATTATATGCTTTCTGGGTAATTACCTGAGTCGAAACAGTCTATTATATGTGTAACATGTCAATTTTACACTTTAGCGCAAGCTATCACAGGAATCTATTACAAATTTCCCTGATGCCCAGAGAGACCACACAATTCCCACTGACAACAACTTATTCTATGGTCCTTCTACCATTAGACTTGGCCTGTCACTCAATGCCTGCCTGTCCTTCATCTGTCAGTACATCATCCTTTCAATACTGTTCTGTCCTTTGCCCTTCTAGCATAATCAGCCCCTCCTTCACCAATGGCTCTTCAGGAGCCCCCCAAACTAAGAGTAGCAGACTAGAGTAGGAAAAGCAGGAACCCTCCATGTGTTCACCTGAACAAAATATCACCCACCCCTTTCCATCCAGTTAGAGCTGCCAGTTAGTTTGGGGACAGAATAGATGAGGAGGCCCATGTGACAAACCTTCTCTTGTCTGTTATTCATGACTCCTTTACTAATGCTAACTCATGCAGACAAGGGCTCGGGGATATATATTACCAATGGAAGGAGGGCTGTTGAAGGCTTCAAGGGAGGGTTTCCTCTTGAACAAAAAGAGGCACGTTGGATCTTTAATGTTTCCTCAAAGGTACACGTGGCAAAGAGTTCGTCTCTGGTGTGGACGGGGATGTATGAAACTTTTGTTTAAGAGGTAGAGCCCAGTGGGAGATTTAGGTCCTTAGAGTGTACCCTGGAGGAAGATGGTAAGTCCCAAACCATTTCCTCTTCCTATCTTTTGCATCCTAGCCACAAGGCAAGCTGTTTGTTCTGCTGCATATCACTTAGCATGGCCATGGAGCACTCCAGCCAGGGGCCTATAAACACAGATGAGAACACCCAAGACTGTGGGCCAAAGTAAAGCTTTGTTCTCTAGGAATTGGTTCTCTCGGGTATTTGTCACAATGGAGGCTGACTAGCACAATGCACAGGGAGAAGAACTGCCCTTACAAGCTTTGAACCTCATCATAAAAGGATGCAAGCCTGCCTTTTTGTGCCCATGAAGGAAGAGCCAAAGAAATATGAACAAAGATAAGCATGCAATTAGCTTATCCTTGTCCAATATGAGAAACTAAATTATTTATTGGTGCAGTCCATTTTTTTTCAGTTAGGTATTCAATTATTTAGAGAAAAAACTCAACTTCTAGTCTGCTATTCATTCCTCCCTGCAGGCTCTCTGGAGGACAGGGTTTAGGCAACAGGAGCAGGTCTCTGATGGTGGCAGTTCTGGCACATGGCACATAGAAATGTTTTGGGGGGAAAAATATTCTTTGACCAGAGCCCTCCAATAACCTGCAGAAATGGCCAAACTCTCCCAAGAGTGGGGTGAAGAAACAATCACTGTGAAGGCTCAGAGGGTAAGAGAACCACAGCACAGGAGTGAGAGCCCAGGTTCAGATCCCCAGTGCCCACACAAAAGTCAGGCATGGTCACAGATGCCTATAACCCCAGAGCTGGGGAAGGTCACACACGATTATAACCCCAGAGCTGAAGGAGGTCATGCATGCCTGTAACTCCAGAGCTGGAGGACAGACACAGGGGAGCTCGGGAACTTGCTGGTCAGTCAATCTAGCCAAAAACAGTGAGCTTCAGGTTCAGTGAGAGGCTATGTTCCCAATGAGGAAGGCATTGTCTTACTGAAAACACCAGTGTCCTCCTCTGGCCTCCTCATGCCCACACATGGTTGTGTGCACTTGCACACATGTGTTCACAGATGCACACATCTCACACACACAACACACACTGGAAGAAAAAAACCGATATGACGGAGTGCTGCTGGCAACTCCAGCACCTTAAAAGCCAGCACCACCCCAGAAAACCAGGCTCACTCCCTTGTAACACTTTCTTGGTAGGGAGGGGGTCTGCCCATTGCCATACACTATATGTGAGCCTCATTCCCGGGTAACAGAAATCATAACAGAAATAACAGCATCCTAGAATTCCAGAGCTGGAAAGGCAAAAGTCCTTTTTATAAAACATTTAATTTTACAGTTCTAGACAAGGAAAGCGATTGCCTGCATGTTTTCTATGGACCTTAATAAGATTTTTAAGATAAATAAAACTTTCATTTTTGTGATAAAACAGGATTTCTTCAATAACCTTTAGACCCTCTATTTTTTTTTAACAACTTCTTTCTGCCAGGCTCCTAGCATGTCAAATTTTCTTTGCAAATGTTTACTAAATGATACAGAAGAAATGAACTCATGACTATAAACAAAGAAAGTTGTGTGGCTTCCCTACACACTCAAGATGTCACATGCAAAGAGACTTCCAGTAGCCATCCCAGGCTGCCATGCCTTGGGATTGTCACTTCTTCACGTAAACTGCAATAATTACACAACGTCTGTGCTTGAGCCTCATTCGTTAAGCCATACAGACATCTGTCTTCCTTCACCAAATCCTTCTACACCAATCACTGGGGGATGTTTGTGCCCACGCCTCTGTGTGGGTCAGCTGTTCAGTGCACTAACTGCATTGAACCAGTCAAAGAGAGAAGGGGCTTGTTCTGGTTAATGATTCCTGGGCTTTCTGTCCAGAATCTGTTGGTTCTTGGACTAGGATCCCCTGGCCTATAGAGAGGCCATGGCAAAGAAGCCGCTTGCCTCATGGCAGGTGGCAAAAGAGAGAGGGAGGAAAGGGACACACCCCAATAGCCCCTCAAGGTCATACCCTTGATATGATATCTCTTATCAACAGTGGGGTAGTACACAGACCAAAGAGACAACATATGAACCACCGAGGAACATTCAAAACCCAAATGGCGATGCTCTCACAGTTCTAGTATGGGAGGGTCCTGTACCACGCATGCGTTAAGCTAACTCAGCCTCTATCTCTACATAGGACACTAATAAGAGAAGAGTCCCATCTCAAACTTCAGCCCTGACTTCTTCCCTTCCTCGTTTCCCACAGCCCTCACAAGTCAAAGTCCCAACAGTTGAAGGGGAGACGAGGCCTAAACAGCATTCTTCAAGTGTGTAATAAGCGGCGCGGATCGATAGATTTTGTATGAGAAGGAGACATTGGAACTTTGGCAAGGTGGACTTGGACACTCGGTCCTGACTCAACATGACGTCCAGAGGGAACAAAAAGCCCTGAAATGACCGTGCACCTTTTAGTGACCACAACCCTTTTCCAGAGCCATCCTTTTCAAGGGTAAAAGGAAGTATGGAAATAATATGTGAGTACAAATATTTTTAAAAAAATCAATACGCTAACTTAGACTACGAGCAAAACCAGAATGTATACTGAAAAGAGGAAGGACGTCTGAGGCGATAGGATGCGCCTGCACCTTTTACACAAATAACAACGACCACTGATGGGACTTTTGTGTGATTGTTGGTTAGAAAGGACGTTGGTGTCTTCAGAGGAAAGAGGAAATAAAGTTAGATTCATATGTGATGAACGTATAGAAAAGAATTTACATCCAGAAAGACAAATCGTTTTATTCAAATAATGATGAATGGGTTTTCAGCGAGGCTTGGAGCAAAGAGTCGCTGTTGATAACCCTCTTTGCTAGAAGCAAGCATAAAACAAATAATAGGAGGCCTGCCCTTCCTGGGTGGAGGTGGAGGAGGAGTGGATGGGTAGGAGGCAGATGGGGGGGGATGGGAGGAGAGGAAGGAGGGGAAACTGCTGTGGTTATTTAGAAATAAATGAAAAAGAATGTTATTTAAATAAAATAAAATTTTGAAAAGTCAGAAAGAGGAAGAATATTGACTCTGTTCTGTCCCCCAATACTTCCCTAAGAGGTGTGGATTTTGTAAGATTAACTAAATTTCTATTTACAACAACCGAAAGCCAGCCTCTCCAATCCTCCGAGACACAGGCAGACTTTGCATTTCCAAGTGGGAAGTACATGTTTGAGAGAGACCTCATCGCCATTTGATGGGAGAGTAAAGTGGAACTTCCAAGCTTTCATCACGTACACAGCTACACTTCCTCCATTCACGATGTAGGCACTGGGCAGTGCTAACCACGCTAAAAGCTCTTGGAGATGGTAGGAAAAATTTGCTTAGTGGGAAAAAGAGAAAAGAGCAGAGTTGTTGAATGAGTTCGTGTTAAATCATACAAACAAAACATCCCAAACTGGTGCTCTTGGGACGGAGGAGAAAGCATAAAGACCAGATGAATCACTCATTTAGTTTCCTGACTGATGTGTGTTGAAATGAGATTCAACACCAGATAAAATCGAAATTGAGTGACTTTTTCTCCAGAAAACTAGCTATGAAATGAAGAAGAATGAGGATGACATGGCTAGCTTCAAAATGTAGTCCAAGTTGATCATATGTCTAAAACAGAGAAGAAATTGCTTGCAGATGTTTTCGTGGGTGGCAATACAGAGTCTGTATGACTTGGTGAGATGTTTTTAAGGGCAAATGTATGACACAATTGGGTGTTTTCAACTTCAGCCATCCTTTGAAGAATCTCAAGAAACAGAAAATGAGCTGGGCAGTGGTGGCGCAAACCTTTAATCCCAGCACTCGGAAGGCAGAGGCAGGTGGATCTCTGTGAGTTCAAAGCCGGCAGCCTGGTCTACAAGAGCTAGTTCCAGGACAGGCTTCAAAGCTACACAGAGAAACCCTATCTTGAAAAAAAAGGAAAAGAAAAGAAAAAAGAAACAGAAAATATACATAAATTCTCAAATTTTGACCCCAATTAAAAATAATTAAACTGTAATTTATTTACTTTAAAGTAAGTTGGCAAAGCTGGGGAGATAACTCAACAAGTAGAACGCTTGACACATAATCATAAGGTCCAGAGTTCAATCCCCAGAACTCATGGAAAACCAGACGCTCTAGTGTGCCGAGAATCCCAGTGCTCCTACTGAGAAGTGGAAGACACAGACTGGAGAATCTAAGTAAACATGGGGACAAATACCCTGTCTTACACAGTGGGTCAGAAGACCCATTAAACCAGGTAGAAAGAAGGTAAGGATCAATAGTCAAGGTTGTCTTCTGACTGCCGCGTGTAAACCATGGCATATGTGCATCTGCATCCATGTACGCACACACACACACACANTTTTGACCCCAATTAAAAATAATTAAACTGTAATTTATTTACTTTAAAGTAAGTTGGCAAAGCTGGGGAGATAACTCAACAAGTAGAACGCTTGACACATAATCATAAGGTCCAGAGTTCAATCCCCAGAACTCATGGAAAACCAGACGCTCTAGTGTGCCGAGAATCCCAGTGCTCCTACTGAGAAGTGGAAGACACAGACTGGAGAATCTAAGTAAACATGGGGACAAATACCCTGTCTTACACAGTGGGTCAGAAGACCCATTAAACCAGGTAGAAAGAAGGTAAGGATCAATAGTCAAGGTTGTCTTCTGACTGCCGCGTGTACACCATGGCATATGTGCATCTGCATCCATGTACGCACACACACACACACACACATGCACACACACATATACATACACACATGCACACACACACATATACACATATACACACACCAAAAGAGAGGAAGGGAGGGAGGTCAGGACAGAGGGAGAGAGGAAAGGAGGGAGGAAGATGGAGGGAGATAATCATTAAAATAAAATAATTTGGCAAAAGAAGTGTAATATATAGGTTTAATATAGGTTTTATATCAGTATTTCTCAGTCTGTGGGTCGTGACTCCTTGGGATTGAACAATGCTTTCACAGGGTTCACATAAGACCATCAGAAAACACAGGTATTTATATTGTGATTCATAACAGTAGCAAAATTATAGTTATGAAGTTACAGTGAAAATTAATTTTATGGTTGGGGTTACCACAACATGAGGAACTGTGTTAAAGGGTCGGAGCATTAGAAAGGCTGAGAACCACTATTCTAGACACATAGTTATTCACTAAATAGACTCTTTTCATCTTTTAGTATATTGTACATTTTTGTGATGTAGTCCAAAGTTTATTAATGAAATAAAATATACTTCAAATCAAAATGGACAAAGATTAACAAATTCAATGCTCCCTTAGCTGGTGACTGAAGGAACCTGTGTCTTTCAGAGTCCTCCTAACATGTGACTGAGTCAACAACGAGACTGATCTGCCTTGGGTTTGTGTTTTAGGCACTTGATGAGAAGTGAGAGTCTTAAGAACTAAAGAGACATGAATACATTTTTCACTGTAGTCAAGTAAACAAAGACACTTGCATTTCATGTTTATCCCAAATAGTCAACATTTGTGAATAAAATCCTGGAAGCAACTGGTGTATGCACAGCTCTCTGCCACATGAATGTGTCAAGGAGATTTATAGTTGACAAAAAGAAGGGCTTAAAATATCTGCGATAATTATAATTAAACATCCATAAGTACTACAGGGTGTTGTAGAGTGTTATTTAACTAGACAAAGATGTGTTACATTTGCTTATGCTGTGGAATATTACTTTAACTGTGTAAAACTGTGTTGCTTTTGTTTATGCTGCATTTGTTTAATAGATTTTGTTTGTTTGTTTGTTTGTTTGCTGTTTTGATTTTTTGAGACAGGGTTTCTCTGTGTAGCTTTGAAGCCTGTCCTGGAACTCATTCTGTAGACCACGCGGGTCTCGGATCTCTCAAGGCATTTGTTTAACTATGTAAAGGTGTGTTGCCTCTGTTTCACCTTGCCTGCCTAAGGCACCTGATTGGTCTAATAAAGAGCTAAATGGCCAATAGTTAGGCAGAGAAAGGACAGACACAACTGCCAGGCAAAGGGAATAAATAGGAGAGATCTAGGCTTAAGAAGAGGGAGAACAAGAGAAGGAGAAGAGAGGAGAGAATGAGGAAGAAGTCAGGCAGCCACTAGCCAGCTGACACACAGAAAAAGGTAAAAAGCCCCAAGGCAAAAGGTAGATAAAGAAAAACAGATTAATATAAATTTAAAAAGCTAGCCAGAAAAGAGCTAAATTAGGCTGAGCATTCAAAACTAATAACTCTCTGTGTCATGTTTTGGGAGCTGGTTGGTGGTCCAAAGGAAAAAGCCGGGCACTATAGGAAATTTTCAGTTGGTAGAATAGTGGTTACCCAAAGGTATCCATGCCTTTATGCACAGAAACTGTGACTATGTTACCTTCCATGGCAAACAGTGCTGTCTAAATGTGATTAAGTCTCTTCTGACTGAAGGATCACCTGGATTATTCATTTCAGTGTGCTCACAGTACCCGAAGGGGAAGTCAAAAGAGGAAAGTGGGGTAAGTCAGTGTCAGGAAAGAGAAAATGGCAGAACAGAGCTGCTTGCTTCGGTGTGGAGTCACACATACACACACACACACACACACACACACAGAGCACTTGAGAGGCCTCTAGGAAAGTCAAAGAGATGGTTTCCCCGGAGCCTCCCCAGGCTGCACAGCCCCAATGAGCCACTTTAGATCTGTAAATCTAGAAAACTAAGACTTGTTTGAAGCCATTAAATGTGGGCTAGCATGTTGCAGCAGGATTAGAAGATGCAAAACATATTAGTAATATCAGGGAGGAAGGGGACCAATCAACGTTCACTGAGTGGATGCTGCTTTATTGGGCTGAGTCCTGAAAGTCTATCAGTTGGGAACTACCTTTGTATGCAATAGCCATCTCAGCAACTAGCATAAAGTTGCTTATTGTTCTCGGTCTTAGGTTTCTGTCACTGTGAAGAGGCATCATGTCCACGGCAACTCTTATAAAGGAAAACATGTAGTTGGGGCTTTACAGTTCAGAGGTTCATTCCGTTATTATCATGGTGGAAAGCATGGTGGCGTGCAGGCAGACATGGTGCTGGAGAGGAGCTGAGAGTTCTACATCTTGATCTGCAGGCAGCAGAAGTGAATGACACACTGGGCCAAGCTTGAGCATATGAAAACGCAACGCCCACCCCCAGAGTGATACATTTCCTCCTAATAGTGCCACTCCCTACGGGCCAGGCATTCAGACACGGGAATCTCTGGGGGTTATTCCTATTCAAGATACCACAAAGAGTGGAGGCCATAATGACACCACAGCACCATCAAGTCTTTCTCTTTCTTTTACTTTAACTTTTTATTTATTCTATATTCATATTTCTTCATGCATGCAGGAGCCTACAGAGGTCAGAGGGGTGTCAGATCCTCTGGAGATGGGGTTACAGAAGGTGGTGAGCTATCTGGTGCTGAAAACTAAACTCCAGCTTTCTGTAAGAGTAGGAAGCCCTCCTACCCACTGAGTAATTTCCCAGGCCCCTCGTTTTACATTGTTTTAATTGAACCTTTTTGTACTTTGGCAATTTCATACATGTGCGTATTTTCACATAGTGACTTTTGGTCATTTTGGCCCTCATTATCTTCTCTTCTCTCATCTCCTTCCTTCTCCCACTAAAATTCATCTTCTTCCCACAAGATCTCTTTCCCACTTTGATGGGCATGTGTGTGTATGTGTGTGTGTGTGTGTGTGTGTGTGTGTGTGAGCATGCACACGCATAAGTGTGTATGTGTGTGTGTATTTGTGTGTAAGTTTGTATGTATGTGTATTTATATGTGTCTGTGTTTATGTGTGTATTTTTGATGTTTGTATGTGTTATATGTTGGGTATATATTCTTATATGTGTGTGTGCATTTGTATGTTTGTGTGTGCATGGGTGTATGTATAATACTGAGTCTAATTATGGTTCTTTACATGAATACACGTTATTAACTTCATCTTTAGCATGTAGTTCTTAGTCTTAGGATCACACCATAGTCACAAGATGGTTGATTCAGTTCCAGTCCAACATCTTTTATAGTGAATAGAAAGAAAAGAAAAAGAGAAGAAAGGAAGGAAAAAATGAAAGAAGAAATGAGGAAAGGAAGGACGGAAGGAAGAAAATAAGGAAGGGAGGGAGGGAAGGAAGAAAGGAGGAAAGACAGAATGAAAGGGAGAGAGGTAGAGAGGGAGGGAGGGAGGGAGGGAGGGGGGAAGAGAAAAAAAAAAGAAGACATGGTAGAACTTTTATCAAAAAGGCAAAATTTTTCTCGAAGGTAATCCAGAACTAGGTTACATAGCTTCTAGCCCCAAAGGAAGCTGCAACATATAAATTAATGTTCCAAATAAAGCTGAGATTCTGCCAAGAGCAAAGAATGGGAGACAAGTGCAAGTATCTGAAAAGAGACATTTTAGTTGCAGAGGGATGATGCATACCACAAGAGGAGTTAGTTGCAGAGGGATGATGCATGCCACGAGAGGAGGTTGCAAACTCCCTGTGAGCACACTGAGAAGCGGTGAGAAGGGAGTGTGCTCCCTGGTCTCAGAACCCAAACGCCTTCCTGTCCGAGGTTGCGCACATCTTGACTTTTAGTAACAGTCTCCACTGCTTTACTGGTCAACAATGGATGCCACTGTCTGCTCCCCAGCCATGCCAACACTCCCTACCTAGGCGCGGTTTCAAAACCATCTTCTTCCCTTCCCTGTCCTTCACCCTGTCATTCTTCTGTCCCCAAAGACAGGAAAAGCTGATGTGG
This sequence comes from Dicrostonyx torquatus, assembly GCA_028555095.1. NCBI lineage: Eukaryota > Metazoa > Chordata > Mammalia > Rodentia > Cricetidae > Dicrostonyx > Dicrostonyx torquatus. Next base: position 2,883,915 of record JAQHUG010000145.1, on the reverse strand, counting down.
ATAAGTAAGAAAGAAGAATTTGTCTTAGACAATTTGCGCAGTACTCAAGACAGCTCTCACATGCATATGTGTCTGTGTGTTTATCTCTTTTCCTTCCCCTCTTCTGCCTCCATCACTAAGAAAACTTTTTTTTTTGATTTTCCTCAGGGGCACCTTGAGTCAGGAAGAATCTATGCTGTCCTTTGTGTGGCCCTGCCTGTCAATGTCGCAGTGGCAGAGACTTGGCAGGAACTAGTGCCTCGGGTAATGCATTCTCTTTAGCCAAGTCAAGATTCCAAACCTAACCAACCAAGCTGAAATTCTGAAGAATATAATAATATTACTGCTTCCAGTCACTCAGATTTAGAATAGTTAGTCACAACAAAAATTAACCAACCAAGTATTTTTCTTGGAGTCGGTTTTCCCCACCAACAAAATAATGAGGTGCTAAGGTATGAGAGCTAGGTGTGGGCATGGAGGGGAATGAGCGCAGAGTCCCAATGAGCTAAGATTTCCTGAGCAAAGGGCCCTTGTGGGCCCGCTCTACCCCCAGGAAGTAGTCCCCAGTCCGAGTCTGAAGGAGATAGCACTGGAGATCCGCTTCCCTGACTGGGCTTGGGTTCAGGAAGCAGACTGAGCCGTCATAGGATGTAAAGGTTAAATCCCAGCACAAATGCCACCGCCCAGCTGTTGACTCCAGTACGAAGAGGGATTAATAGGAAATACTAGATCAGCAAGACAGGCAGATTATGGAAAACGTGGAAATGTGAGGCATTGGGGAGACACAAATGGCCACAATACGGCATTCTAAGGCACCCCAGTACTTTGTCTGGTATCCCAGAGTGTGTCTTCAGAAATATCGTAAGAAAGGGCAGTCTTAAAGTCTCCACAGTTTGAGAATGGAGAGGAGCTATAAAAGGCTACCAGAGAACTACACTAAAGCAAAGAGTTGAACTCTCAACAAGTTCTGTATTCTGTGACTATGGTCACTAAACTATCACAGCAGAGATTTGCTGGCTACTTATCAATTCTGTCTCTCCTTCCCCTAGTTCCACAACGAGTTTACACTAAGTCTCCTTCCCTGTTCGATAGAACCATGTGACTGAGTTTTGTCCAATGGAATAAGGGCAAATAGAATGTAGTTCAGTCTATATTGGGTCTATTAAAAACTTCATGATTTGGTGGTGGTGGTGCACGCCTTTAATTTCACCAGTTGGAAGGCAGAGGCAGGCAGGTGTGAGTTCGAGGTCAACCTGGTCTACAGAGTGAGTTCCAGGACAAACACCAAAACTACACAGAGAAACCCAAACAAACAAACAAAAAAAATCATGATCTTCTATATTCTCTGTCTCTTTTCTTTTTTAAAAGCTGAATAGAAAAAAATCTAGGGGGCAGGGGAGATGGATCAGAAATTAAGAGCACTGACTGCCCTTCCAAAGGACCCAAGTTTAATTCCCAGCACCCACATGGCAGTTCACATCTGTCTGTAAATCCATTTTCAGGGCTTCTCACACAAACATACATGCAGGCAAAACACTAATGCACATAAAATAAAAATTACAAAATAATTCTCAAAATATACCAGAGGGTAGAAGTACAGGACTTACATGACATCTCCAAAACCCTCACAGAAAGCCGTCAGTCAGGCACAGACTCCTTTGAAGGACTTTAGAGGAGCAAGTATCAAACCTCTTTTGTATTAAACAGCTGAGATTTGAAGGGATGTCTGATTAAAGCAGCTAGCATTCTTTGCCTAAATAATACAAGCATACATTAGATCTCTACTCTAAAGAGATCTAATGGCTAATACTAATTTAACAGTTCTCGTGCACACAAAAGTGCTACATTTCAAAGCACAGGGGAGAGCACACAAGGCAAATGATTGTGACAGGTGCAGTGACTGCAGTGTGAGACTTAGAAAGATGAGCCTTATAACCCAGTATTGAAAGGATGTGTCTCATCAATACACAACAAAGTCCCAGAAGGGAGATGAGAAATGTCAAGATTCTACAATCCATGCATTGGTAAAGTCCTACCTGAGAAAGCACAAGTCTAAGAACTTGCAAAAAGTAAAAATATTTCTTTGGATTAAAAATTCAAAGAATGCAAAGAAATAGCCATGCTGTGTGTGTGTGTGTGTGTGTGTGTGTGTGTGAGTCACAGACACAGAGCACGTAACTGGGTGACAACCACTGTCTTCCTGGCGGACACTGAAAAGACCTGGTGGAGTTCCATCGTTCCAGTACCATCAGCAACCATTGCACACTTCCTTCTGCTAAAGAGTACACGCCTGGCTCGTTCTTCCCCTTCCTGCTGGTGACTTCATCTTTTAGAGACACAGGAAACCACAGGGGATGGAAGTCCTGGACCTGATTCTAAAAAATAAGAAGAATGTGGTCAGCGATTGGATGTTACAGGAAATGACTGTGTCACTTGGAGTCTATAGCAGAAGAAAGAAAGCTGTAATGTCTTGGAATGCAATATAAGCTTAATTATTTTAAAAAGATAAATATGGCCAGATACTCAGAAGAAAAATTGGCACTGAAAATAGGTTTTAAAAATATGAAATTCTAGGTATTCTGTTCTTTGTGGAAGATAAATGGAGAAGCATTTGAAGAAATTGGTGACATTTCATAAAAGTCCTATATTACCTTAGACTTAAAAAAATGCAGTGAGAGAGGGAAGAATGGAGGGAGGAAGGGAGGGAGGGAGGGAGGAAGGAAGGGAGAAAGGCACAAAAAAAACCAAGAATCAATACCTCTAAGTAAAGGCTTGAGAGAGTGGAAATGGTGAACATTTTTTTCCTTAATTCTGAAGAATTATGGTAAAAAATCTAAAACTTTCCAAAGTTGCTCCACAATTCTGAGGACAAATAATGCAAAACTAAGTGATGTTTATATGCTCCCTTGATCACTGCTGAGCTGTGGATCCACTGTTAATGGTACAAGCATCATCTCGGCAGGTGACAGAAACAGATGCGCCACTTCTGTTTCCAGAGTTTCCATCATAAATAATGAGACACTGCAATTGGGATGAACAAGTTAATATAACAACAATGAAGAATGCGCCTCAAGCCAGAGAGATTTTCAGGGTTTTCCTGATGTTTTATTTTATTTTGTTTCAGAGTCAAGGACCAAACCCAGAGCCTTGCACTCTGCCACTGAGCTAAATCAATGTTTTTAATGCATTGAGATCAAAACTGGCTCGAGAGGACCAGCACATGTCTGACAATGTCTCCATTAGATCCCACTAAGATAAAATAAATATCTAAAAATGTAATCCAAGTAAATACCTGGGATCCACATTATAGCTTCAAAACAGTGCTTGCGCATAGAAAACCTTCCGGTGAGGTTGGAATTACGTTTTCACTGTGCCCATAACAGCCTCTTCTCTTTCACCATTTTACCCGTGGTCTCTGCCTACAGGATATCATCTCGATTTCATCCTCCTTCCCCTTCTCCTCCTCTTTCTTCCTCTGTCTCTCTAACCTCTTTCCCCCTCTTCCCTTTTATATGCTTGTCAATATCCTTTATTTCATATATCCTATTCTCTATAGCCCTCTAAATAATAATAAACAAAACAACAATAATAATAAATACAAAAACCAAGTAAATCTTCACAAGTTTAAGGTAGAGCCAATCTTCCTTAAGAACCAAACTTAGAAGCACTGGTAGCAAAAGTACCATCAGGTGGGTACCGTCAGCAATTAGGACACTGAGAAACACTGAAGACCCTCCCAAGAAAGAGAAAACTGTTTTTGTTGAATTCCAGCTTTCCGTTTGGAAGCTAAAATCCATTTTCTTGATTGTTGGCAGGTGTGACTGGCTGGATTGATTGGATACAGCTAAGAGAAAACAGTAACGATAGCAGATTCAATTAGAGACACCATCTCGTGAAGTTTATGATGACCTATGTCATCCAGACTCCATCTGCCTCTTGCATAGAGCAAAGGAGCAAGATAAATCTTTAAAAATAGCAATTCTGGCTGTGTATCCTTCAAGTCTTTAACTATAGCATTAATCTCTGCTATTCCCTTGGTGTTTGGTATTATTTCTAGCTCATAAAGTTGTCTTTTCTACCACAATAAAGCATAAACTACAGGTCAGAGTGAATATTTTGTGAATTGTGCAGCATATTTCTTCCAACACTCTATTCAGAGCCTATTAAAATAACCACAGGGTGGACCTGCAGACCCACTAAGCTCACCATGATAGGATTTTGGAGGTACCTAATATCTCTGTTTGCCAAAATGGTCCATGTTACACAGTGATATATCAACTGACTCCAAATACCAGGATCTTACTAAAACAAAGGTCAGTTTCCTGTTTGTATTGTGTGCCCATCACAAACTGGGTATGGTGGCAGCCTTACTGCCTTCAGGCTACTTCTGCCATGGGGTACAGTGATGCTTCATTTATATTTTGATAAATAAAACTTGCCTGAAGTTCAGAGAGTAGAACAGCTGCACTGATCAGCCTTACAAACCACACACCTTTAATCCCCACAGCCATACTAGTTTTCCATAGGAACCAGGTGGTAGTGGTACATGCCTTTAATCCCACCACCAGAAAGGAATATAAAACGAGAGGGGACAGTCTCACACAGTCTCATTCTGAGATCCTAGGAGGCAGATCACCATTATGTTAAGAGGTAAGAGCCAGTGGCTGCTGTGGGACAATGGTCTTGTAGCCTGTAAAGGTTTGTCAGTTTTACTTGTTTAATAAAATGCTGATTGGCCAGTAGCCAGGCAGAAAGTATATGAGGGACAACCAGAACAGGAAAATTGTGGGAAGAGGAAAGGCTCAGTCTGAAGTCATCACCCAGACACAGAGGAAGCAAGATAAGAATGCCTCACTGATAAAAGATACCAAGCCACGTGGCTAACACAGACAAGAATTATGGGTTAATGTAAGATGTAAGAATTAGTTAATAAGTAATAGGCCAACCAGCTTATAACTAATGTAGGCCTCTGTGTGTTTCTTTGGTACTGAACGGCTGCAGAACCAGATGGGACAGAAACCTCTGTCAACAAACAGCTGGCTGTTTTGATTCTCTGACTTTCAGGTTGAACCCCAATTTCTGTCTCTGAGTTTTTGTTAATCATGGGGGGCCCTGATAATCTTAAGGAAAAGAAACATGGCAAGCATGCAGCATGAGGCTCTTGCCCAGGGTAACATACTGCCCTCCTGACCTGATCTAAGCAGCAGCTGACGTGGCATAACAGAATCCTCCCATCCTAGAGATTCTGCTTTAACCAGTGAACCACAGTGACATTTGAGAACCTAAGGAATTAAAATCAGTCCAGGGGCAGTTATAGTACTTTCATAAAACTCTGAAAAATTGTTTGTAGAAGGTCTACAGCTATAAAAATGTCACAGAATTCTTCTCTCAGGAGGCAATCCTTTACTTCTAGTCAAGGCTTCCAGATGTAAGGTCAGGTTCAAGTCTGGGAATGGAATGGCGTTGATGCTCCATCCATCGTGATTAAGTCCCTACCCACAGACCTAGATGATGTCTATTTGTTATATGATGTCTTGAGGGTACAGCAATCTACTCATCGGCATAAGAAATAGCTGCTGCCAGGCTGCTCTGATGATCACTAATTAGTCTCACTTTGTCAGCGACTGCTGTCACCTCCCGTCTATCAGGCTGAAATCCATCAGCCACAGTCACACCGAGGAGACCACTGATGCAGCAGCACCTGCAGCAGCTGACCCCAGCCTTCAGAGTCACACTTAAAACTGTCCCAAGAAAAAACTGGAACCCTGCCTGATGCCTGATGTCCCTCCCCCGAGTGTAATAAAGGTTAAGTTAACTGAATATCCCATACCTCAAATAGAGTCCAGAGAGTTTGGGATTTGGGAATATTTGCAAATGTATAATGAACTGCTTGGATTATGGGATTGAATCTGAACACAAAACCCATTCATGGTCTGTGTTAAACAACTAGCCCAAACATAAGTTACACGTATTTCTACTGCGACTCGATTTTGACATAACACATCATGTGGGAACAACTGTAGAATTTTTTGTTATGATAAGGTTTTGTGATTTAAAAAAATGGAACATTTTGGATTTGGAGTTTTTAAATAAGGATACTCAAAGTTCTCTAAGATTTTGATTAAGACAGAAAAGGAGTGTATTACTTTCTAGGACTGCCATAAAGCACTATGGGTAGGGATTACTTTCTAGGACAGCCGTAAAGCACTATGGGTAGGGATCACTTCCTAGGGCTGTCATAAAGCACTATGGGTAGGGATTACTTCCTAGGGCTGCCATAAAGCACTATGGGTTAGGATTACTTCCTAGGGCTGTTGTAAAGCACTATGGGTAGGGATTACTTCCTAGGGCTGTTGTAAAGCACTGTGGGTAGAGATTACTTCCTAGGGCTGTTGTAAAGCACTATGGGTAGGGATTACTTCCTAGGGCTGCCGTAAAGCACTATGGGTAGGGATTACTTCCTAGGACTGTTGTAAAGCACTGTGGGTAGAGATTACTTCCTAGGGCTGTTGTAAAGCACTATGGGTAGGGATTACTTCCTAGGGCTGCCGTAAAGCAGTCTTCATCAGGTGGCTAAAACAAAAAGAAATTTACCTTCAGAATTACAGTTCTGCAATCTAAAAATTAAATTAAGATAAGACTGCTTTCTCCTGCGGCCCCACTCCTTGGTTTACAAATGGATGGTTTCTCATTATGTCCCCAGATGGCTCCTCTGTGTGGCAGCTCTGGTATGACCGGCTTTTCCACCATTAAGTCTATTGGAACAAGGTCTCACCTTTATGGCTTTGTTTAATCTTAATGAGCTATTTAAAACCATTTACAGCAAATTAATGACCTTTAAAGAATATGTCTTCACATAAAGCCACATTGAGGCTTAGGAATTCAATATAAGAATTTGGCGAGGACACAGCTCAGCCCATAATAGTCTTTCTTAAACAGCATCTTGACTTTTACTGGAATGATAGTAAATTCAACCTGGTTAACACTTCTCCAGTGTGCAAAATTAATTTTTGGTTACATATTTGGTTACATTTGGTACTTGGAAGAATTTAGAGTTCTGATACATCAGAAAACAATATTTTGAAATCAGTCACAGAAGCTATGGTTTTTCTGACAGTTGTTTTAGAAAAAAGTTTTCAAACTCTGGGATCATCTTTTCTTTCTCTGATCTTTCTAATGCACTCAGAAATATCCATCCCACCCACAGTCCCTGTAGACTTCACTACAAAAGTATCTAACTGTAAAAGCAACCACTTGTCTCTCAAAATGGTACCTCTAAGGTTAAGTACTTCAATCCATGCAAGTATAACTTATGTAACTGTTTTTCCATGAACTGCTAACACTTTGGAAATCTCTACTTTAGCTCTTTTCATCTCCGACAGCTTAACCTTCATTCCCATCATTAAGGCTTTGTTAAGCCACTCTTGGTAAGTGTTCTTCGAATCTACTCTAGCAATGATTTCCTACACTGATGGGCAATTGTTAAACCCGCTAGAAGGGGCATACCCAGAAACCAGGGAACTATAGAGATGTTCATAACTGCTTGTGATGAGTAGTTTATATGAGAGAAGTGCTGAAGAGGTCCATGTCACTCTGTCCCCACTTCTGAGGGAAGAAGATTAAGCCCTGTTTCACTTCCTCCTAACCCCTGTGAGGGCCTTTCATTGTCCTACTTACTCTAAGTAAGTACACTGCTGGCAAAGGGTTCTGGGAACTATATCCCTAGTCTTCCGGCCCCTCCCACACCAGAGAAGATTGTGAACGGTACTAATTGTGAAAAGATACACATGTATTTATTTCTAGAAATTGCTGGAAATAGCCTTTCTGAAAATGAAGAAATAAATAAAACACAATCATGAAATCCTAAAAACCTAAGAGTTTGAAACACAGAGCAATAAACTAAATTTCCAGAATGAAGACAGAAAGAAATTCTCAGACAACTGCTACGCCAGGTGCTCTGGGGTGCCCAGTCCAGGTTGGAAGAAGACGAAAGACGGAAGATGAAATGCAGGGAACACAAGTGGGTAGAACCCAGCCTTCACTGAGAGGATCTTGACAGCTGTCTCAGAAAGACAAGGAGGAATTGGGGATACGCCCAGACACGTAAGAAACAAACAGGGCAATCATTAACTCCAAGAGAAATCAAAAGATTGCATTACTTGTCTAGAGACAATATTATAGTCGTAAGACTGAAACCCCTAACTCGAGTTAATCAAACGTTTACTATAATTACATTGAAATACGGGGAAAGAAAGGTCAAGGTGGTGATATAAGAAAGCAAACTTTTCACCCATTGTGGTAAAAGATATAGCTTTCATTCAAAAGAGGCTAAATCTCTAAAAATGTAATGTGATCATTTGTATCTTAGAAATGAAAGTGCACGTAGGGTAACTAAAAGATATTCAAATGGTTTATCCTAGGGCATTATTAATAGCGATAGGAAAGGTTAGAAAAGGTCAGGGCAGGTTTTGTTGTGAACCTTGCAGGATTGTCTAACTATTAACTGTCCTTACGCATTACCTAAATATACGATACAATAATTGCTTTTCAAACACTGAATCGAGGGTGAGATAAAACACACATCAGTAGACACGGGGTAGAAATCTAAACTTTTATATTTCTTTCATGCTGCCAAGTGATGCCAAGGCTGCGGGCTGAAGCACACCTTGGGTAACAACACTGGATATTGCTGTCTGTCTTAGGAAGCGGGAGAGATGGAGACGCAGTCCCGGCTGCCAGGGAAAGTGGAGCTTCATGGAGCAGTCCTGTTGGAAATCCTTCCCACCTTCCCACTCTCTTTCCAGTCTGAAAACTACTCACACTTGCTTCACAAGGCATGTCCTCTCACTTCCCCGATTCCCCAACCTGAGCAACGTTAGTTTCCAGCTTAACAGCTCTCCCAAAAGCTCCCCCAAAGCATGTGCTCCATTCAAAAGTTGTTAGAGCTTTGTTTGTTTCTTCTGCTTAGATGTGGGAACAAAAGCATCATATTTTCCCCAAACCTGTATAATCCTTCTGATTAGCATCAATATTATGAATGTCAACATTTCAATAAATATTTTGAAGCAACAAACCACTAATGACAACATAGTCAAATTATAGTACCAAAAGTATTTGGAAGACAGATACATGCTTGTTGGAACATACATAAGAGAATTCTTTATTTGGGAGACGTTGAGGGCCATGTAAATCCCCTTCTAAGATCCCATAAGTCTATACCCTGGATATTTTAAAATAATCATTTCCAATGGTGTATGTTATATTTTCATTAATTTATTTTGAGGAACATCTTTTTAAGTTCTAACATATCTAATTACAGTTGACTTTTTAACTAATCAATTTTTTTAATGTTTCTGTTTTCTGTGAGATAGATGTTGCTATGTAGCCCAGGCTGGCCTCAGGGTCACCAAACCCCACTTTCTGCCTATCCTGTGCTGGATTTGAAGCACACACCACCATATCCAACTCTAAAGAACAAAGGGGGGAAACTTAGCTCACGGTCACACTGACAAGTGTGGTGATATTTTGTTTGTTTCTAACAAATAAAATTTGCCTGGAGATCAGAGGATTGTAACACAGTTAATAAAAATCCAGAGACAGAAATTGGGGTTCAACCTGAATTTCAGAGAAGCAAAACAGACAGCCACTGCCTCTTACCTCAGTTGAAATGGTGATCCTGCCTCCAGGAATCTCAGAATAATGCTGTGTCTATGAGCTGTCTCCTCCCTCCTCTAGGGCTCGGACTAAAGGTGTGCACTACTGCGATTAAAGGCCTGCACTGCTTGGTTTCTATGGCAGTGGTAATACCAGTAGCCACACTAATTTGCCATAGAAACCAAGCAGTGCAGGCCTTTAATCCCAGTAGTACACACCTTTAGTCCCAGCCCTAGATGTTGACCAGTGAGGCCGTTTTACCCTCTGACTTTCAGGCAGCTTTATTTATTAAAATGCAATACACTACAGAGGGTGGAACTAGCCAATAGTTAACCATAGAGGCCAGCCAAGCAGTGGTGGCACATACCCTTAATCCCAGCACTCGGGAGGATGAAGCAGAAAGATCAGGAGTTCAAGGCCAAACTGGGCTACCTGAGATTGAATCCATCTAAAAGAGAAACAGCCAGGAGGTGAAGGCTCATGCCTTTAATCCCAGCACTAGGATATAAATGGCTGAGTGGAGAGAGGAAAATAAAGCAGGTGGAGACAGGATCTCAATGCATTCAGTCTGAAGATTCGAAGAGACAGGTTAGAGGATTTCGTAGAGGTAAGAGCTAGTGGCTGGCTGCTCTGTTTCTCTGATCTGACCCCTAAATATCTAACTCTGGGTTTTTATTATTAAGACCAATTAGAAATTATGCTATAGACAATTTCCAGCTTCTACAAACAAAATTAAACTGGCAGCCTCTGCACCCTAAATTAGTTGAGCATAGGATAGCCAGCCATTAGTCGTTCTACTCAGGGTAATAGCCTGAGGTGACACTAAGCAAGTGGGTTTAGAGAGGTGCCCTGATGACATAACTTTTTATATCAAATCTTGATACTAATTATAAGTATATAATTTAATACATCCTACATGTGTTCTAAGAAATAGAAAGGCTTATATAAATGCTTCATTTTTAAGAGTATCATTAACAAACCTGATGACAAATTCTGCAGAGCATGTGGAAAGAAATAAACCCTTACTTACTGTTGATGGGAATGCAAATTATTAAAGAGACTGAGGAAAGCAGTTTGGAGATTGCTCAAAAGTTTCAAATAGAACAGCCATAGGACCCATATATAGGACCCATCTATAGGACATACATGGGACCCATCTTTAGAACAGCCACAGGACACATCTATAGGACAGACATAGGACACATCTATAGAACATCCATAGGACCCATCTATAGTACATCCATAGGGCCCATCTATAGGACAGCCATAGGATCCATCTATAGGACAGCCATAGGACACATCTATAGGACAGCCATAGGACACATCTATAGGACATCCATAGGACCCATCTATAGTACATCCATAGGGCCCATCTATAGTACATCCATAGGGCCCATCTATAGGACATCCATAGGATCCATCTATAGGACAGCCATAGGACACATCTATAGGACAGCCATAGGACACATCTATAGGACAGCCATAGGACACATCTATAGAACAGCCATAGGACACATCTATAGGACAGCCATAGGACACATCTATAGGACAGCCATAGGATACATCTATAGGACAGCCATAGGATACATCTATAGGACAGCCATAGGATACATCTATGGGACACAAGAAACAAGAAACACATAGAGACTCAGAGACACATTCACACACACAGGAATCCCACAAAAACACAGTACTGGATGCCATAATATATATTTGAAAAGAACCTATAAGGTTTTTGTTTTTCTTTTAAAAAAAAGCCTCAATTCAACATTATAAGATAAAGAACCTCCAACATGTTGTTGAGTTCATTTTGTGTTGGTCATCCAACACAAAATGAACTCAACATGGAGCCTACCCTTAAAAGTAGGTTTGATTCCCCAGTGAGACCTCTTTGGAAGAAACTAAATTTTCATTTGCAAGTAGATATCAGTTGGAGATAGCTTCTGGGTTAGGGGTCGGGGCATATGTCCACTTCTTCTTTCAGCTAGGATCCCATCTGCAGACCTGTGCAGGCCTGTGTATGCTGCCTCAGTCTCTGGGAGTTCATAAATGCACTGGTCCTGTTCTATTTCAGAGGTCTTCTTTTCTTGGTCTCCTCCATCCCCTCTGGCCTCCTCTTCCACAGAGTTGCTTGAGGCTGAGGGGAAGGATAGAAATGGGATAGAAACATTCCCATTTGGAGCTGAGTGAAGTTCTCCCACTCTGCATATTTTCTGTGGATCTCTGTATTTGATCTTATCTGCTACCCAGTTTCTAAGTGAAATCATTGAAAGAATAGGAACAAGCAAAGAGAATCTGACAGTCACTCAGCTAATCCTAAGAGGTGAAGAGTGCAGACCTCAGGTGGATTGTCGTTCCAGATGCAGACACCTGCAGACATGAGAGTAAAGGACCATGATTAGAAAGTGACACTTTGTCAGCTGTGCCCATGGTAGTGAAGCAATGGGTGTCCATGACCTGCCAAAATTCAGACATGAGTGCTGTGATATAATCTTTTTGTGCACTGTGAAGATGTTTTGCTCTCACTGGTTTAATTAAGAGCTAAATAGCCAATAGTTAGGAAGGAGGAGGTATAGGCAGGAGAGCCAGACAGGTAGAACTCTGAGCCAGGCGGTGGTAGCACACGTCTTTAATCCCAGCACTCGGGAGGCAGAGGCAGTCGGATCTCTATGAGTTTGAGGTCAGCCTGGTCTACAAGAGCTAGTTCCAGGACAGGCTCCAAAGCTACAGAGAAACTCTGTCTCAAAAAACTAAAAGAGAGAGAGAGAGAGAGAGAGAGAGAGAGAGAGAGAGAGAGCGAGAGAGAGCTCTGAGGTGAAGATGGGTGAAATCCCCAGAAGACGCATGCTGAAAAAACAAACCACATGGTAATATAAAGATTTAAAAGTATGGGTTAATTTAAATTGTAAGAGCTAGTTAATAACAAGCCTAAGCTATCTGCCAAACATTTATAGTTAATAATAAGTCTTTGTGTGTTTATTTGGGAGTTGACTGGTGGAACCAGAAAGTCCACCTACACATGAGTCTGTATTCAAAGGTCTAAAAGTCAACTAATAGACCAGTCATTCCTTAATGAACCTGTGCCTGGAGGCACATTAAAATTACACAGCGCCTTTAAAATTTACTGGCATTCAAGTCCTACAGGGATTCTAACGTGCCAGGTCCAGACCAGGTCAGGGTTCAGTGTTGGTGAGTTGCTTGGGAGCAATTGGAATGAAATAGTAGCACAATATTAAACCCGTCATCTTTCAAATTCAGTGAAAAAATAAAATTTCTTCCTTTACTGGCCCCAGTAGATTCAGAGGCCATTCTATTACCCTTCATGCCAGATTTCCCCCATTCTAAACTGTAGGTTGTAAGACATGTTCTCTCTAAGTTGTATTGGCATGGTGAAGAAAATCTTATTACACTAATGTATACGCAAGTTCAAGGAGCAGCTTTATTTCAGGAACACTAACTTATAAACGTGTCTAGATGTCGAGGAAATGCAGTGATTTCTCTTTAACTTTGGATTGTCATTCCCTGTGACGGAATCCCTCTTCCTCTCACTACAAGGCCGCAGGGCGATTGATATAGCAAACTGACTGGGTAAGGCTTCGGCATCCCCCATTCTAAAAGGTGGTTAGGTCGGTAAGTTATTTCAGTGTGTGTGGATGAAACAAAAAACAAGCAAGAACAAAACCCTTCTTCCAACCATCCTTAGAGCCCAATGAACTTAGAGAACATTCCAGAGGCTCCCTCTCAAACCCGCCTGGTACTCAGTGTACATGAAAGGGTGGGATTCATGATGCTGAGAGCATTCCTCTCTCATCTCTGATTGGTGGTTCACTACTGCATCATAATTGCCTGAAGGACAGATTAGCAACACATCCCTGGAATCCACCAAAAGGCAGGTCTGATGTTTTGATTTCTAGATAAGAGCATTTAATAAGAAGCCAGCCCCTTTAAGGGAATCTACCATTCCCTGTTCATCACAATTTCATATAATACTAAATTCTCCATCCCAGAAATTCTCCAGTCACTGACTTTAAACATATATTGTTAAAAAACATGACCTTGAACTGAGCATGCTCAGGAGAGTGTTGGCCTCTGTGTGCAGTGCCACGCCCTTCCAAGATGGATGCAGGTAAAATCCCTTGCCTGCTGAGTTCAGCAACACTGCTTTGGAGGATCGATGGTCTCTCCTTGCTTGCTGCAAGTACTAAGACATCCATCAGTCTTTGATCTCTTGGTTCTACTTGTTAGTTTTCTGCCCACAAAGGGCTGGACCCATAAGTTCTCTTGTAGGGCTGAACTCTAGCACTGTACCTCTGGTCCATCCAGGTAATGCTAATACACCCGGTCCTGGGGCCACACTTGAAGATCGCTGTTCCAGAGCTTTCCGAGGCACAGGACACCCAACATGCAAAGTCATAACCCACTCTGCTGGGAATACAACTCTTTCATTTAGACTTGGTGATAAGCACTTGTTAGTCTTTGTACATATGATATTTTTTTTAAGTCATGTACCTAATTCCAAGAATCCACATCCTTAGGAAGCTGCAGTCATTGATGGGAATGAGCATTAAGATTGGCATCTTGTGTTACTGTCCTGTAGGTGCAAGCATATAGGTTGAATGTACCCACAAAAAGATGGACGCTAAATTAGATCTTTGTTCTTTTCACTTTTATTTTATTATCCTATCGTTCAATACTAAATAGCCAGTGACAGAAAGGAAATTGGAAATTGTCGATTCCTAGAAATTTTTATTACTAGTCATTGCTGATAATAATTTTTAGCAGCTGTGTCTGGCTCCTAAGTTGTAGGAGGAGGCCAATAACAGCAGGAGGCTGGAGCCCACATCTTCCTCCCTCCTCCCCTCAGAGGCTATCCCCTGCCTGGCCTTGAAATATCAGACAGCTTCTTTATCTCATCTATCTAGTTCCCTCCACCCCTGCCTGCCAAAAAAGAAACAGAATTCAAGCAGAGTCTTGTGTTTGTGTGGTTGACTCCAGTAGATTATTTGCTTAGTAAGAAGTTTCAAAATTTCTACATACTAATGGGGTGTGTTTTGACTAGGGTGGCCTTCCCTGGCAGTACACTGTCCCTTTAAGAGACAAGCTCCACCCACTCCCAGTCCCCTCCCCTTTCTCCCCTTCCTTCCTCCCCCTACACCTCCCTTTAATAAAACTTCACACTCAGTCTGGGTCCGCATGGCATATTCTGTTTCCTGGCCGCTGGGTCCCCCACCCCCAGTGGAAGCCGCCAAGGTCGCAGCTACCAGCTACCATATTACCGAGTGGAGGTGATGCATCACCACTGCACATATTTTCTAATCCAGTTAAAGACATCTAGTGCTTCAAACATTATTCATTCCAAAAATCACTTTTACTCTTTAAATTAGTGTATAGTAACAGGTTTTCTCGTGACATTTTCAAACTTAGTTCCAGCTGATCCATCCCCACCATCCCCCACCTCTTCATACCCTCCACATTGGTCCCTTCCTCCCCCAGCACTTCCATTTCCACTTCCAGATCAAGCCTGTGAGTATGTTCCATCAGCCTCCCACCCCTCGTCCTCAGAGCCTCTGTTTCCACATCATGAGCCCCTTCTGGTTTCATGACCTCCTCCCACTCCTACCCCTACACAGTACATGTGTGTGCAAACTAGAAACAGATCCGAAGTGAGAGGGAGCACACAGGTTTTGTCTTTCTGACATGAGTGGCCTCGTTTAATATATATTTTCCAGTTCTCTTCATTTTCCTGCAGATTTCATAATACATTTTTCACAGTTTAATAATACTCCTTTGTATAAATGTACCATATTTTTGTTACTCATTCATCTGTTAGAGGGCGTGTAGGCTGACTCTACTTCCTTGCTCTCTATTATTAGAACATTAATAAGCATGGACATGCTAGTGTCTCTGTAGTAGGGATGCAGAGTTCTTCGGGTATGTGCCCATGAATAGTATAGCTGGATCCTATGGTGAATCTACTTTTACTTTTTAAAGAAGCCTCCAGACTAGTTTGCATAGTGGCTGCACCAGTTTATATTCCCACTAATAGTAGGTAATATCCTCATAAAATGTTGTCACCTGACTATAGTCATTCTGATTGGGGTATTTGACAGAAAAATATTTAACATCTTTTCTTTTACCTTTTGGTATGTGTATAGCATAGCACAGTGGTTATCCATGTAACCCTTCTTACGACAGCCTCCTAGAGTTCCTTATTTATATTCAACCAAAGCTCAGTACCCATTGACCAACCTCTCCTCATCCCCCTTCCTGTCTACTCTCCCCAAGCACTGGTGACTATCATTCTTCTACCCAGACCTGTGAGACCAACATTTTATATTCCACATATAAGACCACATAGTACTTGTCTTTCTATCTCTGACTTGTTTTACATCATTTAACACAATAATCTCAAGTTCCATACATGTTGTCATGGCTAAATGGTATTTCATTGAGTATATGTACCACATTTTCTTTATTTGTCCATTAGGTCACTGATGGACATTTAAGTCACTTCTGTTTCTCGGTTGTTGGAAATACTGTTGTGATAAACCTGGCAGCACATATATTTCTCTAATTTGATTTCATTTTCTTTGTACGTACACAGGAATGAGACAGTAGGATCACACAATAGTTCTATGTATTTTATGTGTATGAGTTTTTAGTCTGTATACATGTCTGTGCACTGGGGGTGTGCAGTAGCACAGGAGGCCAGCAGAGAGTGTCAGATACCCTGGGACTGGAATCATAGACAATTTTGAGGCTGTATGTGGGTGCTGGGAATCAAACCCAGGTCTTCTGAAAAGGCAGTCAGTACTCTTAACTGCTGAGCCATCTCTCCAGCCATTTTCAGTTCCCACCAGCAGCAAGCAAAAGATGCTGTTGCTCTGTATTCTCACCAGCATCCAGTGTTCTCCAGTTAACTCTTTAAAGTGCTTTAGCTTCTAATGTGTGTGTGTGTGTGTGTGTGTGTGTGTGTGTGTGTGTGTGTGTGTGGTCATATCTCATTGTTTTGATTTGCAGTATTCCACAATACACAGCATCTTCTCACGAGCTCCTTTGTGTATGTTTTATTTGGCATGTCTGAACAAATGTGCCTTTTTTAACAGTCCTAAATTCAGAGGGGATACTTCTAGATATATCAGCTTCTGCTTCTCACCTCTATTTAACCACTCCATTCCCACCACAGTATCCTGGACCTCATGCTGCATCTTGAGATTTGCATCATTTTGCTTATCCATCAACAATGCAAGTGAGTAGAAGAATAATCTATTGCCAGGAGCATCTGCAGATTGATGGATTCTTACTCATAAAATGTGATTCCACAGGTCACTATGGTCACCTCATCTGGCATCTTAGGGTCTTCCCAGGCAAGGATATTTGGTGTATTCAGTTCATAATTCAGGACATACATTGTTTTCTTGATAAAGCAGAAGCTATAAGTCCACCTGTAAAGAACAGAGGATTCAATTTAGATTAGGCTTATACTTAAATACAAAACAAATAACAGTACGCTAAAAACTTCAATTTCCCCTAAATAGCCACTGATACCAACACTGTTTCTACTCTGTATCATAAAAAGGAAGTTTCTACTTCTCAAGGTTCAATGTCTTCGGGTGTGTGCCACTCACCCTTCCTGGAGACTCGTCTCTTCCTAACGTTCTCTGCTCCTTCGGAGCATGTTAGCTATCTGTTCTATAGGACAGGGTCCACTGCCTGCCCACTCTATCATCAACACGGTGTGCTAGTGATACCAGATCCGCATCAAGCGGACCCATAGCGCTCTTCCCCTTTCGCTGTTCTTTACTTGGCCTTGGAAGGTCAGAATAGACGATCACCACCACCGCCACCACACCCATCCACTAGGCATGTGGCACATTCTTAAGCACCTCTACTTGCTTTTTCTCTTCTCACTCCTAATTCAAGATCAGCATTATTGGCAACTAAACTCTCTCAGTTACTACCCCACACTCTCTGTAGTTCTTGGGTGGGTGGGGGATCATTATCAGAGTTTTACCATTTAATTCCATTCAACTATCTAGTAACTATCCTTTTTTGACCTTTTATAGTCACCTCTACGTTTTTTATTTGGTTTGGTTGTTTGGGGGTGGAGGGATTCTTTGTTTGTTTGTTTCCAAACAGGACCTCCTGTATCCCAAGATGGCCTTGAACTCAGTATGTAGTTGAGGGTAATCTTGAACTTACCATCCCCCCACCTCTAAATCCCTACTGCTGAGAACATAGGCATGCTTCCCATGTGTGGCTCTGTGTTAGGTGGCTGTAAAATATGCATACCTGTCAACTTTTGATAACTGGCTATTCTTGGCTCCAGTGATGACTTAAGCTATGACCTTCTTCAAGTCACAAAGATTTCTTTAGGCTTAAATTCACCCTTTGGCAAAAATACTGACCCACTTCTATAATACACAGTGAGTATTAGCTAATAGATTGTTCTGAAAATGTCAGGGTCCATAAACATTTTTACTAATGTGCTAAGCTATAAATACACACATTGAAAGAAGCAAGTCCTCAATTTTCACTTATCAAATGCCAGCTTGAATGCCACTACCTATATTTACCTATATGATACTAGATTTTTAAAAAGAAATCTATGAGTTCATTTTACCTAAAAAAAATAGCTAATATATATGAAAGGAATCTTTCAGTTTTATTTTGTTTAATTACCCTAATGCTTACAGCAAAGACTTTCCCAGAATTTTAGTGAGGGAATCTTAAATATAATCACATCTTACATAAATTGTGAGTATAATTTTTAAGACCATCTAAGAATCTTCCCATGTAGGCCTTTGATCATTTCTGAAAGCAAGCATTTCAAATGCTTAGTGGGCTTTTTAAGACGTCTTCCTTCAAGCATGGTGAAATCTCTTAAATAGCAAATCTTTGGTCTCTACATTGAAACTAAGCAAAGTAAACCTATATAAAAGCTATTTTACACAATAGTCTGTGGTTACTTCCTGACATCTATGGGAGTCACCCAAAGCTTTTTCATTTTCTAGTCCCTAGTTCCATCCTTCATTCCTTATATGGTTTCCTGAACTCAAGCTCTCTCCTGTCTGCCCCCTTAAGATAGGCCCAGTTCCTCAAGGTTCACTGAAGACACAGCATGGACCACCCAGCGGGAAATTATAGCAGGCTGCCTCCCCTTCTGTGCATTGCCCTCCTGTGCAGGCACTCAGCCTCAGGAGCCCAGCTACAGGTACCCAGTCACAGATACCCAGCCGCAGGCATGCAGCCACAGACACCCAGCCACAGACAATGTTAAGATGCTCTCTCCCAGGCTCTGACCCACTTCCTGCCTTCCAACCAAGAACTTCAGCTGCAGACAATTGGAACACTCCAAATCCTGCAGCTCTCCTAAATATCCTGTCCTCTGAAGTCCTTGATGCCAAATTTAGGTGCCATCAGTACCCATCCAGCCCTATGTCGGCATCAGCAGTGCACTCCCCTTATGCCAATAGCTCCTTGCTCGTCTGTGGTTCATCGACTTGCCTGTATTAGGGATCTCTGAGGAAGTTTGGCAAACACTAGTGCCCCTGAGCTACCCACAGAGGTTTGGGTAGAATCAGACAGTCTAGGACTGGCAAGGTACTCTAAGAACAATGACAACAAAGATCCTCACGTGCAATCAGGACTAAAAACAGTGAGGAAATATAGATTAATCCAGAGGATATGTTTATCCACCTGAATACCTTTTCTCTCTCATGAGACTACGGTTCAAATGTCAACTATCCCCCACAAGTTCTTGTGTTTAAACACTAATGGTGATGGTGTTGGGAGACGTTATGGAACCTTCGGAATTAGGAAGTGTGTTACTAGCAGGTCTTGAAATGTATAGCCAACCCACTTCCTGCTATCCCATGCATCTGGGAAATGTCATAAAGTATACAAATGGCTCTGACCACCAGAGCCAGAGCCCCAGCCACTGTGCCTACCATGAAACTGTGAGCTAAAAGAAACCCTTCCCCTAAGTGGCTTCTTGTCTGGAATTTAGTTAAAGCAAAGAGGCAAGTGACTAAGACCACTGGGTCAGTAGACGGCTCTACCAGTCACCTTCCACCAGCACTCTGCGTTACTAGATGGTACCCCTAGTCGCCGTCCATCAGTACCCTGGGTTGTTAGCGTGGGCACCTGCTTTGATTGTTGAATGAATAAATGATGACAGATTCCCTTGAGACATTCATCCTCGTAGAAAGACAACCTCTCTTCTTCATCCTTCACCATGGGCATTTGGGTTTATCTTAGTGTTTATTGCCACCTGGTAGACCTGGAATGCCAGACTGTTTTCTTCTTCCTTAGCTTAACCAGTGACTGTCCCCTCAGCCACTCACTCCAAAGCCCATATTCAGACTTACCGCCACTCAGAACATCTCTCCTTTACTAGTTCTCCCCACGGTCCATTTCCAAGCATCCTCCTCCAGCTCACACTCCTCTTTCCCCTCCCTTCTTCTATCTCTTCCTTTCACAGTCACGTTTCAAGCCACCATAGTTTTCATCCTCCGACGCTCATTCTGCCATCCCCTGTCTACCCCTCACTCGCGTCCCTCTGCTTTCTTACCCCAGGGTGTCACAGATGTCCTTGTCCAGGGAGGTCTCTGAGTTTGTGATCACCTTACTACTTCACAGCTTTCCTGTCCTGAAGTCATTTTCTCTTTCAGTCACACTACCCTTATACCACTGAGCACACTTTTTAGTATCCTTTTCAGGCTCTTCCTCTGCCACCAGACTTGAATTGTGTCAGTCCCGAAGGCTCCCAGCTGTTCCCTTAATCACATTTAAATTATTGTAATCCTGTTTATTGCTTCAATTGTTGCTATTAAGAAGATAATTTCCAAAACTTCATCGCAGACCTTTATCCTGAAGTATGAATTGAATGTAAGACTATCGCATAGTCCTCTCAAATCCAATATATTCAAAATATAACCCATTGTCTTCTCATAGAAACAATATTCTTTGCAAATTCATGTGTCTTGAATCCCATCCTGTGACTTTAAGAACACCCAGTGGGCTAAGGAGGTGGCTCAGTGGATAAAGTGCTTGCCTGCAAGTGAGAACCACAGTTCCGACCTCCAGAGCCCACAAAAATAAGCCAGGGTCATCTTCTGTAGTCCCAGAGCTGAGGAGACAGAGCAGGGGACCTCAGAGCAATCTGGTTGGCTAGACTGCAGAAATTGACAAGCCTGACTTTCAGCAAGATGCCCTGCCTCAGTAAATAAAGTACAGAGTGATCAAGGAAGACCCCCCCAGTACTAATGATTGCACATGCACTTCATGCAAATACACATGTGCATCTACACATATGCAAATATGCACACACACCATGAAATGTACAGATGGAAAAAACTTCCTAAGAACACCAACATAAACATACAAAAGCAGCCTTGGGATCGCTCGCCTCAGTATCAGCTGAGCAGAGCCTTTTTGGTACATAAACCCCAAATTAATTTCTTCCCTAGACTCCCTATCTGGATATAAGTACTGTTTTATCCTGGTGTAAAAAAAAATCCAGGTCATAAATGCGTCCTCTCTCTTCTACATCAACGCAATTACCAAATCTTGTTAACTCTCCCTTTTGAAAACTTTCTATTCAAAAACACCTACTTAGCATTTCCTAACTCCCAGGTATGGGTCTAGATTCTGGGGATAATATTGTTAACAAGGAAGCTACAAGTTTGCTCTTACCATCTCCATAACCAATATCTGACAGGATTCATTTAGAACATCAGACTTTCTGGATGACCAGAGTTTTAGGATGGAGATTGACCTCGTTCCGCTGTGGGAGGTGGCTGACTGGGTCATGTACAGCTGTTGTTTCTTCGTGTGGTGATGGCTTGAATTCAGCAGGGTGGGCAGTTAGAGAGGAAAGAGGGGCAGGAAGTGGAGAGTGAAGACAGGCTTTACCTCGTGTGGGTAAGTTGGAACTCAAGAGGACAGACCAGAATGAGCCTCCGTCTGCTGCCACCATCAAGCTTTCTGCTTCCACAATGTGGGTGATCTACAACGGAAGCCAACACCCTCTATCCACAGTCTAAACCCTTATTTGGCTTAGGCGTTGGAGAAACTGAAGAGGCTTCTGAGCCCAAGCGGCTCCCTCATGCCAAGAAGGTGAGCCAGCACATCCCTGACTGGGGGTATGAACCGTGACAGTGCCTGACCCTACACCAACTTTCCATATAAACATGGCTGCCTTTTCATGTTCCCCTTCTCAATGGCGCTCTCTCTCTCTCTCTCTCTCTCTCTCTCTCTCTCTCTTTCTCTCTCTATCTCTCTCTCTCTTTAAGATGGGTTTTACCATGTGGCCTTGACTGTCCTGGAACTCAGTATGTAGACTCTGCCTCCTGAGTGATGGGATTGAAGGCATGCACCATCATTCCTAGACTGCAGAAATAGATTTTAAGACCCATCCTTATTCAACAGGGAAAATACTTTCCCAACAGGGAAAAGAATTTTTGGAAATCTGTTTCCAGTTTAACTAAAGTGACAAAGACAAAGCTATTCATTACAGCATCTGCCCCCTGAGATGTGAGACTCTTATTTACCTCTGATTTACCCCATTCTTACTATGGTACTGAGAAGATGGCTGTAAATGCTGATCCGGTGGCTGACCGGCTCAAATCCATGCCACCTCTCCATCAGCAACGTCACAGCACAGAAAGTCCTTTGCTTTGTGAAGTCATTAGGGATGCCTGAAATAGACAGCAAAATCAAAATAGCTGCTTAAACCAAACAAGAAACATATTTTTTTTCAGGTAGAATGTTTGTTGCCTCCTCTGTTTTTCCAGCCCTGAATCTCAACAGGCATCTATAGTAGGAAGTCCTTGGAGGGGAAGAGAACAGAGGGCTGACGACAGTCCCCAACCCTACAGGCTCTGTGGCTGTGGAACTGACACATTTCCTCTCATGTTTCCTGGGACAGGATCAAGCACAGGCTTCCTGACAGAAAGAACTGGCCTGAGGAGAAGAGCACTGGCTTTTCTATGGCTCCCACCCATTGAGGGCAAACACAGACGGTTCTGCACAGTCTCTGTGCCTTTAGAGAAAAAGATGTATTTCACAAGGCTCCAGCAGAAGAGACATTGGTGCCTTAATAAGGTTAAGGAGAGGATCCCTGTGACAAACTAAAGGCCAAAGTGACAAATATTATCACTACAGGCACTTGGCTGCTTACACTGCAGTAGTGGTGGTGGAAATACTCCCCAAGTAGTAAATATTTCAACCTCTCCCTGGTTCAGAACAGGAGGCCCTTTGAATGTCACCATATCCCTACCCTCACTCAACTAGCGATATTATCTATTCTTTCGAGAACACGAGAAAGCTCTTCCTTTGACCTACAAACACACAGAGCACGAAGGAAAGTCCTTCTCTGTAATTACTGAGACACAGCTGGCATTATCTTTTGCTGAAAAGCAAATTTGAAAACCATATTCAGCAGCACAAACTATTTGCTACACTGTCTCGCTTGACACTCAGGAACCCAACTAAAGAGTCCCAAACCTTGGTCGTGTGTCATTGGAGGCCATTTAAAGGCAAACTCACAAAAGCATATTCTCATTCACCAGAGGGGTCAGGGCAGCCTGTCAGAATACCCCAGATGCTGCTGGTGTAGGTGGAACCATCCCACTCAGAAAATATCACTTCTAGGAAATTATTCCAAGGATTAATCATTGTTGTACACAAAGCTGTACAGTACAATCAGTGTGTGGAGGGAGCTGTGAATAAATATTTCATAATAAAAATAACTATACATACACACACTTATATATAGATGTATGTATATATATATCTTCAAAAAGCAATGCCAAGAAACATATATATAGTCATAAAATAGTGTTCATTATTAAAAGAGAATATTCTGTATGATACATATTCAATTTTTAAATGAATTATTAGTTTATATATGACAGCATAGTTTACTAGAGTCAGGTGACTGGAAAACTGACATCGTGAGCCTTCAACTATATCCATCCACTCAGAGACCTGAGATTGACTTTGTCTCTGCCCATGACCACCATGTAGTCACAAATTAAGAAACAGCAAAGACTTCCTGAAGATCTAAACCTTTCTTTCTGATGCCGAAGCGTTTGTGAACTATCTGATGCAAAGGCTGTGGGTGAGAGGGTTGGCTGAGTTTAACCGTGATGGGAATTATGAGCAGTGGATTCCCCTAGGCAACAAAAAGACAGGATCAGAGGTGATTGTGATTCTGGGCCAAGGGCACGCTTTCCCTCATAACTCTTCCAACTCAATTACATGGAGAAAGGTTTATATCAGAAAAGCTTGGCTCTCAGGCTCCTTCTTGGAGGGGCGCTATCACAAAGGCCTCTGCCTTGGTAGTACTGACTAAAGGAATCTGACAGTAGTCCAGTAGAGATGAAGGTCAAGTTGAAAATCCCAGAGGGGCTGCAAGATTGTCCAGATCATTAGCAATAACATCCAGCTTACCCTAACTGGCGTGAACAACCTTGCTTAGACACTTCATTCTATTCCTGGAAAATGTAGGATCAATTGTGCAGATAATAGAAGAAATGCCTGTGTGTGATGGGCATTCGGGTCTCTGGGTTTAAAACCTTTCATCTTTTTCTGACACCTTCAAAGCTCTTCTCCATTAACAGTCAGCCCTGGAGTTTGTTTGGATCACAGCCAGTAGTGGCCTCAAAGGGAGACCTGAGTTCCAATGCTACCTACTAATAGAAAAGCTCATACTTGGAAGCACACAAGACCATTTTATAATCTTAGGGATACTGGGGAGCAAAGATTCCAAGGGAAGCTAGATCTCCTGCTAATTTAGCTAGTAATGTTCAAGAGTCCATCTAGCCTGAGTATCAGTGTGAGGATGATCAAGCCTGGGAACCTGTACATGGCAGGGCAGCCTTATGGAATGATGTCCAGTGTAACAATAACTATTATGCCCAGAACAAAAATGGTGTGACCTCTGGGACACCACACACTGGTATTGTATGAAAAAAGGTGTGGACTCAGACATGACAAGTGGACTCCAGTGAAAATGAGAATAAAGTACACTAAAAACTACTTTCAAGACCAGGCGGTGATGGTACGTGCCTTTAATCTCAGCACTCAGAGGCAGAATCAGGTGGATCTCTGTGAGTTTAAGGCCAGCCTGGTCTACAGAGCTAGCTCCAGCACAGCCAGGGCTACATAGATAAACCCTATCTCAAAAAAATAAATTTAAAAAAAGTACATTCAAATTTTCCTCATGAGAATCACAAAAGAAACAAGGAAAATTTGGCTTTGAGGAAAATAGATAGGCTTTGGTTGTGTGGAGTGCTTAACTGTGACAAGTGACCATGATTCTAAAATCTACACCCTGCTCTTTACAAACACTGAGGGGTCGGGATAGTGTGCACACATTCAGTGCCTCTCTTTACTTTGGGTACACAAAGATGGGGTGACCTGACGGTGCTGTGGGGATGAGCGAGAGTGGATTACAGAACAACCGCATACTTTGTTGGAGGTGTTCTACAAGACATGCCTCCCTCACTAGGGTACAACCACAGCTCATCAAAAGTTCCTGTTTCCCTAAGTGAGAGGCTGGATGGCCTCTGGATTTGCTTATCCTTATCCTGTGTGTGGAACCTGCCAAAAGGCAGGGTCCTCCCCTGGAGTGTTTATGAATAGGATATCTAATTATAATTTTGAAAAATTCTTGTTGAAAGGGCTCTTCAGTCCCCGAAGAGTGGAAAAATGAAATAGAGAGCAATCCAGGCAAGGATAATGTCCTACCCTTCCTGGGTGTGACACCATCTGGGATGTCAGGAGCACGACCCAGAAAGTGCCACCGTGAAATGGGTGCCATGCATGGAGTTAATATCTGACTAGAACGGGTGGTTAATGGTGTCCTTTCAAGGGTGACTATATGCTTGATTATCTAAACCGTGATAACTTCAACATCAAAGGAACCCTGTTAATATTTATACTAAATAATAGACATAACACTAGGACAGTCCCAGACCAGTCATAAAGCTTTAATGATGTAATTGTCCTTAAATCCTATAGCCCATAGTCTCATACTGGACAAAGAACAGAACAAAATTTAAATGTAACATGAACTACAAGTCTCTGAATAAACACCCCTACGTGGATTTTGGAACCAAAGTCAGTAACAGGCCTAGTACATACCAGAATAAACGCTCAAGATTCAGTTGTTTTTAATGACTGTCTTTAAAATGGAATGTTATCAATGTGTGGAATTAACCAAGATGCTAAAGGAATAATTTGGTGTTCCTCCATTTGTAAGGGTCAGATTTAAAAGCATGGCCCAAGGGACCTTGAAAATATTAATTTCTAGACGTTGTTAACAAACTGATTTATAACGTAAGTTATATGAAGGGTCATTTTATCTATTTGACTCAATATTTATATTGAGAACATAATCCCTTTTAATCTGGGATATAGAGGCTTAGTATATCTTGGCAGGTACCAACACAGACAGGTACTTAGTGGCTCAACAAATTCAAAGCCAGATCACAATCTGTTTACACAGCAATGTGAGCCAATCAGCCAGCCTGCCTTTCTTCAGACTGCCTAACCCTAAATTATGGGAGAAAGATCTTTCAAAGACATTTTTTAAAACCTCAGCTCTCAAGGAGGAGCCAGGCTTCTGCTCCCCAAGTACCCATGCTTTGTGGAGAGTTTCTCTGTGTGTCTGCTGTGTGGGTCTGCTTCTCTCACCCTAATAAAAGCTTTCTTTCAAAAAGTAAAACACATAATATTTTCAGGATTAAAGCAGGATTGATGCAATCACTACCGTGACTCTCAGTTCTGTCAATGATCCCAGACCTCCGTGAAGTTCAAGGCCTTGAGAAAACAGTCAAAGAAGTTATAGCGTTGTTGATGAAAGGCAGACAAAGGTATCTCTTTAAGACAGGAGCTCTTGGAGGCTCCCATCATCCCGGCCATTCTGAAAGCCCTTCATAGGAAGATCTGTGAGCGGGCATGCCGATCCTTGACACACTTCTAAATCTGAGTTCACAAATAGGCATCTGTTGGCACGTCCTCCTCCCAAACCTTTGCTCTACATTTTCTGGCTTGCTCTGTGGATTGGCAACTGTGCTCTATCTAGAATCTTAAGGGAGACAGAGCCCAGGTTCTCACCAAAAGACTAAAACCAAATGTAACCTTCATGCTGCCAAAGGACAACTCTATAAAGCCTAAGGGTAAGAAAGGTGGTTGCCAGGTGCTTCTCTGGGGACAATTTATAACTCCTTATTGTAGTGACATATCACCAATGTCACTACACTGTTCCTGGATGATGAAAGAACACCCTGAGAGTTCAAGGCGAACAGGTCCTTTTTGCAAACACAAAGGGAAGAGAATCTGAAGGTTGCTTTAGAGCTCACTTAGAAGCATACAATTCCACAGTCAGAGTCTCTCTGCTTCATCTTAGACCAGATGAACTGTGGCCTCCTCGGGGACACTGGCATATGAAGGGATTAACAAGGGTACAGACTGACATCAGCTACGGAAAGCACCTGTGCAGGCCTGGCTGGTCATTCGGTCCCTGAGAAATTAAGAACTAGCAAAGCAGGGAAGAAAATAACAGAGAACACAAGATAGCCAAGGCTGCTGCGTCTGGGCTCCTCAGAACGAAAGAGACACCCCAACCACGGCATAAATAGACGCCAATTTCTTTCAATCCAGATATAAATTCAGAAAAAATATATAAAATGGATAAAATATCTTGCCAATGTGGCTTGATAATACAGGCTCCACGAGAGAGATCAAGTTTACTGCCTCTTACCTCCAAGTAGTGCAATTTTATGAATGATGTTTTTCGATACAATTACATTCAAAAGACTTCTGTTTTGATTACAATTCTTCCTTTTTTATCTCCTGTTGCCAAAATAAAGATGAAATGGAAGATAAATGTGTACTGTTATTGTAACTAAAAATATGCCAAGCTAAAGGACAAAGACTAACAGGTAAAAGGGATTGTTTTGCAAACAGAGTCAGTGGCTATTTAGGACCAACATTTGTCTTCTTTATATGTAATTCATAGACTTCAGAACAAGCTTTATTCAGAAATGTTCCATCAAAACAATTCAGAAAGTTTCTGCTATGTAAAATCTATTTAGCAATTACTATTCCACAGATTTGCAATGTGACTTTCTCCTCCTCCAAGTGTGCTAGCATCATCACGTGGGCTAGGAAAAGATTGAGCACCTGTCTCAGTTAGAGTTTCTGCTGCTGTGATAAACACCATAACCAAAGCAACTTAGAGAGGAAAGGTTCTATTTCACCTTACAGCTCATATTCCATCACCAAGGAAAATCAGGGCAGGAACTCCAGGTAACAACCTGGAGCTAAAAACCAATGCAAAGGCTGTGGAGGGATGCTGTTCACTGGTTTGCTTCTCGTGGCTTACACATCCTGCTT
Organism: Dicrostonyx torquatus; assembly: GCA_028555095.1. Classification (NCBI taxonomy): domain Eukaryota; kingdom Metazoa; phylum Chordata; class Mammalia; order Rodentia; family Cricetidae; genus Dicrostonyx; species Dicrostonyx torquatus. Next base: position 2,855,874 of record JAQHUG010000145.1, on the reverse strand, counting down.
TTTTATAACATCCTGACCCACATGCCAGAGATGGTACCAGCCACAGTGGGCAGAGCCCTTCCAAATCAATCATTAATCAAGGTGACTCTACATACTTGCCTATAGGCCAATCTTATGGAGGCATTTTCTCAATTGAGATTTCCTCTTCCCAGACATGCCTAGGTTTGTGCCAAGGTGACAGAAACCAACCATCACAGTGCCTGAGCAAAGAAGTAAAGGCATTTACAGGAAAAATCTTTTGAATTGGTATCTGCTCAGTATTGGCAATTGAAAAATTATTCAGAAATGGGGCTAAAAGATGTCAGAGCCAATTGATTATTAAATGAAAGAGCAATACTACAACTCTGGGGCTCAGTCGCCTGACCTGACACCATTACAACCCCTATTATACGGATTTAAAGTACACTTAATCCTCTGCCTTGTGTGATCTGAGAACAGAAACGTTCTTATTCTGAAAGACGGATATCTTCCTCATGTTTGGACCATGACAAACAACATCTGACAGCCACTATTACAGAGGAACATCTCAGGATTTTACAGTGAGAGGTATATTGTGATGAGGCATACCCACTTGGTCTTTGCATCTTGCATAGCCTAGCCTGGACGGACTATCTTGGGCATCAGCATGTTAGGGTCTGTAGAAGTGATAACCTAGTGTGAGGTTTGTATAGAAAGACATCTGGTTTCAACATTAAAACTCCAGTGCACTAACTTTATGAGGAGCAACTCACATGACTTACTTTGAAAAACAGCAAGACACAAAGGTTGAGTCAACAAATGAGACTCCAGAGAGCTTCTTTAGATCTGTAAACATCAGACGGACACTGGTGTAGAAGTCCAGTGTGTAGCCAGCACGAGTCCCGATACCTTTCCCTAACGGTTCTGCATGCACTTGCCTGATCCTCCAGGTTCCACTCTACCCTGAAATTTGAGATTGAGGACACTCAAAAGATCAGCAAGGGCAAAATTAATTAACCAATGGAAGAACATATCTCATTCCATTTTCTTATGGTTGTGGTTGTGAGCCTAGCCTTTAATGGTTGAGCCATCCCTCCAGCCATTTTCTAATTCAAGCATTTGGCCTTCAGGGACTAAGAGAACATTTCTTAGGAAGAGACTTCAAGACTGGAGTGAAATCCCATCTCTTTTCAGGACAGAAAGTGGCAATGCCCTCCCTCTTTTGTGCAATGGCCTGGAGAGGAAACTGGAAGGTCTGAAAACCAGACTAAGTCTTACATTTATGCATAAATTCATTCTAGGCTGGCTCCCTATCTGAATTCTTTCGCTTCTTCCCTCCAACCCCTTTGCATCATCTCCCCAGCAATAGAAGGACAGCAGGGCTGGGGAGATGGCTTCATCTGTGAAGTACCTGCTGTGCAAGCATGAGGACCTATGTTCAATCCCCACAGCCCATGTAGAGAAAGCCACATGATGTGGTCCATTCACAACTCCAGCCCTGGGGAGGCCTACTGCTCAGCCAGCCTAACCTGCCTGATGATATCCAGGCCCCTGGGAGACTCTGTCTCAAGAAACAAAACAGAAGGAATGACAGCCAAGGTTGACCTCTGGCTTTCACATACATGTGCACACACACGTACTCTATACACACACACACACACATACACATGAACACATGCATACAGACACATACATTGATATACACACATTAGAGATAAATAATAAAAATACTTTTTAAAAGTCAGTGAAAGGAAAGTGTAAGAGAATCTTGTTTGAACACCTATAAAATAGCAGCATTTGTAGTCATGCCTTGGAGGTAGCCTCCCTCCAAGTTGACATCAACTTTACCTTACATGACAGCTAGTATTAAGAGAATAAAGAGTTGAAAAAAGAAAAAGAAGAAAAGTAGAGGGGGCCCAGCACCAAGCTATCTGCTTCTTTGATCACTGTTATTGTCTCTAGTGACCTATGACAGTTCTCCTGTCCCTCCCACCCCATCAGCCGTCCATCTTCAACTCTGGTCTTATTGCCGGATACCATGCTACAAACCGTGATGGTACAGATTGCAGTCACTCAGAGACATAGACAGCTACGCCTATGATCAGGCCATAACTAAATACATTTCTAGAGAACTTCTAACTTCTCTAGTGGGTACCCTCATGGCACCTACATTCCTCTTTAAGAAGTTACATCTCCCTTCAACACCATTCAAAAAGGAATCATGAAATTAAAAAGGAAAGGCTGGTTGCCCTGCTCTAACCTTAACCACCTATACGACCTTGATAAATTGCCACGGATCCCAATCTTGTCTAATTTATAGGACAAGATACCTACAAAGTCCAAAGCTTTTCAGCAAGTGAACTGGCTAAACTGACTAGATCCAAGATCCAGAGTGACATCAGGTGACCTATTACAAGTTTAATATAATCTCACCTCATGCTAAACGGCACTATCACAGTGCAATGACAGTTAACAATTGGCATGACAATAACCAAGAAAAACAATTAAAGGAGCAAAATGTCCCCTAGCCTCCTCAGTACCCATAATTCCTTGAGATATCATTATGTAACCCTTCTTATTATTTACTGGGAGAACTTAAAGTTCTCTTTAAGACACACAAAAGAAAAATCTATCAAACCGCTCTTTGCTCTCAAGAAGTATCTATTATTCTTTCTATCTCAGCTGTCCATATCTAGTCTAGTCTAGTCCAGCATAGACATATGATAACATCTACACTATTGATTTGCCTAGTGAGATGGGACAGCATGTAACGGGATTGAAAGCAACAGAGGAGCCCATGATTCCCATCCATTTCAGGCACACTGTGAGTCAGTCACCATTTCTCGTATCAATGTTTTGTTTCTGGTGATGACACTGGAACCCAGTTTCTCGGGCATGGTAAGGATGCATTCTGTCAATGAACAGCAGCACCCTTTTCTCATATAACAGTACCTATATTTTATTACACCTCTCTCTTCCACATCTACCACACACTCAGTTTTCTCATTCTCCTCTCATGCCTCATATTCTTCAGAACATTTTCTATCAGTTACATCACCCATCGCCCCTTCTGACACCATCCCTAAACTTTTTTCCTATCACATACACATCACCTGTGCTATATTCTGTTATTTCTGCTTTGCTGCTATTTACTGATGCCAGCATCATAACCCACCATCTTAGATTGAGGACTTCTGTAGACAGATTTTTCTTTGGGACCCTCAGCTCCCCAATAACAGCACAGAGACTTATTAATTATGAAAACTCAGCTGATAGTTCAGGCTTGTTTCTAACTAGCTCTTAAATTTAAATCAACCTATTTCTATTAATCTACTTTCTGCCTTGTGACATTATTACCTTATCTCTGTATTGCCTATCTTGCTTGCTCTGCATCTCCTAGTATCTCTGCCTTCTTCTGCCCAGCATTCTCTCTGCCCTGAAAATCCTGCCTAGCTATTGGCTATTCAGTTTTTTATTAAACCAATCAGAATGATACATCTTCACAGTGTTTTCACAGATTATTTCACAATAGACCTCAGAATTTTGTCACCTACATGGATGTTTTTAATCTACATGTAATCATCTACAGAACAATGTCCCTTCAACTTTCATTGGAACCCTGGGTTGTTCTTGCAGTTCATCCTCATTCAGCATCCAACAGTCCATTCTAAAGAACATGGGTGCTCTAACTGAGCATTTGACTATGAAACTCTAGCAAAGTAAATATCATGTTCATAACCTGTCTGAGTCTTATCATTTTTATGAACCAGCTGGGACACAAGGTGACAGATCAATTATTCAAAGAGTCAGGACCATCCATGGACCCAGTAACAGTCTCTTCTATTAAACAGTTTAGTCTCTTAAGATGGCTCCTCCCACTCTGCCAGAGATTTTAATAAGTCAGTGAAGTCCTGTTCACTTAATTATCCACATATTTCTTTAATATTCTCCTTGATCATTATTCCTATTTCCATATGACCTATTTAAGGCCTTTTTATCTATTTACCAATACCACTCTAGAATCTAACTCCCTATATATTGCTTCTTCAAATCTCTTCTCATATTATCTAAGTAGTAAATTTGGTCACAATACTCCCTTGCTTGGTTATTTTTCTAGAGAACCTAACCTTTGCAAAAAGATGACAAAAAGAATCAAGAATAATAAGTAATAGCAAATGAAAGTTATAATTACTTTTAAATATCATAATTATTTATTAAAATGCAATAAACTGAAAAATATTATAAATCACTAACTCAAGTTATCATATACAGAAATTAGTAGCTTACTTGTGAAATGGTTATAGCCAGATAGAAAAAATGATGAAATTGAAGCAGTGATCATTGTAGATGTAGTTGTTTATTTGAGACACACAGTTTACTAGGGCAAAATACAC
>JAQHUG010000145.1:2789058-2808520 GCA_028555095.1 Dicrostonyx torquatus | reverse complement strand
ACATTAGCAAGGCTTGCGCCCATCCTTCTCTAGGCTCGGTTCATTTTTATGAGTCAGATTCTACACTTATATCTAATTTCCATTAGAAAATTTCTTACTTATTCGCAAACTTGCTGGTGTTGTGTTTCACACAGTTTGAAGATAAAAGCACTCCCCACCAAGATGTACCATGCCAATCCTGCAACCTTGGAGTCTTCTTGGTACTGGAAACCCCTTGGGCCATGATCCTACTCATAAATGTAGACTGAGTACCATGTGAAGCACGGCTTGTGCCCAAATGTGTGCTACCATAGCTGCTCAGGGAAGGCAAAAGATTAGAAAGACTTCAGAGCCAGGTGTGAAAAGCATTGTTTGAACCACTGTCAATGATATAAATGTATGACAATAAAAAATGTATTATTCATAAATTCTTTCTAAAATGGGTGCCCTTAGTTCTGTCAACTGTCTGCCAAGATGGGAGTCTCCACTGAGGGATTGCTTGGATGAGACTAGTCTGTGGGCGTGTCCGTGGGCATGTCTATGAGCGATTGTCTTCACTGTTGGTTGTAGGAAGGAACAGCCCATTTCCCATTTCGTTCCTGTTGTCCCACCCTGACTTCTCTCCCGTTAGGGGAAATAACCCTTTCCTCCCTGCTTGCTTTGAGTCGGATTGCTTTGTCCCAGCAACAGAGGGGAAACTAGGACAATTAGGAAACAAGCCATTTACAAACAGATACCTTTAATACAAATGAGCAGTAACTATGTAGCGATGTCAGAAATAAGCTGTCTTCAGTGAGAGGCTTTTCTCCCAAAAGATACAAGATGCACAGATAAATCAGTGAGACTTTGAACACGTTCAGTGGGGGGCACTTTAATTTCATAAAGAGCTGTGAGTATTTTCATCCTTTTCATCAGCTTGAAATTCCAAAAACATTAACAGAATTATTCATTTTCATAATTGTTATGAGTAAAAAAGGAATGACTCCTGTACCATAATATTGTCCTTCTATGTATTATTCAAAAGTACAACATCCCTGAAGACAAAGGAGAGCGTCTCCTCTCCTCACATAGTATAAAATGCTGAAACTACAGCAGGCATGGGCAATACAAACCAAACTGCTTTGTAGAATAAGTTTCATAAACACAAATCCATCTTTTCTCTTTGGTTCAAAAAATAAAAGAGGTAGGCTAATGTCAAAGATTCCCATTTCGCTGGATTTTTCAGAAAGCAATTATAACAGAAACTAGCAGACACCAAGTGAGTCTATGGACTATATCTCAAAATGTAAGAACGTGATTTTTTGAGGCAGGGTTTCTCTGGATAGCCATGACTGTCTTGGAACTCACTCTATGGATCAGTCTGGCCTTGAACTCAGAGATCCACCCACCTCTGGTGTGCACCACCACTGCCCAGCTAAAAATATCAAATATCTTCTTATATAAGAGATAACATTTTTCTAAGCTCTAATAAAACAAATCCTAAGAGAGAATTGACTACAAAATCAGCTTTAGTGAAAGCTTTGAGTGCTGTGATATCACAAATTTCCTGTCCTTGTCCTGAACCTTGAAGCAGTGAAAATGCGGATGGGCGCGTTGACTTACAGACTGTCCCTCATTCACATACAGACAATGGACATAAAGTACTGTTGGAACGTGCTGGTGTCTTAGCTTCGCCCCACCCCTTCTGGGAAGCACAAGTTCCACAGACTTCAAAAGAGTGGGACGAAGGTGTCATTTACCTTAAATCAACACTAGAGTCATGAAAAGAACAATTTCAGATTTCTATGAAGGTCCCAGGGAGCCTTCTTGATTTAGAGAATTTGATTCAAAGAGTTAAAAAAAAGAACAAAACCAAGACACTCTCTGGAAAATGGTATTAGTCAACAGTTTTGTTCACTGATGTTTTTGAAAGCAACGGTAGAATACATAGGGTCTACCAAATAACTTGTACAGTAATTTAACAACAGATGACAATCAATGTCTAAAACTGGGGACCAAACCGCAATGCAAGTAGAACAGAAGTGTGTTCACTGAAATAAATACTATCTCACTGCCCCTCCATACACAGATTTGGCTACTGTAATTCATTCTTATTCTGCTTACAAATGAGGATATAAACTGTGCAAGATTGATTTTAAAAACTGTGATTTTTTTCCTTCTAATGTTCCTGTAGGGGAATTTTACATATATAAAGACTTCTAAAATATATAGAACAATTTAAGTCCCAAGGCTTTCTGATCACTTTGGTTTTTAAAAAGGGAGGGGGGACATAAACCTGGACCAATTAGAACACAGATTAGTGGTTTATAATTCTACCACACAAAATGATTTCATCTTAAGCAAGTACATTTTCAGATTTAGGGTGCAAGGCACGGATCTTTATCAGCAAATATAAAGTACAATTTTGTGGCTTCTTCAGCACTTATTGAAACTATGATTTCAAGCATTACTGAAGATACAAAACCAAGCCCAAATGCTTGAAGTGACAGCACATTCTTTTCCCTTTGGCTGGGAAACAACAGCTTCTTTCGCAATAGACTTGCTGCAATCCCAGAAGTCACCGGAGGGTGCTGACAGCTTTGGTCACCACGGAAAAGAAGACTTGACCGTGTCACTTCTGAGCTACTCCTAGTGTCTGCTTCATATTTTCATATACCACATAGCTGATGCCAACGGCAGGGAGCACCTTCATGAAGTTTGGGGTGATGCCTCTGTAGAGTCCTGATACGCCTTCTTTGGAGATGATTCGCTGAAAAAGGCCAACCATGCTCAGCTGCGGGGCCCCTTCTACCATGGCTAGCAGAAAGACAGACACAGACAAACCAATGAAAAAGATAAATAAAAGGCAGGAACCAGGCTAATCCAATATTCAAGAATGCCTCATTAATATCACAACAGATGACTGGGGATTCAGAATGGTGTCTAGAATACAATGGACCGATAAAAATCAATTTCCAAAACAACCTTCCTGATGCAGCACCCACCAGTGAGGTACAATGGCACAGCTCTTTAGGAATTGCTGTGCTAGGTACTAGATTAATTACTTGCCATGCTAACCCTTCAGGATAAAAATGTACATTTCCTAATTGAGGAATTAGAAAGTTGGACAGATAGTGAGCCTTGTCCTGAAACCCTAGTTAGCTGGCAGCAACCAAAAAGCTGTGGCTGATGCTCGAGCCCAGGATGTTTAATTAACCACATCATTCTATCACAGTGCCCTCCCCAAGCACTGGCTAGAATGCTTACATTTTAGATAATAGGGGAGGGAGGAGTTGGAGAAGCTTAGAAAGAGTATAGGAGACCTGAGGAGAGATGAAGAAAAGAGGGGGAGAAGAGGAAGGAGTGGAGGAGGAGGTGGGGGAGGAGGAGGTGGGGAAGGAGGAGGTGGAGAAAGAGGAGGAGGAGGAGGGAGAGGAGGCAGCCCTGTATTGCTGGTAAAACAAAGGACAAAGGCAGGGACGGGCATGGGGGGAGGACCACGGTGGTTTTTAAACATGATTAATACCTGTAGGGTACTAAGGGGCTGGAGATGCCCACATTGTTGAGTAGCTATTTCCTTCAAATTAGAAAGCATTCAATTCCATTTGGAACCTAGATGACTTCTAAGACTCAGGAAGTAAACAAGACCTGCCCAGCTCAGTCAGCTTCTGAAACTAGAATTCCCAGAAGCCCTCCCTACTCCCCAAGGCTATATGAGCAATTATAACTACTGTGGACAAGAGGTTCCAGCACAGGTTTCTTGCAGGTTATCCAGGGAGCTCCAGGGATTTGGCTTCTATGGGTGATCACGTGCACAGGTTGCAGGGGCGGGGTGGAGTGTTGGTGACACAGCTGCCTTTTAGCCACTCAGCCCCTGTGTGTAGCCATCACCCACACTCCAGTCAGAACCCCAGCAAACTCACTGGCGCACGACGCTAGCCATGAGTGGACCTTTCTCTTTGGTCTGTCATTGCCCTATTTGGGTGAACAGACAGTTGTCAGCTCACGCCGGCCTCCACAGGGAAAGTCAGACAGCTGCATAGTGGGGGTGAGGGAACAGAGATGGAGCTAAAACTGAGGCAGGATACGACTGCTAAAGACCTCGGAATTCCCGCTGAGAACTTGGGGATTGACGCTGGAAACTCTAAAAAGTTACAAAAATGTCTGAAGAGATAAGAAATGAGTGGGCCTTGATGGAAAATGGGAGATCTCGGCAGCTGTGCTGGTCAGGACTGGAGCTAAGAGGAAGGGAGGCTCACCGCGCAGCAGGGTAAACCCGAGTGGCTCTGAACTCCAGCTCCACTGCCTGTCTCATGCGTAACTTTACGAACATTCCTTAACTGGTTTTGCCTGCTAGTCATTTGTCAGATGTGAGTGATGTTAGTTTCAAGCTCCCAAAATGCTCATAATGGCTAAATGAGAGACTGCGCACACGTAGTTTGCTATTTTGCATTCCTCTCTGCAACCATGATTGCTCCTCAGCCCCTCAAATATGCCACTCTGCAGGCCTGTTCCCAGCTAGCTCCCACTGCATTCCTGGGCTTCATCTGGACTTAGGCTAGACCCCGTGCCGTGAGGTGTCTTAAAGGGCCATCTTCTGGTTGGATACACTTCTTTTCCACTCTACAGTGACCTGATTCACACCTGGCTTGTTGCAGTCTCTAACACTAGCATCCATCTGACAGTATGGATGCCTGGTCCCAGTGATGGCCCAAAACCATGTTGACAAGCGACTGACTGGTTGAAGGAGTGGTTGGGAATGGAGCCGCAGCTACCCAGTACTCATGAGAGAAAGTACGGTAGATGAAGGTGACCAGGGAAAAAGAACAGAAAAGAAAGACAAAGAGTATTGCATGCTTTCAAACAGTAGGTAGCAATAAATGCTAGGAAACAGCAAGAAGACAGTAGTCACTGAGTGACAGGAGAGTCAGGCTAGTGCAGCCTAGGAGCCAGCGGAGAGAGTGCTACAGACAGAAGGCTCATCGCCAAGCTTAGGGTCTGAGCAGCACTGATAGAGTCCAGGCACCTCTTACATTGAGAGTTCAGCAAAAGCCAAATCCTTTACACATACTATTACTAATTCTTTTCATCTCTATTCATGGAAGACAAAATGAAGAAAAAGAGAGAGAGAGACGTGGGACAAAGACCTGAGCCCAAATCCGCTAGATGTCAAAGCTTATACTCTTAAAATATGGCTCATTTCTGTAAAGGAAGAGCAATAACAGACACACAGAGGGGGAGGGAGGAGGGAAGGGGGGAGAGAGAGAGAGAGAGAGAGAGAGAGAGAGACAGAGATCTGAGCGTGTGATGACATGAAATGTCATCACAGCCATCCTGGAACCCAGACTTACCTTGTGCCTGCATGCGAGTCCTCACCAAAGCCAGGGGGTAACTGGCCAGCTGCCCGCAGGTGCTGGACAGAGCCCCACAGCCCAGCAGTACCACCACACCAGGGTTGACAGAGTCTTTGGCAAAGTTATCCAACCAATAAGTCTTCAAAAGCTGCCCCCAAAACAAAGAAAACCATCAACAAAGGAGATACTCAGCCATCGCTCACCCAACATTAACATCTTCAGCACTGTTTCATGAAGTCAACTCTAAAAGTAAAATATTTTAAGCATAATATATATGCTAATACATAACAACTCTCTGTACCTAGTTGTGCTGGCTTGAATGAGAATCCCCTGTGGTGGTTTGAATAGGGATGGCCCCCATAGACTTGTGTGTTAGAACGCTTGGCCCCTAGGGAGTGGCACTACTGGGAAGTGTGGCCCTGTGCTGGAAGAAGTGTGTCACTGTTGGTGGTGGGCTTGGAGATCTCAGAAGCTCAAGTTAGTCTCCTTCTATGCCTGTGTATCAAACGTACAACTCTCAGCTCCTTCTCCAGCACTGTGTCTGCCTCACCAAACCTTTGGGTTCTTAAAGACCCTAAGTCCTTCTTTCAACCCAGTATCTAATGCAATGGTCTGACTATAGTGTCTGTTCAGTATATGTTTGTCAGATCCTAAGATATTAAGTGACCCATGTGGCAGGGTCAACCCAAGTTCGTTGACCTGAGTGGCAGGAGTGACCTGAGTTGTCTTGACCTCAAGTCTCCACATGCGAGCTTCACTTTATAGACTGAGCTGCCTTCCCCAGCCCCTACCTCCAGCCCTAGAGGCTGTTAAATGATAAGGGATGGAGCTGTGTGATCCACATCACTCCCCTAGCTTTATCAGTGCCAGGTGGTAGTAATTCTAATAAGTTTCTGCTTATTTTTCTCAGTGCCTCCCCATCCCACGTGCCATCTTCTAAGCTGCATTTCAGCGCAGACTCTTCATTAACAAAAGTAAACATGCAAGGAAATCTAATACAAAAAAGAGGCTCAACAAATTTGTGACCTCACGATCGGGGTGCTGGAAAAGATGGGAGAAACCCCTGTGGGCAGTCCATCATACACACTCCTGCTGGCCACCGGCCAGCCGCTTTGCAGACTACCTACCCTGCAGTCCATCATAAACAGTCCTACTGGCCACCGGCCAGCTGCCTAGCAGACTACCTACCCTGCAGCCCGAAGCATGCTGTGCCCTCACTCACCTCATACACAGCGAGATCGATGCCTGCATAAGGAATGATGCCCAGTAAGTTGGGAACATAGCCTTTGTAGAAAGCCCCAAAGCCTTCCTGTTTCAAAATCTTCTTGGCACAACCATATATTCCAGAGTATTGTCCAGTTTTGGCTACTGCTAGCCGGGTTTTCAGAACCTAGAGACCAAAGAATGCAACACACTTTAACTCATATTTAACATGGGACAATTCAAAAGTATTGCTTTCATGAAGCACTAGCAAATTCTCTCTCAGGAGAATGTCCAGGTCATTGATAGATTCTCCCTCAGGCGTTACTTCCACTGAGAAGCTAAAATCAGAGCCAGGAAGGGCCAGTTATTTTAAAGAGAGTCTGAAGGAGGGCTTTGCAGATAGATAGGTAGGTAGATAGATAGATAGATAGATAGATAGATAGATAGATAGATAGTAAATGATGGATAGATAGATAGATAGATAGATAGATATAAAAATGTAGACCAGATAAATTTTTATTATTAATTATGGCTTAGCTTAGGCTTGTTTCCAACTACCTCTTAGAATTTAAATTAATCTATTAACTTCTATTAATCTACATTCTGCCACATGGCTTTCTACCTCTCCATCTGTATGTCTGACTCCGTCTGACTCCTCAGTGTCTTGCTGGTGAATCCTGTGCCTAGTTTCTAGCCCTGAGTTCCTCTTCCCCCAACCCCAGGAAGTTCTGCCTATTCTCTCCTGTCTAGCTACAGGCCATTTAGCTCTTTGTCAGATCTTTTTGATGTCATAATAAAGTTAATTGGCAAGGAAGGTGAAAAAGTGGTCACATAGGGGACAATTCCATTGTCTTCAATGGAGCACAGGCTGGGGAGGTGGAGGCTGGGAAAGGTGACGGTATTGGTTGAAATGAGGGGTGTGTGGGTAGAGGCTCAGAAGTAGGGCAGTCTACAAAGCACAAACGGCACAAACATGTGGACTCGAGTTTGACACTCGCCAAAGCCACATCAGAGCCTGGCATGGGAGTGGATGCCTGTGACCCCTGGGGAGGGAAGGCAGACAGCTCTCTGGGGCTTGCTGGCTAGCCAGCTGAGCCTACAATGGTGAGCTCAGACCAGTGAAAGACCCAGTCTCAAAATACAAGGGACACTGTGCCTCCTGATTAATGACACCCAGGGTTGACCTCTGGCCTCCAAAGGCACACACACACACACACACACACACACACACACACACACACACACGTGCACCCACACAAACACTTCTGCACATGTGCACACACATGCACAAATTTATTGGCATGCCTATCACAAAGAGGTTCGAGTTAAAGGTATGTTTTACTTAGGTCTCATAAGCTATTGAGAAACCCTATCTGTATCCATAAAAATTGTCCATATCTACTATATTACTTTTGCTGTAAAGCGTGAGTTGGCAAACACTTTTTGCAAAGGCCAAACAGTAAATATTTCAGTGTCTGCTAGCTTCTCATGAACGGTCTCTGTTACATATCCTTTGCTTTCTCCCTGCATTTTTCAGACTTAACAATCTTTGCTGAGGCTGGTACACACAGACCGCAGGTGGTCCACGGTTTGCTAGCCAGCCCGTGCTCTTCTAGAAGGATGTCTAGTTGTTATTACCATCCTACAACCAACTGGGGTTATGGTACAAAAGCTCACTGGAGAGGAGTGAGAGGTACAGCCCTCATCAGCACCGTGGCAGCCAGCCTCTGAGATGAGGGTCCTGTCTCCAGGGATGCTCTGCTTTGCAGGATCCCTCTCACACACAGTACCAGGGTCAGTCTGTGTAGCCAATAGGGTTCAGCGAAAGCGACAACAGACAGCAGCTTAATCCCACACAATGACTTGCTCTCTTCTTGCTCACATCATTGATAGTAAAGAAAGCGAGGTTAGCTTGCTGCAAAGATCCACAGACCATCTACAAAGGCTGGCCTAAGTGACTGATGTTTCCAGCCAGCAGCCAGCGAGGCCTGGCAGCAGCCACCTGAGTGAGCCTGAAAGCAGCTCCACCTGCAGGTTACCCTCTAGATGACCACAGCCCTGGCTGACGCCTGGAGCCAGGAAAACCTAGCCATGCTGTTCTCAGACTCTAATCCCAGAACTGTGAGATGCTAAAGGCTTGTTTTAAACTGTTAGGTTTGCGTTAACTTCGTACACGACTATAGCTAGCCAGTGCAAACACCACCAAGCAGTCGGGCCTCAGCGGTACTTGCCTCCATGGGATAAATAAAAGTCTGTGCAGTTGCTCCAGCCATGGAACCAGAAACGAACCGCTCAAAGGTTCCTAACTTTTGTCCTTCCTCGGTAAGCAACTTCTTGTACTGTAAAAAGGAAGTTTTAAGATGAGCATTAATAGCGAGTTTAGGGTAGCTGCCCCTCCCAAATTCTTCTATTGACCCCTTACCTCCACTGTGATTATGTTAGGAGATGGGGACTTTGGGGACAATTTTGGTTAGAAGAAGTTCTAAAACACCTCAAGATAGAAGAGCATCCTTATCAGAAGGGACACCTGACAGCTCACACTCTGCCAAACCAGGCACCAAGGCCATATGACTATGGGGCAAGAAGCCAGGAAGAGCAACTCCTCTGCCTGGCCCTTGATCCGATAGCGCTTAAACTTGAGAACTGTGATAAACACACTTCTATTGTTAAACCACACCTTAGATGGTATTTTATGGTGGTAAGGCACAAATCGGTTCCTAGAAATCAATTCACATACAGGGTGATGAGATGCCTCGAGATGCATCTTAGCAGAAACATGGGGCTTAAATGCTGATTCTGTTTCCAGGGAAGTAGGGTTTCAAATTAGATCACCACACAGCTGGCACTATAGCTCAGCAGCCAAGTTCCTGCCTGGCACATGTAGCAGCCCTAAGTTCAAATTCCAGCATCATTATAAAGAGGGAGGGGAGCTGAAGGGAGGGGTGAGTCTGTCGGAGCAGCCAGGTCAAGAGTCTGATGAATGGTCCCAAGTGTGCTGTGTGGGGGCTTTCGGACACACCGAACTTCCTTGTACTGAAATAACAGTGTTGTTTTTGAATATGTATGTTAGGCTCTGGCTTTACTATCAAAAAATTAATCCTAATTTGAATCTTCAGGCATTTGAATTAGGAAAATCTCTTTCCCCAGAATGGGCTCCACCTGAGGTCAGCTGCTTTTTGCTTTCTCTACTTCTCAAGTCAAGGAATGGACACCACGAGCCCTGGTCATTTCAAAAAAAGAATAGAATTGAACTTACTCAAACAAGAAACCAGGGTGTGGCATTAAACTTTAAGGTTTATATAGGCCATGGTAAACAATAGCAGAAAAATTGCAGGAGAAAAATAATTGTGCAGCAGTTTCAGTGATTCTGCAGAAGCCGACCTCTAAACCCATTACCGTGCTTCAATCTGGTCCACAGAGAGGGAGGCAGATGCCTTCATTTGCTGTCTCATGCATTCACTCAACAAACTCTCAGCACTTCACCTGTGCTGGGCTCTGCCTGGGTGCTGGAGGGCAGGAAGAAGCCAGACCCCTGCCTTCATGGAATTTTCAAGCTAAGTACAATTCCATTGACATAAAGGAATTCATCTGAATAGTTTTCTTTCCAGGGGCACTTTTGTAAAGCTTAGACTAAGTGCCCTGTGTCCACTAGCACTCAAGATGAGTCAGCTAAAGTCACACTTTGAAGAGCTACTTAGAAAAGAGGTCTTGGGGTGGGGAGAGCTCCCTCTATAAATGGTATTACGGAATCCAAGATTCCAGAATTCAGCTCTGTGGAAGCATTGAGTTTATTGAGTTCTAGTCTCCAATAAGGAATTTACTCATGGAATATTAGGAATAAATACCCAGAGTGCTGTGTGCTGATTTTTACTGAATCAGATAGCTAACTTCTTTTGTTAATGATCTCCACAGGTAATAACAATTACCTGTTCATAAGCCCAGAACTTAACAGCTGTCTCGGGAGCGATTTTAATGACATTTGTGCCATTTCCTCTCCAAAGGGAACGGATTCCTCCTTCCTTTACCATGTGCCGAAAGCCTCCAAATATATTCATTGATTTGGAACCGTGAACCTAAAAATATAAGCAAAGTGTCATGGGCTAGTTCTGCATATTGTTGAAAGAAGGTCTGAGCTGAGGGCAAACACCAGATACGGGGGGGGGGGGCTAAGCCTCCAGAGAGCATCTCTGATGGGCTGCAGTGTTCTGCTCAGCATTGCCACGCATGAACACCAGGAAAGAAAGGCGTTCGAGCCGCACAGGACACAGACAGAAGCAGATCTACGCAGATCTACATTGGGAACTTTCCTGGGCTCAGCCCTCTGCACTCCTTTGGTAATTCGAATCCGTATTTCTTCCCTGTAATAATAAACCACGACCATGAGTCTGTATTTTTTATGAGACTATCTACTATCAAACCTGAAGGAGTTTTTTTTTTGTTTTTTTTTTGTTTTGTTTTTTCGAGACAGGGTTTCTCTGTGGCTTTGGAGCCTGTCCTGGAACTAGCTCTTGTAGACCAGGCTGGTCTCGAACTCACAGAGATCTGCCTGCCTCTGCCTCCCGAGTGCTGGGATTAAAGGTGTGCGCCACCACCGCCTGGCTTCTAAAGTCTTAAAATCAAAGAAAATATAATTTGATGAGAACCCTATAAAAGCAATGAGGTTTTGTCTTTTTTGTTTTTTAGGTAAACATTTGAAGTCACAGAATACCAAAGAGTAAAATTTCATTACACACAAGTACTACAATTTATGGTTTAGTGGAACAGTGCCAAACACTTAGACATGTGGCTAATCTGAAGGTTAATGGTAGAAGAATATCATTTTTTAAGATATGAAGAACTGTGACTAGACACAGCATGCTTTGGATACAGGCTGCACAGGGCGTGGCTCACCTGCATCATGACCTTGAGGCGATCCAAAGGAGCTGTGCTTGTTCTAGAGACCGCGCCAGCCACGCCTCCTGCCAGCAGCTGCCGCCACCACTGTCCTGATTTTTTCTCATCTTCTGTGAATTCATCCGGAATAGTTAAGCTATCCCCTATGTCAATGCCCTGGTAAAATGGAAAGAGATCCCACAGTTCTTCAGTCACAAACAGATAAGCCCAGAACTTTCTTTTCATGTAGGAGCTGTTACTGTGTTAATCAAGGTTCTTCCTTGGGGTTGACAGTGAACCAATCAGAGCACGCATGAGTGAGCATCTAATCACATAGAATGTCACACAGAATCAACACACAAGAACTGGGAACTGTCAGTTGCAAAGTCACAACTTTCTCTTTTTTTTTCAGATCAGGTGACTTTTATTGGACTGAATGGCAATGAAAGGGTAATAATTTTACCACAGTTAGTCCTTGTAAGTCACTTGTCACAATACTAGAAAAACCACACAATTGGTGACAGCTTTGAAAAACTACTTAGCACGTACTTCAGACACTCTATTTGTCTTAAGTCCCATTACACTCTGTGCCATGAAGAATATATAAATTTAAATATGCAAATTCTAAATCAAACCTTGCACATAAATAGCGCTATACTCATCATCTATATAGCTTGAGAACAGTTTTATCACTATGATACTTTTAATTTAATTATCTAAATGCTGTGGTGGGTATAACTAGGTCAGAGAGCACTTTCTTAGCATACTCCAGGTTCCAGCGTCACACACAAAACAATGACCTTGACATAAAACTTTATGGGCAAGAATGAAAGGTAATGGGCTGTATTTTGGGAGTAATGTTATCTTCTTCATTACCAATAAAATTTATTTATGATTATAGCGCCAAATATTACCAACTATCCCCAAAGATACAATACAAAGTTCACACAGTATAAAATTTATACTCATAACTGATTTTATAATGCTCTGTGTAAGCTTAGGCATTGTTAGTAGTAACAATGTGAACCCTAGGTGTATTGAGTGAGAGTCAAAGCTACGTCTCTCCAAGTACAGAAGACAAGTCCACAGGTTGAAGGGTGGGAGATCCTGCAGAAGGTCCCCCAAGGGCTTCGAGGAATAGGCTGTACAACAGAAGCTAATTTACACCAATACATTTTATCAGATTGTGAATGAAACTATCACAGGGGAATTTTGTGAAGTATACACTGGCAGGAAATGCCAAGCACGTGAGTCGAAATGATTCTCCAGCATTCAGTGAGCAATGCAGTCCCTTGGGACAGCCATAAATCTAGGCAGCCTGACTAAATAAGCAGTTTTGGGAGGGACCCGAAGCCATGTCACCTTTAGCAATATGGAAATACAGAGATGCTTTGGTAATACGTGTCTTCTGACTTTAAGACTTCCCTATGGCAGAAGCATTAAATGCCAAAGAAGTAAGAGCAGCTAGTTCATCGAGATGGGACTTCTTCCAAGTTTTGAGAAGAGCTGTATTTATGCCACCTTGGGGGCTTTAAAGATGTTCCATAAATCTGTGTCTAATAGAATAAACAGATCTA
Organism: Dicrostonyx torquatus; assembly: GCA_028555095.1. Classification (NCBI taxonomy): domain Eukaryota; kingdom Metazoa; phylum Chordata; class Mammalia; order Rodentia; family Cricetidae; genus Dicrostonyx; species Dicrostonyx torquatus. Next base: position 2,795,556 of record JAQHUG010000145.1, on the reverse strand, counting down.
GAAGTTAAATATCTACTGGGACTTTCCTGGACTTGGCCACCCTTTCCAGGGTATTACAGTGTTTTGGGGTAGTAACTGTTGGGGACCAGAGCTTAAGTGCCTACAAAGACTGACAGCCTGAATAGAACTTGAGTGAGTAGGGCCAACCTGTCTCAAGTACCTGTATCCTCCTTAATAAGCATTTTTCCCACCTCTGTGTGTGACCTAACATCCTTGTGTATTAGGTAAACCCTTTGGAAGGTTGGAACAGACCTCCTAGATTCTACCAGCTCAAGGCTAAGATCAGCCTCTGAGGACCACAGCAGAAAGTTCCCTACTTTGATACAAGCCGTCTGTCTGACGTTTCCACCAAAGTATTTGAAAAGCATCTTGATTTATGATTTTCTCCGCTGCATTACTACAAAAAAACCTCATGAAACTATTTCCATGTTAGAACACTGAATTTAGGGTATCCTGAGTCTATGTTCCCAGGCCAGGTTCCCTCATTTAGATACAAAGTAAATTATCTCTTTGTCTCTTTGGAGGTAGAGCTGTGTTTCCTGCATCAACATTATACCTGTGCCTTAGAGCTACAGAAACAGAAAGCAAACTTACAGTAGAGTGTTTCCAGAAACGGATAATTTCTTCAATGTCTGTCACAGGGTTAAATAAGAAGTAATCTCTCCATTCATTCCAGTCCACTGTCATTGTCCCATCAGAGTCGATGCTGAAAGTTTAAACAGGTGGTTAAAGAACCAGACATGGACACAGCTAACATTATTGCTCATTTTACAGCGTGAAACTTTGCTTCCCAGATTTATATTCTTAATGAATTTTTAAAACGTGTTGGCAGGTTTAAAGGGTTTAGCAACAGACCGTTTGGTTAGCAGGCATGCAGCCCTGGAAAAAGAAAACCACACCACTCACAATGACGTATGCACTCCTGGACAGAGAATCATGGATATTCTAATACTACTTGGAGAAAAGCAGACCCAAACATCACAGAGAGCCCACTACAGACTGCCCTTAGCACTCTTGTCAGACTCAAGGCATCAGGCTAAAAGACACAAAATGGGTAAGGAAATATTAAGAAGTATGAATGAATGAATTTGGGGGCCATTTTTTTTCCTCTCACAAGCTCAGGGAATTATTTTTTAATACCCTAAGACTGAAACACTCGGGTGTGATTTTTGAAATAGCTTCTAAATATGATATCAACTTTCTTCTCCAATTTTCATCAGTATAAGAAAATTAGCAGTGATTCTAAAAAACAAAATTCTTATTCCTGATTATTTGAGTTTTCAGAAATCCTTGTATCTCAGCAATTCTAAACTCAGCACTCCGTCATCTTACATGTGTAAGTGGTAACACTTTGTGTGTGTGTGTGTGTGTGTGTGTGTGTGAGTATGTGTGTGTTTAAAGCTTCTGGACAGAAAGCCCATCCTATGAGATTTTCCTAAGAACAATGCAAAATCATTTGGGCTTGACTGTGTTGGTCGATACAGACAGCTGCTAAAGTGGCAGGTGCAAGGTGCTTGGTTACGTATGGAACTAACATGTCTGAAAAAATATTTTAGTGTTTCCTCAAATTTTATGCTATAATTTATATGGCAGTGGCACATGTAGGCAGCATACAAATAAAATACAATTTTCAGATATTTATTATTTTGTTTTCAGTGCTAATTTTAGTTCCCATATGCCTCTGTGAGATTATACTTCAGCTTTCTTGCCCCAGTGTGAAGCCACTAAGAATCCTAGTCACTGCTTGGGTTAAAACTGCATTCAGGGTTGCAGTATTAGCAGCTCTGATTTTATCAATATGTTCTGGTTTTGTGCAGTGATTTAGCGTTTAACTGTAACCCCTAACTTCCCTTTCATGAGCATGCTGTACGTGGCAAGTGTCACTTTAGAAAATACCCACAACTTTTGTTTTGTGTTGTGTTTTGAGATAGTGTAGCCCTGGCTGTCCTGGAATGCACTCTGTAGACCAGGCTGGCCACGAACTCATAGAGATCCCCCTGCCTCTGCTTCCCAAGTGCTGGGATAAAAGGCGTGTGCCAACACTGCTGTCATCCCACAACTTCAATGAATTTCCACTCTGCCCCATGCTGTGGGAAAGCACGTGTCCATGTGTGGTACTCTGTTATGCAGCATATAAGTTCATTGTTAGTGTACTTGCATCTATTGTAGAGCTTACGGTTAGAATTTGCTTTATTCCTAGTGCTGTCAAAGGAAATACAAGAAAAATGATTTTTGGCTTTAAATGAGAGAAGATAAAATCTACACTTTGCTAAGAGTTTGTCAGTTTTCTTTGCCTTTTCAAAGAATTGACTTTCTGTTTTGTTATGACACAAAAATTTTCCATAAACTATTGCGTGGAAACTGGGGGTGATAACACATTTGAAAGATTATGAACTGTAATGAAGTGAGTTTTGTTTCAAAGATGTAAGAAGCAGGCTGGAAAGATGACTCAGGAGTTAAAAGCACTGGCTGCTCTTGCAAAGGCTCTGAGTTCAATCCAGCACCTACGTGGCAGCTCACAACTTCATGTAACTGCAGTTCCAGGGGATCTGATGCCTTCATGGGCACTGCATGCACATGGAATACACACATACACACACACATGCCAACAAAACACCCATACACATAAAATAATGTTTAAACAAAACTGTTCAACACACACAAGCAAATAAAGTAATATACCAAATAATAGAACTAGAACCAAGGGCAGAAATCACATGATCATCTCAATATATACAGAAAAAAAGTTTGATACATTTTATATCTCTCATGTTAAAAGTCCTGAAAAAGTCAGTTGCAAAAGGATCATATGTCAACATATGATCCATATGCCAGCTATATGTTAAATGGGGTAAAATGAAAGAATTGCCTCTAAAATTTGGAACAGTCTAAGGTGTCCAGTATTTCCACTCTTGTTTAATACAGTGCCAAAGTCTTAGGACGAGTCATAAGACAAAAGAAAGAAATCAAAGAGATACAAACAAAAAGGGAACAGACCAAATTACCCTTATTTTCAAATAGGATCCTATATTTAAAAGACCCTAAAGATTCTAGCAGAAAACTCTTAGGTCTGGGGACACTTTTAATAGATTAGTGGGGTACAAAACTGATGTGTAAAAGCCAGCAGCTTTTCCACAGACCAATAACAAGCATACTCAGTGAAAAACTATCTTGTCCACAGCAGCTGCAACTGAATAAATAATAAATATTAGGAACAAGCCTAATCAAGAAAGTGAAAAATCTCCCTGACGAAAGTTTTATATATAAAATACTGGAAAAAGAAATAGATGACAGTAAAAGATGGAAAGAACTTCCAAACTTGGGGATTGATTGACAGAATTACTATTGTTATTCTGTACATATTACTAAAAACAATCTACGGATTCAGTGTAATCCCTAGTAAAATTCTAATGGCATTCTTCCCAGAACTCGAGGAAACAATCTTAAAATTCATATAAAAGCACAGAAGACCCCAAATAGCTAAACCAATTCTGAGCAGAGTAATGCTGGAGATACGACCATAACCTTTTTAAAATCATACTACGAAGCCATAGCAACAACAGTAGCAGAGTACTAACTCAAACACGCTTAAATCAAGGCGTTAGAGCAGAGTGCCCAGAAATAAGCCCACCTGACCACAGACACCTAATTCTTCTCAAAAGGCCACCTCCTCAACAAAATAAATAAATGAGAAAGAATTAAATACCCTCCACAAATAATCTAATCATTAAGTGGCCAAATGAGTTGCACAGTTCTCAAGAGATGCATAAATGGAGGACAAATATATGAAAATTGTTCAACAGTCCTTAGCCATCAGGAAATGAAAATTAAAAGTGCTTTGATGCCCCACCTTACCCCATCCCAAATGGCTCACGTCCAGAAAGCAGGAACAGCGGGTGCAGGAGGGAAAGGGAAAGTTTACACTATTGGTGAGAATGGAAACTAGTGCAACCACTGTGGAAATAAGCATGGAGATTCCTCTAGAAGCTAAAACTAGAACCGGCACATGAGCCTCTACCACTGCACTTCTGGAAATGTACCCCAAGGTCTCCAAGTCAGCACACCTCAGAGGTACATGTGTTTACTGCTGCTCTGCTCACGGTTGTCAAGACATGAATCAGCCTAGATGCCCATCAACAGACGAAGGGGCACACACACACACACACACACACACACACACACACACACCAGAATTCCACCATAAAAAAAGAAATTAGGTCGTTTGCAGGGAAGTGGATGGAACTGGAGGTGGTCATGAAAAGAAATACAGCAGGCTCAGCAAAACAAATAGTACAAGTTTTCTTTCATGTAGAATCAAAATCTTTTTTAAAGATGCAAGTAGAAGGGGTGCCATTTGGGTGAAGGAGGCCAGAGGGAGGGAATCGGGATGAGAGCGGATGGGAGAGAGATGAATTACATTGTAGGAAGACGCCTGAGCAAACCTGGTCACCTTAGAGAGTTAACACATGCTAATACTTTTTAAAAACAAGGAAGAAACCAAATTGATTTAAAAACTATTAGCCAAGGGCTGGGGAGATAGTTCAGTGGTTAAAAAGCACCATGTGTTCTTCCCGAGGACCTGAGCTCAGGACCCAGCCCACACCAGGTGGTCACAGTCATCTGTTATTGGACAGCATTGCTGGCTGGTCAGAGGTCGCAGCCTCCCCAGGGCCTAGCAACTTATCTCAATAGCTCAGCCACACGGAACCCCTCCCTCGGCAAAGCTTCCTGCTCTCTACCTGCCCTTATCTGGAGAATGTCCCTGGGCCTGGAGGACTGCCGCTGTCGGAAAGCTGTCTCTAAACCAGGTCCTGATTCATCTTTAGCTTGATCTTTGGCACAGATCCCTGCTGAGAAGACTTGTGCTAGGGGCTCTGCCATAGGACCCAACTGCCACATAGTAGGCCTTGTGATAGGAGGGTGCCACTTAATGCAAACTAGGATTTGTCCCCAGGCTCCCCAATTCTACGTAGTCCTTAAACTCTAGGATAAAATGGAGCTGATTCACTGAAATCTGTCTCCCGGAGGGCTGTCTCCATTCATGCTCATGGGCTGACAAAGCTTTCTGTCCCCCATCTGCCTGTTCCAGGGGACCTGACACCTGTTCTGTACTCCACAAGCACAAGACATGCAAGTGATACACACACAAACATGCAGACAAAACACCAGACGCACATAAAATAGATAAGTAAATGTTTTTAAAGCAACACCCTAACCCTTTAGCTCCTATCTCTAGGGTGCTCCTGAAGCCTTGCAACAACCAGCTAGTCCAGATAGTGTGTTTACATAGGAACAAAACGGAACGAGGGAAGGAAAGACAGTAGGCGCAGGTAATGAGGTACACTGAGGTGCAGGGAGGCAGTCGAAAGCTGCCCTTAGAGACCAGCATGGAAGACAAGATGTTAAAGTAGCTTGTCAGTCTGACGGAGAGCTCACCTTTGGAGAATCAGCTCTGCTTGCTTTTCAGAAATATGCAAACCCAGCATCTGGAGAGACTGGACAATTTCGGAAGGCTCAATTTTCCCTTCAAACAATGAAAACAGTGGCAGGTCAGGCTCGGAATCTGAGAACACTTCTGAATGATGCCGGCAAAGCCAGCGATCTTCTTAAATGCATATTGTGGCATTAGTACTCAAATTGTTCACAGATACCTTAAAATGCACACATACTGTCTGATTCATAAGCCTAGTGGATAAATAGTAGTATTCCTCCAAGTGTAGGCCAAAAGCTCCCATGGCCTTGCTGGGTGATGAGAGTGAGGAGCAGTAGGAGGAGATCTAAATCCTGATCTTCTACAAGACAAACGCCATTAAACCAGGAACTGCTCATTTAAAAGTGCCCATATCTGCATTTTAATAAGGGGCATTTAATTAGCATGGAGTCACATGTGACCAAGTGAAAGAGAACAAGAAATAAGAAATTGAATCAAAGAACACAGGATTCTGAGAAATCTCGGTGAAAATAGACAGTGAGGAGAGAAAAGCAATGGAAGAGAGAAAAACAATACAAGGGGAGTCTGAAGACTGCAGATGGAACAAATTAGGGAAAGGTGGAAGAGAGGGAACAGAACACACCAGGAACATAAGCGCCCCTGCTTTCCCCTCAAGGGGCTCATGTGAGGCCTGGCGGGGCTGGGACCATTCACATTAAGAGGTTCTGCAACCACACAGTATGGAAGGCAAGCTCCTGGGGGGGGGGACACACAAAGGACAGGGGAAGGGAAGACACCCTCTGAGTGAGGGACCTAAAAAAGTGACAGGATGCTGAAGGGAATCACTCAGAGAGAGGAATCTGGACATGTTGGGAGGGGCAGAGGGGACGTCATTTCAGCAGTGAAGTGCTTTCTATCCCTCCCAGCATTCTCCTAGGCCATATAGTCGTCGTCGTCGTCATCTTCTTCTTCTTCTTCTTCTTCTTCTTCTTCTTCTTCTTCTTCTTCTTCTTCTTCTTCTTCTTCTTCTTCTTCTTCTTCCTCCTCCTCCTCCTCCTCCTCCTCCT
>JAQHUG010000145.1:2742424-2788993 GCA_028555095.1 Dicrostonyx torquatus | reverse complement strand
TCTCTCTCTCTGTTCTTCTTATTTTGAGTACCCATAAGTACTCAAAAGGGAAGGGAAAGTCAGCATTGCTACAAAATGATTATACGATAGGAGTATAAGCACTCAGGTACAGTAAAAGTCAACCATGAAATAAACACCACTTTGGTGGTATGGCCACCAAGGTCCAAGGGGGCTCAGCCTCCTGCAGTTCAGGACAGAGTAGGGATCAGGGAAAGGACAGACAAGTACACACTTTCCCTACCTCCATAAATTCAAGACTTCTCACAAAGTTTTGGTTTCTAGCAGTAAACATGGAGTTACATCTGTACATCTCCTACTAACAATTTTGTGGCCGCTTTGACAAGCTTCTTGTACTGGTATTAAGTTCCTGAGTGACCTGACTTACACATTCGTATTTCCTTTTCTGGTCTTCAGACAAAAGGCCCCACAATTGCTTCTCTCTACCTAAGGGTTATAGATTAAGTTGGTTTAATCCATCCAAAGGCAAATCACACCAAGAAATGGTCTTGCCAGGGAGAAGTGGCTCACCTGTGATCCCTGCATTGAGGAGGCTAAAGCAGGAGGATAGGCAAGAATCTAAGGCTGACCTGGGCTGCACTCTTACAGACTCAGTGGTCCACTGTGTGTGAGTGGGTTCTGGAAAGTTACTGCAGACACTGAATTAGCAAACGTGACACCACTGATCCTGAGGGGATTCGGGTGCAGGTTCCTGCGAGACTCTATCACAGCGTTTTCATCCACTGACCTTAGGTTGTCTCGTGTTTGTCCAGACACCTCATGACTGTGCGCTGTTCATTCACTGACATTGAACCCTTGGAAAACTGTTCTAAGAAATCTACATTCTGCATGGCACACGCCGTGACATTCTTGAACTAACACTACATATGGGAAACATTTTATAAGGTAAAATTATCCACCAAACAATGTACAAAGATGCAAACAAAACATACAAAACAGATCTTGAAAGAAACAGTTGCTTACAGTCTGAGAGTTAAAATAAAGAATGCCACCTTATGTTTCAAGAATCAAGAATATCACTTTATCCTTATTATGTCTCAACTAAAAATATCTATGTTCAGTGATTCTGCATGGCCATGGACAACTGGAATACACATCACTGGATTAATTCTGAGGCTCAATTTTTAGCAAATAGTAATATTTACCAGTACAAAGTCTACAAAAAATGAGAAAATAGACTACATATGTTTAAGTTAAGGGATCCTTATAAACAAAAACAAGAACCTGTAATGGTAAATTGTTTGAAAATATATATGAAGCCATAAGTGGAGGGGGAGCTGTCTACATTTATGAAATGTGTATTGTTAAAATTTCACCTCTATTTCCTAGTTTTCTGGAGTGGACAATTTATGTACTAGGTGGCTGATGTGGGATGTCCTTCTGTGTATGTGTTGCTTTAATTGGTTAATGAATAAAGCTGCTTTGGCCTATGGTAGGACATAATATAGCCAGGCTGGAAGGGATATAGAGAGAGAGTAGGTGGAGTCAGAGAGACACCATTTAGCTGCCAAAGGAGAAAGACGCCAGGCTGAAAACTTACTGGTAAGCCACAGCCTCGTGGCCATACATAGATTAAAAGAAATGGGTTAATTTAAGATATAAGAGCTAGGTAGAGCAACACCGAAGCTATTGGCCAAGCAGTGTTGCAATTAATATAATTTCTGTGTGATTATTCTGGCCAGGAAACAAACGAACGGTCTCCGTCTACAGGTGGCTGAGCACCAGTCATATAGTAGCTGGTCCCAAGATCTCTAACAAGACACAGACAATACTGTCTCTGCAACTGAACTGTGGAGGATCCAAGTCAGGATAGAAGTTTACATGCAGGAAAGAGAGTTCATTTTAAAAACTGGATTTGCCTGAGGATTGACCTCAGGCTTGAGGGCAATATACATGATGCAAGGTTTACTGGTGGTTACAGCCTCCACCTCCACCACACACTGAGCTCTTAGCTGCTGTGAACCATCAACAAAGCCATCTATAAGGTTTGGCTATTTGAAGGAATTTGATTTTAAGTTAATGTTCAGTCTAAATCATTAGCTATCACATTATAACTGTCAATCCAAATAAGGTCTGTTGACTTTCTAAATGAAGTTTTATTTGAACACAACCATATAATTTGCCTACATACTGTCTTTGGCTGAGATACAGCCACAACTCAGACTACATAACCCACATAGTTAAAATATTTATAACCTAGATTTTTATTGAAAGGTTTTATACCAACCCTTGAAAAGAACGATACTTTTCTCAATCTATTATTCAACTTTTCTTGAATAACAAGTCTGTGAATTGAGCCATTCATTAGGTTGGGAGAGGTTTAGGGCTGCATTATAATATTTTTTTAATTCATCCTTCCTGTCAATGGTTGCCTCTGGACATGGGGTCTGGTGTTTTTCAACGGCTGATTTTTTTCCTACTTTCCTGGGACTCTATACTCAAACTACCACTTTAAGCAAGGCAATGCCATCCTGGCCAGAAGGTACAGACTAATGCTGAGCTATTCTCATTTTTAGGATCAGAAACTATCTAAACGAATCTTTCAAAGAGATTATAAAATGTAAGATATGAATTTTCTTATTATTTTACAATACACAAGTCCTGCCTGTATATGGAAAAATAAATACCTCTTATTGGAAGAACAAGTAAATAATTGCTGTTTTAAACTACAACTTTAAGTGAAATCAGCATAATCTCAATGGTTAACACTGTATGGCAATTTTTAATTCAACAGAAAAAAAACTATAAATTTTCTTCACGAAAAATATGGGCTCGAGGCTGGAGAGATGTCTCAGTGATTAAGAGCATTCAGTGCTCTCACAGAGGACCCAAGTTCAGTCCTCAGCACACATGCTGGCTGGCTCAGAACTATAACTACAGCTCCAGGGGGTCTGCAGGCTCCTGTACTCATGTGCAACTGAACTGTGTACACAGGCACGCAGGCACACACACACACACACACACACACACACACACACAACTAAAAGAAATAAAAGCCTTTTTAAAAAATGAATTAAACCATGACCTCTCAATCACATTAACAAACTAAACACTAACACAAATAACAGTCATCTGGAAAGCATAAAGGCGACTTTGCATAAGAAGTGACAATAGGACACACCATCATTATTCTTGTCCAAGCTTCTAAATGCTAACTTCATTTTCTTCTCATGGTCTCTCAGGTATTTCATAAATTCTTCAAAATCCAGCTTTCCATCTTTGTTGACGTCACCAGTAACAAAAATTTTCTACAGAAAAAAGAGAGAGATCTTATTGTTAGCATGGACTAAAGTTAATGAGCTAATTGTGTATAGGCCTCCAGTTTGGGCCAGCTGTGTTAGCATACATATGGCATAGCTCCTGAACCTTTCCTGTGGCTAAGATTCCCAGAGTTTCACAAGCAGTGGTGGTGCCAATTTAGTAATTACACGAGACTACGGCTTCTCTATTGAATTGCCTTATAATTCTTTCTGTGGAAATAAAAGCAAAACCCAGGACCATTTCTTCTGAGCTTGCTTCATGTTTTATATGTGTTTTATATGGACCCAAAGACAGGGCTTCCCCTACAAGAAGCTCTGTAATGGAAAAGGGAAGATTTGGCATGTGAAGAGGTGGGCACAGGCTGGTGAGCCAGCAGCAGGATCCAGTGTGGTTCTATGGGGAGGCATAGCTGTCCTTAATTAATACCAAATTGAAAATGGGAACCAAAATTAAGAGAACTGTCCCTATGATTATTTAAGTCCTGGCCATTGGGGAAGGGGAGAGGCTTTTACTGACACTATTGTGCAACTTCCTGGGCTATCACTAGAGACAGAGATGTCAACCGTCTTCCTCCAAGCCTGACAATTTTAAGGACAAGGTTTCCTGGCTGTAGGTGCTGAATCAATGTCTATTTTTATTTATGACCCTGCCATGATCTGTTCGCATATTCAGTCTCTCCTACTTGTAGAATGACAAAAAAATTATCACTTCAGATTTATTTTTTATAATAAAAAGTATCTTCTGCACCTCACACTATACAATGTAAACATCTATCTTAAAAAGATAATTATTTCTCAGTCCATATGAATGAAATTTCTTCTGCAGACATAAGAGAACTCACACATTCGAACTTCTTAGATGAGAAGAAACCCAAGAATCCTTTTAAAATAATGTTCCATGTGGTTGGTCCAGAGCCCTGGGAATGGCTCTCCCTTGGCTTTGATAAATGAATGAGCATCCATAATCAGTGGACATGCTAAGCCTCACACCTTTGGCCAAAAGAGATTTGCAGGAAAATAAAATGTTGAAAAGGAATATGGGTTTCAAAGAACTTAAGCTGTTTATGATGAAATCCTGGATTCCTTCTAAAAGGTTAATTGGTATCAAATAAACAAATACACATCACATTTTGGAAGAAGAGGGATTGGGGTCCCAACATCCACCTTCCATATGGGAGATTACTCTTGAAGTTGCCACCTTTAAGACACACCTCTTAGACGGTCCAGCACCAGCCCCCAGAAGAATCACTGACTGAGTGCCAGGTCATTAAAAGGAACACCTTGGAGAAACATTTATCCCAGTCACAGCAAAAGACAAAGAAACCTCAGTGTAGTGCTTGGCGTATGGAATCAACTTTAAAGACAGCTGGCCAACGTACGGAAGCTTAAAAGAAAGACTCCAAAAGTCTGCACAGCTATTAGGATGAGGATGAGTCTTACTTAGGAACAGAAACAAAACAAAGTTGCTCCCAACTGCCATTGAGCCCCCAAACACATGTGGAGTGAATGTTCCAGATCTCTAAACCATGGCACATCTTGGTCCCTTCTGCTGTGGTGGTTTGAAGGATGGCCTCCATATGCTCATATATTTGGATGTTGGTCCACACTGTTTGGAAAGGATTAGTAGGTGTGGCCTTGTTGGAGGTGCATCCCTGAGGGTGGGCTTTGAGGTTTTAAGAGCTTATGTAATTCCCAGGTAGTTCTTTCTCCTGCCTCCAACGTTTGGATAAGATGTGAACTCTCAGTTACTTCTCCAGTTCCTGGCTCTCTGCCTGATGCCATGCTCCCCACCACAATGGTCATAGTTTCACCCTCAACAAGTAAGCAAGTCCCCAACAAAATGCTTTTATAAGTTTTCTGACTCACAACAGTAGAAAAGTAACTAAGATGTGCCAGGCCTCTGGTGACAGGGAAGAACACTGAACAAGTAGTCCCCATAAAGCAGAACTGTAGCCGATAGCAAAAGCCATCACAAGTCAGAAATTTTATTATAGCCACAAGGAAAACTGAGAAGTATTCTTGAGGATATTAGCTGCGAGGATGAGCTTGAACTTTTTCTAATCATCCTGCCTCCCCATCCTCCATGTTGGGATGGAGTATACGGTACTGGTGATCGAATCAAGCCCTCTACCTGCCACCTACATTCCTAGCCCCTGGAGGATTCTTGATAAACAGAAGCAATGCTAGTCCAGCGGCACCTCAAAGGAGAAGGTCAAGTTTGAGAACGTCTGTGACTCCATTTTGCTTCAGGAGGCCTCTCCAGAGGTCCTGACCCCTTATCAATCTGAGCTTCATGAAGCCCACCTCGTTATCCTCCAGAGACAGAGTGACCTCTAAATTTTGCAGGCCTTCCTGAAATTCAAAGATGTCGATAGCTCCATCTTCATCATGATCCAGATACCAAAAAAGATCTTCATAGAGGGAATCCATGTGCAATATCTCCTGCGGCCAGGGTGACCCCTGCTACGGCCCTCTGAGTCCCCCAGGGGCCGAAGTCCCTAGGATAGGACAAACAGTATGTCTGTCCACAGCGAAAGAGAAGGACAAAGGCAAAACATCTGCAGCGGTTACCACATCAGAAGGAGAAAGCCACATCCTAACCGTCCCGGGGTTGCCCGGGGCACGCGCAGAGCAAGAACCAGTGGCCTACTCCAGAGAGGGGTTCCGCCCCCAAGTTCACTGGCAAGAGGTCTGCCTCCACTCTAGGTTCTACAGGAGCCAAGACAGAACAAGCCATGCCCTGTCACCACTTTCAGAGACCCTAGCACAAGACCATCTAAAAGGGAAGTTTGTATTTTGTCTTGCTTTGTTTGGTCTGTTTTGAAAAAACGCGAGAATAGAGTGGAACTGGGCTATTGCTCTGTGATCTGCGGACAGTAGCAGAGGTCACCCGACCACTTTTGGAAAACTGTGTGTGGTTTGCGACTTGTTGTTTTCTGGGGTGCTGGGGAAGGAATGTGTTAGAACATGCACGTGCTAGAAAATCGCTAATTGCTCCACCACTGAACTTCAGGTAGGGTCTATATTTTTGGTCAATAAGCAGGTTGCCCTAAAAAGAGGATTCTTTTTAGGGGTGAATGCACCAGACTGATGGTCATAAAGACGGAAAACGGACAGCCAGGGATCCAGCATGGGACCAGCCTAGGCCCTCTGCATTGGGGTGACAGTTGTATAGCTTGGTCTTTTGTGGGGACTCTAGCAATGAGACCAGGATCTGTCCGTGATGCATGAGCTGGCTCTTTGGAACTTATTCCCTATGGTGGGGTGCGTTGTTCAGCCTTGACGCAAGGGGGTGGAGCTTGGTCCTGCCTCAACCTGATATGCCTTGCTTTGTTGACTCCAATGGGAGGCCTTACCCTATCTGAATGGAGAGGAAGGAGGAATGGATGGGGGGGGACACAGATAGAATAGAGGCAGGGGGAGGAAACGAGAGGAGAGGAGGGAGGGAAAACTGTGGTTGGTGTGTAAAATAAATTTTTAAAATGATGACTATAAAAAGACTGAAAATAAAAAGAAAATAGCCCGTGTAGATCTTTTCTTCTGTGTTCCCCTCTCCATCTCCACCTCCCACCCCTGATTTTTTATCTTATATTTTCACCCAATATCTATAGTGACTATATAAATTTCTGAGGGCTAAATTTCTCCATCTGGGCACCAGTTGAGACCCAGAGGATAATCCACGAGTGGCCAGGGGTTAAGACAGCTTGCTGGACTCCAACGAGACAGCAGGAGAGACTGTTAGTATTACCTGCGGCTTTTTAATGCTCACGCTCTAGAGCCGTGGGAAGCCCTGAACCCCCCCCCCCATTCACACACCTGCAGCCCCTCATCCCGCTCCAGGAAAAGTATGGAAGTGCAGTTCCGCGGAAAGACTCCCTGCTTTTACACTGCTTGTTTTTCAAACTGAGTAATTTTTCAAATGAAACCACAAATGTGCACCGAGACGGCACCTGACACTTAGCCCCAGAGAGAAGGCTCCTCAATGCTAGGCCAGCCTGGGATAAAACGTAATGAGACCTTCACTCAAAAATAAATACCTTGAAAATAAATATTTTAGATATTAAAATTCATAAAGAAAATTTAATTCTGCCATCCTTCATTAGCTTTGGCTCTATACTTCTTGTCACACCGAGTGCTAAGAGCAAGACAAAGAGCATCACAGAGCTTAGACAGACTCCCTCAAGGAGGAGGGTGCACCACAGTTAAACGCAGGTACTGCTGTAGGCTCTGCAATAGATATTTCCCAAGAGCTATAGAGCAAGGGCTAACACGGAAGGCTGTTTCACAAAACCTGTGGCCCAATTGTGAATGAATTGTCTCACGAGAGAGGATTTGAACTTTTAGATCATCTTATGTAGATGAGTGCTTTGCCTGCTTGTGCATCTTCATGTGTGCTGGTGCTGGGCTCGGTCAAGAGCGGGCATCGAGTCCCCTGGAACTGGAGTTACCGGTGGCTGTGAGTCGTGCTGGTCTGCGGAACAGGGGACAATGTGCTGTCACTATTAATTTCCCACAAGTTTCTAATTTTTCCGCATTGAATGCCATTGTATTCTCTGCCCTCACCCATCTCTCCTTCTGCACCTTCTTTCTAGCTTTTGTTTTGTTTTTTAAGTCAAAGATTATACTAGAACATCTTAAAAGATAGTGCCAAAATTTTGGTATTCTCTGAAATGCTCGATGAAAATCAGACAGGACACTGGAGATGGAGGAAATCATCTGAAATTTAATGTCTTGACATGGAGGTCATGAGTAACATAGTGCAAGGCTGAAGAAGAGCCAGGGAATCTATGTGGAGGTCTTTTCATATACTTAGGCTTTGAAGACATTAAAACAGCACAGCATCCTCTACTTCTGAAATACAAAATAATAAAGGAAATACACCCAGGATGAATTTACATTGGGAGGGGCCTTTCTTCGATCCACACTATTTCTGTGGCTATATTTTATGAGTATATAAAAGACAGAGAGGGTATGGGGCTGGAGAGAATCCGGTGTTCCTGAACCCAGGTTCATGCTAGCAATTTAAATAAATGTGCTCAGTTTGCTTGAGAAGTTCCAGGCAATTTTAAGACTAAGCTTTCTGCCATAATTTCACAGGCAGAGCTCCTACTGTGAATTTCTTAGGAGATACTTAGATTCATAGGAGCCTGGAACCTTCGAAGCTGAGAAGGTCGCCGTGTGGACAAAATGCTTGTATCACTCGGCTTCCACACGGATGCTGCTCACCTTGTGTGATGGTATCCAGAAGTAGGGCTTTCGCGAGTAATTAGTTCACAAAAGTGGAGCCCCCATGAATGGGATCGGGGCCTTCATAAGAGCCAGTGACCTCACTTGCTTCCTCTACCGTGTGAAGATGGCGACTAGGCAGAGCTCTCCATAAAGGCACATGTGGATGACTAAGGGCTTATGTAAGGATACCTTTAAGATATGCCATAAGGCAAAGGGCTCAGTGCCTGCTGTACAAGTGTGAGGATCTGTGCTTGGACCCCCAGCATCATGTAGAAAGCTGGACATGGTGGCACACCTCTGTAATAGCAGTACTGGAAATTCAAAAACAGGAAGATTCTGGTCTCGGTGCCCAGCAGTCCAGCCAAACAATGAGCTCCTGGGTCAGGGAAATCCCTGTGCCAAAAGATATGATGAAGAGCAATAGAGGAAGACAGTCCATACTGACCTCTGACCTCCATACACATGTGCACACATACCTTCACATATACTAAAAGATGTGGTGTCACATGCACTAGATGATGAACGTCTTGGGGACTCGATATCAAGAATGGGTCAACGGGGTAAACTGATTTCAGGGATAATCTAGGTTCTCTAGTCTGTAATTTTTAATTCTTTTCTTTTCAAAAGGACATTTTATGTTTTCACAGTCACAGATGGAACAGAATTGAATGCAAAACAACAATTTACCAATGTTCATTGCTTTGCTTTGATTTTTCGCAGGTTCTAACCCCATTGAGATAATTATAATTTCTCTCTGAATAATGGAGATGCTAGATTAATATCCCTCCCTTTTGTGGTGTTAGGGATCTGCCCAAGCCTTCACACACACACACACACACACACACACACACACTATACAAATGTTGGCCTACTGAGCTTCAGGCTCCACTAGTATTCAACTATCTGAAAGTTTATAATAGAGAGGCACATTTGAGGGCATCATGGCAGGGAAGTTACGGAATTCTAGCAATGCTCACATCTAAAGTTCTAAAATATACAAAATCACTATCTTTTGTGTGTGTGCCCCCAAGTTTATATTCTAAAAGCTAATATTACCTTTTGTTTATGGAAATAAATCCTCTGAAAGACAAAAACAAAGAGGGAGACTCCTTTATAGTCTAATACGGCCTTCTCCAGGGGAGCATTCAAAGCCTAGTCAGTTCCCAAATTCCCAACAGCCTGTGTTCCCTGATTTTGCCACAGCAAATATGTTTATCTTTTTGTTTTGTTTTATTTTCGAGACAGGGTTTCTCTGTGTAGCTTTGGAACCTGTCCTGGAACTTGCTCTGTAGACCAGGCTGGCATCAAACTCACAGAGATCCGCCTGCCTCTGCCTCCAGAGTGCTGGGGTTAAAGGCGTGTGCCATCACTGTCCAGCGCATGCTTATCTTTTTATTTTACTTTCTCTGCCTTGGATTTCTCCTATTCTTCCTGGTAAATTATCATGATTGTTGAATGAAATATCTTCTCACTCCTACCCTAACAAATTCAGAATCATTTATTTATTTTTCTAGCTATTACACATGTAGATAAATAAGCTTCCACAAAGCAATGTTCTGTAAAATGTTACTTAACCTCTCTTGTCCACTCTGAGTTCAAACAGTGAAGTAGAGCTCACTGATTGGATTTATGAAAACGGCAAAAGGATTTTCAGGCTTTAAAGGTTGAATGTGGTTCACTGTTAAATATGGATCCTTGCCTATCATACGCTGACTTAGTCATGGTATATTATGGGCTCTGGAGTTAGTTAGACCAGAGTTAAACGCTTTTACCAGTTGCTAGATTCAACTTTCCGTTAGGGGGTGGCCGCGGGGAGGTTGCCCGTGCCAGTGGGATGACCCCACACCCATTCATATATGGGCTGCATTTATTAGTTAATTAAACAAAAGAGGATTTGGAGCTGAAAGGGAAATATACTGGGGAGAAGGCTAAGGGAAGTTGAAGAGAGGGAGTGGAGGTGAATATGATTAAGATGCATTGTATCCCTGTACGACATTTTCAGAGAATAAATTATTAAAAGAGAAAACAGGTCATAACATCAAAAATGTAGCATAACAATTTCACATTTGTCTCAGGATTGCCTGCCATAAAGTCCTTTCTCTCCCCCTAGTAATGTTGGAATAGTTACCCATGATTAACCATTGCATACTTTGTGCCTCTCTTCTATATTCTACTTAGATATTTGTTGTATCAAAAACTAAAAAAAAAAAAAATGGGAGCCTGGAGCTGGCAAAATGGTTCAGCAGGCAAAGGTACTTTCCATCAATCCTAACGGCCTGAGTTCAATCCCTAGAGACAAAACTGAATCCACATGTAAACCATGGTATATGAGTATGTGTAGGCATATAATCAATAAATGTGAGAAACAGTATAACCTAAAAAGCTTAAACAGATATTTTTCTCTCTTCTAAATGCTAAATTTATTGTAGCAAAGAGGTAATATTTGGTGAAACTATAGGGATTTCCACTTAAAGTAAATACTTGTCTTAGGGACAAACTGTTTCTTGAAACTTGGGGTCATCCATAGTTCTTACCCTTGTGTACTCAAATCAACCATCTCCTCAGTTCTTGACAGTGTACCATCACCTGACTATGCCTTCGCCAATAGCTCTTGATTGAATCATCAAATTAAAGTGTTTTTTTGGTTCCAGTTTCCCAGATATACTGGTGAACTTTATATAATAAGTTGATTAGTACACAAAGGATGCCCAGGTAGCCAATAACAACTTTTCTGGATGCGTCTGTGCATAATGTTGAAGAGATTGGCATGAGAATGGGTAGGCTGTGTGCGAGGGCACATGCCAGTCCAAGGAACGGAACAAAACAGTGGAAATGTGAAGGTGACTAAAGGCATTTCTGTCTCAGGCTGGGAGCATTCGTAAAAACTGGCATCCTAACTGGATGGAACTGCACAGACTCTCGGTCAGCAAGGAGTACAACAGTGTTTCCTCAAAGCAATATTCAACTCAATGAATATGCACAATCCTTGGACTTCATAATCTCCATTTTTTCAAAATATGTCCTATGATGATGAAAATGTACTACATATACACCATAGAATACTGCTCATTTGTAAAGGAAAATGAAATAACATAAAATAGAAAAATGTATGTTGTGGAATATTTGTTTAACCAGGCAAAGTTGTGTTACCTTTGTTCAAGCTACATTTGTTAACTATGCAAAGATGTGTTGCATTTGTGTTAAATAAATAAAATTAACCTGGACTCAGAGAAGCAAGGTTAGCAACTGGTTGATAAGAAATAGCAGGGAGGAGCTTAGCTTGGGTTTTTTGTTTGTTTGTTTTTTGTTGGGGCGGTGTGGAGGAAGTGGCTTCTGGGACTCCACCAAAGAGACAGAAGAGGGAGAAAAAGGATAAGAGAATGAAAAGAAAAAGGGGGACACGACTGGGGCCAAAAGCCAGGCAGCTGCCAGACAGACAGACAGACATAGAGACAACAGGAAAGTGAGATATACAGGAAAAAAAAAAAGGTAAAAATCCCCGAAGTTAAAAGTGTAGATAAAGCCAGGTGGTGGTGTCTCACACCTTTAATCCCAGCACTCGGGAGGCAGAGATAGGCAGATCTCTGTGAGTTTGAGGCCAGCCTGGTCTACAAGAGCTAGTTCCAGGACAGGCTCCAAAGCCACAGAGAAACCCTGTCTCGAAGGGGAAAAAAAAAAACATAGATAAAGAGAAACAGGTTAATATTTAAGTTAAAAGAGCTAGCCAGAAGTGAGCCCAAGCTAGGTCGAGCATTCAAAACTAATAGAAAGTCTCAGTATCATGATTTAGGAGGTTGTTGGTGGCCCAAAAGAAAAAGCCTGGTACACATAGATTTGTAGGTAAATGAATAGAACTAAAACCAATCATAGTGAGTGAGGAAACCCAGACCCAGGAAGACAAACAGCATGTTTTCTCTTGTTGGGGGCTCATACCTTCAAATCTTTAGGTATGAGCACCTAGCCTGGAGTAACTAAAACACTAGAAGAGTAAAACAGGATCATTGCCAGGGTCGGGCTGTGGTGGAGCGATAGAGAGGGGAATAGCAGTGTACTAGTGATCTGGTCGGGGAAAAGAGAAAGGGGGGCTCTTCTGGGAGGGGAATGGTAGGATGCATGGGATCTGACAGGGAGAGACGAAAAGGGGCTTTTAGAAAGGTGGGAAGGTAAAGACAGAAGGAGGTAAAATAATGGTAAGGATGTCTGGAAAGCCATGACATCGTACCATTAACTATTTACCTAAAACTAGTTCTAAAGCATGAAATTCTGTGTATAAATATGCATTGATAGTTTGGGGGCGTGTTTTTTGGTTTTTGTTTTGTCTGGTGGGTTTTCTTATTTTAGTTTGGTTTTGATTTTCTTTCTTTCTTTCTTTCTTTTTTTTTTTTTTTTTTTTTGGTTTTTCAAAGCTGAGTTTCTCTGGATAACTACCCTGGCTGTCCTGCAACTCAGTTTGTAAACCTGGCTGACCAGGAACTCACAGAGATCCACATTTATATGTTCAATGAACTTTTCTCATCTGGGATGACAATGCTCCCTCCAAGAACCAAGGACCACCTAGCTAGACATGAGAAGGCCCTGACTGGTTGGCCAGTGATGTCCAAGAGACTCCAAAAAAGAAAAAACTACAGCCCATCACTATTGCCCTTGGCTCCCTCCAAGGGGTGGAGATAAATCCCTATCACAGAAGACACCATGCACTTCAGAAATAGGGCCCAGGGCCCCTGTTCTGGACCTGACCTTTTCTCTGAAGATTGGGCTTCATTCTGCCAGAAGATGTCACTCAAGCTCCCAAAGGAGGGAAGCCACCAACCGCCCAATCTTGCTGTGACACCACTGAACCACAACAACAACCGGAACGGCACAATCGTCCTACGGGTGCAGTAGTTGCGCACATGCCTACCTTGGTGCTAACCAACAACTCTCTGACCAGATTCAAGACCCACCCAACAGGAGGGCAAACATGTCTGGGACAGGAAAAGTAGCTTACGACTCAGTGCTAGTGAAGCCATGGATATTTGAGGAGAATCTGCAAGTACTAATTTACTAAACCCGCATAATCCCTATTGACAATTTAAACATCCGTCCTTATACCTACCTACAGATGGGTGTGGTTGTAGTGTTCACCACTCAACAAGTGCAACAGACAGAGACTACTACAGAAAACCACAAACATTCAAACTGCAGAGCTTTCCAGTCCTAACAGATACATCTATGATACACTCCCACACCTAAGGTTCAGGAAACAGGACAGAAGACAGGGAGGAAAGATTGTAAGAGCCAGAAGTTCAGGGCATGTGTAATGAGATTCTGTCTCCTAGCAATGTCAGAAATGACATCCACAAAGCCTCACCAAAATCTCATCTGTAAAGTCAAAATGGCTATCCCAATATGAGCTAAGAATAATGGAGATAAGGTCATGAGGCCTCAACCCTACGCAGGGACCTACAGGCAAATTAGGAATGCTAAAAGCGGGGGAAATGGCCTTCTCCAAGGAAGAGCACACAATACCAATGGTCAACCCTGAAGACATGCAAGGAAGTAGCATTGTACAGACTGAGTGGGTTATATTTCTACATATGTGTATGTGCATACACACACACATATTTATATTTGGAGGAGAGAAAGGAGGAATGTATAGGAAAGTCTGAAGGGAGGAAAGGGAAGGGATAAACATTGTAACTACAGTATAAGCTCAAAAAGTTAAAAAATGTATCTTATGAAAATAACTGGACCAAATGAGACAAAAAATAAAAACAAAAGGATTCTGATGTAATTTTATTTGACACAGTTTTAAAACTACCAATAAGCTAAATAGCAATCAGAGTATTGGCAATAATATTATATAAACATAATCACACACACACAATCATTAAAAAATTCTGCACAGCAACAATGAACAACCTCTTTGGTCTCCAGATCCTTTTAGAACCTTGGAAATTATTGAGGGCTGCAGAAAGTTCTTGTGTATTGTAGGAATCACGATGGGTGGTGAGAATCCTTCAAGGGATTCTGCATGGGAGACATGGCTGACTGGCATCCTCCGGTCTCCAGCCATGGCACCTTCTGATACATTGAAAAGGTGTCCTGTCCCTGGGCTGCTCCAGGCAGTGATAGGATTCTGTGGGGAACTGGAACTGGTGCCACTTTTCCCCAACACAAGTGTCCTCTCGTCCTCTCTTCATTATCATTGGCTAATTCCTATCAGCCTGGCCTAGACTTTTTAGGAGCTCCTGTGTTGAATGAAGCTCTTATCCAAATCCCACTCCTCTGTGAATGAGGAGGGACAGCTGAAGCCTGGTCAGCTGAGGCTCCCTGAGTGAGCACAGACCAACCAGAGCCTCCATCCTGCAGCACTGGAGAAGGAAGCTTGGGAAACAAAGAGAAGAAGAATCGTCCTAGTACGTGTCTAGGGTGGTATCCACTGCATTTGTGAGGAGAAATGGCCTGAAGTGGAAACATAGAAAAGTTACGTGTGCCCAGATCACAGCAAATAAGGCGTATACGTTGGCCCATGGCCCAGCAATCCACCTGCCAGGTCACATACCACATGTTGATCTGATTTTCCCCAGCACAGTTTTGATTCCACAGTTTGGAAACGCTAACAAGTGGGGCCTAGAGGACAACACAGAAGGAAAAGGCACTTGCCACCAAGGCCTGAGCTCCTGGAAGCTCACTTGGTAAAAGGGAGAAGTGACTCAATGAGCCGTCCTCTGACCTCCATAGACATGCAACGCTTCCCACGCAAGCACATGTACACACACATACAAATAAATAAGTATATAAAAGCAGCACAACTTGAATTTTGTTGAATTTTGTCTCTTTTTTAAGGTCACTGCCATGTCAGTGTATTTCAGATGATAGCCCTAAATCCTTTGATATCACTTTGATCCAATGAGAGAGACAGAATTGTCAATTCTAAATGCTGGTCTTATTGGAAGTCGTACTGATTAATAAGTAATACCACTTGCAATCATAAAAATGGTAACACGTGAGGTAAGGAGCCACACACACAGTACATATCCCTGGAAGGTGGTCCACAGAGAAGTTTCCAGTTATTCAAAATAAAAATAACTTCCCCTTAACTATAAAAATAACATGCATTTATGTTCCTAAACTGAAATACTACAAATGTTTTAGAAAATTATTTGTTTATCATTGAGGAATAACTATTACTAGCCTTCTGCAGAAGAGTGCATTAGTGCTGGGAATAGTTTGATCATATGTCAGGCACGACACCAATAGTGACACTATGTGGGAGGGTCCACCTGTATTTCTGTGTTTTGATTGGTTAAATAAAGGGCTGCCTGGCTTATAGTTAGGTCAACCCTTAGGTGGGCAGAGTAGACAGAACGGAAGTTCTGAGAGGAGAAGAAGGAAGTCAGCAGAAGCCCCAAGCCACCATCGCAAATGGATGCAGGTTAGACCCTTCCGGTAAGTCACCACGTGGTGACTTACAGACTTTTATAATGGGTTAGTTTAATTATGAGAGCTAGCCGGGAAAAGGCTAATGATAATAAGCCAGGCAGAGTTTAAATGAATCCAGTTTGTCACGTGGTTATTTCGGGTGCAGCCAGCCGCTGAGCGGGCCAGCGGCTGGGGGCTTGGAAGCTGGGTGTGGGGAACAAACAACACGCACCCCTCTCCCCCCTATTTACAACAACACTACACATCTGAAGAAAATATAATTTACATGTGCACAAAATATATACACTTATCAGTGTTAAACATGAGCTGCCCTCTTCTAAATATTTATATACACATAGTTTTTACATAATTTATTTTATATATAATAAATTTTGAAAAATTAAAGACTTTATCTCGTGATTTGTTGTTATTGTTGGGTCCGAGGTTTTGAGCTTTTGTCGTTGCTGTTTGTTTCAGTTCACTCGAGTCTGACTTAGATGAGAGGAGGACAGAGCCCAAGCTGACCTGTAACTTGCAGCAATTCTCCTGCCTCAGCTTCCAGAGTTCTGGGGTTATAGGCATGCCCCACCATCCCTGGCTAATCCCTCTATTTTTAAAATCTCACCAGACGCTTTGTCGACTTTGTTCATATTTTCAAAAAACAAAAATGTAATAGGAAATTTAAAGCACACTTAAAATGAAACATGAGTCAAAGAAATCATACCAGTGGCTAGAAATATCCTGGAGGAGAATAATAAAAACAACTAATCCTTAGGGTAGTGGTGGCGCATGCCTTTAATCCCAGCATTCAGGAGGCAGAGGCAGGCGGATCTCTGTGAGTTCAAGGCCAGGTTGGTCTACAGAGTGAGTTCCAGGACAGCCAGGGCTGTTACACAGAGAAACCCTGTCTCAACAAATAAATAAATAACCCTCAACATACCTGTGAGATCTGTGAGATGCAGCTATGGAGAGGCTAAGAGGTGCTATCACTCAAGATTAGCAAGTCAGACCTTTGATTCAAGAAACAGGAGGAAATGAGTCAACCCCGATTAAGTAGAACAGACACACTCTGCAAAAGTACTCAAAGTTGGTTCTTTCAGAATGTGTATTAAATGGGCAAACTTATGGCCAGTGTGAAGAAGGGGGAAGGAACAGAGATCAGAAATGAAATATATAATAATACTTTGAGCAGAATGGGTAGCTTCCAAAAAAAAAAAAGGTTTAACTTACTAAGAGGCTGCAGTAAAGTGAAGAGGCCTCTTATTAGGACATTGACAGTGAAAGAGTTTTAAATATAGACACAGAACAGTTGGTGGCCCCCGCAGTAACTCAAACACGTTCCTCTTGGACTAGGAAAGCCAGTGTCCTCTTGCACAGCAACAGGCTGGACAAGTTCCAGGTTCAGTGTGTCCACTCTGCCAAGAGGCCTGGATGTTAGGGGCACAATTTACATGACTCAGAGAAAGAACAATTACTTTACAACAGGTCAACCCTTCAGATCAATGTGTGTACTTAGGGCACTAACTTAGAATGTCATAAAAACGGAATGTGGCATTTCCACCTCAACCAGCGGGCTGGGAGCGCTGCTGGTTTTAACCCGTTTTTGAAACAAAACTCTAGTTAGTAATTGTAACAAAGTTGCTTCCAAGGGACACAAAGTGTCTCTTTCACCTAAGTTAAAAGAAGTCTGACTGCGGAACAGCCATGCATCATTTGCAAAGGTCGGGACAAGTGAAGAACCAAGAACTAGAGATGCTCTCAGAACGAAAGCTTTGGCAGTTTTAAATATGTAACACTAACTTATCTGGAAAAATACCCGCCCGCCTTCCAGATTCAACTCGCCAGAGCTCTTCCAGCAGCTGGCGGGCATAGTTCCGCCTCCTTGCCTGGCCTCAGGCCACCACCCTCCAGGTACCTGGCTAGGTCCCGGAGCGCCAGCAGCCTCCCCAGCGCCCCTGGCGACCCACCTCCTCGGCGTCCTGGCCCAATGGGATACCCAGGCTCTGCAGCCCCTGCTGCAACTCTCCGATGTCCACCACGCCGTCCCCATTGCGGTCCAGCGCCCGGAAGAGCGTCTCGTAGCGCGTGGGCGGCTCCGCGTCCTGGCAGGCGGCGGTAGGCAGCACGAACGACCGCAGCCAGCGCCGCATGGTCCCAGGGAAGTCACTGCCGGCTGCGGGGGGCCGAGTGCGATGGGGTGGCGGCGAGGCCTGACTGGGTGGGGCGGCAGCCGCAGAGCCTCCGGAACGTCGTCGAGGGGCGAGGCTTCTAGCTCACAGGAACTCAGCTAGGCACAGGGTGTGGCCGCCCAGCTGCTGCTCGGGGCGGAGCTGGCCCAGGCCTGGCTTGGCTGCTGGGATGGGCTGGGCCAGATTCCAGCCCCCAAAATGTGCAGGCAGGAGGGATGGGTTGCTAGGGACTTTGGTAGGGCGTCTGTTCTGTCCGAAGCCCCTCAAAGCCGCAAGCTTCGCCGCCAGCATATTAAAGCCTGGGGTGAGGAGGTGTTTTGAAGGGCAGGTTGGTCAGCCTGCAAGGCCCTTTGGAGTTGGAGAACTGCCCTTTGTGTTCACCAGAAGATGGCTACGGGTGGGTAACTGGGACGATGAGTCACATGTGAACCAGTCTAACAGATCAAAAGGAGCAGAGGGACCTGCTAGAGGTCTTTTTCCAGAGAAGAGCGTCGGTCGCCCAGGAAGCCTTGGACAGAGAAACTTTAGCGCCTTCCCCTCAAGACAGGTGTTGTTTTGAGGTTTAGCATTTTATTGTTCAGGTGAGACTGTTCCTAGGATAACTACATTGGATCTACAGAGAGAAAATCCGAGTCCTGATTCCCTGCATAGCCTTTCGTCAGTAAAATGAGAATATGAACAGCTGCCTCGCCATCAAGCGGGATGCCCTTCTTGGAATAGTATCTCTTCCTTCAGTCGCTCCACTTAGGAGAAACTGGTTATACCCCGTTGTCTTCGGGAATTTAAAACGGAAACTAAAATCACTTGTTTCTTCAAAAGCCGGGGGTCTGAGATCTTGAATTTACCTTCTTCCTTACCAGTCTGTTTAAAACATAGTGTACGAATATTAAGTCTGTATATAAGGACTGCCGCTGTTAATAAAAATTATCCTGAAACTCGTTCCTGTGCTTCTATTATGTCCACACTGTAGTCTTGGGAATTAGCGGCTTCCTCTGGAAAAGCTCTCAGACACCATCTGCTTTCGTTACCTCTCCTTGAAAAAGGCTCCTAAGGCCCTCCCTGGAAACCCGCCCATCTTGAGAAGACACTTGCCAACCCTGAGTGGACGAGCTCCAGAGCAGTCAGTGCTGCGTTCACAGGCAGAAATGCCTCACAGTATTGAAAGGCAGCTCACGTGATTGGACATTCTGGAAAGAACAAATCTATACATATAGGGACAGAAACAGATCAGGAGCTGTGAAGTTGCGAGTTATTTTTATTGAGGAGGGTGATATTAAAGGGCAAAGGGTAGCACAGGGATGGGGTGATGGGACTTCCCGAGACCTTGATTATAAGGGTGGTTACACAATGAGTGCTCATCAGAAACCTATAGGGGTTTGTTTTGTTCTGTGTAAAGATTCGCAATAAAGCAGACTTTAAAATCAGTCCTAAATATGAACAAAATGCTCGGGAGGCAGAGACAGGCGAATCTCTGTGAGATCGAAGCCAGCCTGGTCCACAAGAGCTAGTCCCAGGATATGCTCCAAAGCTACAGAGAAACCCTGTCTCGAAAAACCAAAAATCAAACAAAAAAATAGAATTCTTAAACAAGCACCGTGAAAATCAAAAATAAGTTTGTGAAGTGCTTAAATTTTAAACTTTGCTATCAAGACTACTGGGAGCCATCGGCCTGCAGTGTTCTGAACGGCCCAGAAGCAAATCTCAGGTCTATCCAAGCTTCCTGCACAGAAATCACACTGAACAAGAGCAGTGGATGCTTCAGAAGGAAAAAAATAAGTGTGTGCCTGAGTAAGACATTGGGAAGATTCAGAAATTCTATCGGCTTTTTGTTGAATCTAATTTTAAAAAAACTCAGGGCAATCTTCTAATCATCTGGGAATATGTTTTACAAATATATGTTCAGTGGATTGAGAAACACCAAACACAATTGTTGTAGTTTGGATATGGATGCCCCCAGAAAGGCCTGTATTAAAGCCTTGGTCCTAAGCTTAGCACTGTGGAGAGGGGGTAGAGACTTTGAGGGGTGTGGCCTACTGTGAGTGAGGTTCAGGCCAGTGGGGGAGAACTGAACCATGGAGGCTGGAGAACCCCAGACTCTGATTCTAGCTTACCAGCTGGAAGATGTAGTTGTATGATGTTATGCTCTTAGGACTCTTTGGGGGGGAGGGCACCCACCACCACCCAGCTCCCAAATGAACCACACACGGAGTCTTATTTTTAGTTATAAACGTCCAGCCTTAGCTTGGTTTGTTTCTTGCCCGCTTTCCTTAACTTCTATAACCCTTCTACCTTTTGCCTCTTGGCTTTTCCTGTTCTCTCACTTCTGTAAATCTTACTCTTACTCCGTGGATTGTGTGTAGCTGGGTGGGTGGCCCCTGATGTCCTTCTCAGGCTGCTACTCAGAATCCCTTTCTCCCAGATTTCTTTCTATATATCCTCTCTGCCTGCCAGCCTCGCCTACCCTTTCTCCTGCCTCACTCTTGACCGTTCAGATCTTTATTAGACCATCAGATGTTCCAGACAGGCAAAGAATCACAGCTTCACAGAGTTAAAGAAATGCAGCATAAACAAAAGTAACACACCTGAATATAATATTCCCAACAGTGAGAGGTTTTATTCCACCCTGCACTCTCCACTACTGTCACCTACACACATAGGCACATGTCTCAAAAAAATAAGATGGAGAGTCCTGGAGATGGCTCAGCAAGTAAAGACACCTGTTGTTATTCTTGGTGACCTGAGTTCGATCCTTGGGACCCACAGGGTGAGAAGAAAGAAATGACCCCCAGCAAGTGACACATGCCTTGTCATTTGGGTGTGCGCACATGCATGTGCACACACACACACACACACACACACAATCTAATAAAAATTTAAACAAGGTGGGGAATGATTAAGGAAGATACCTAATGTCCCTTCGGGCCTCTGCATGCACACCCACACATGTGAACACACATACAAGAACACATAAAAGGTAAGAGAAAGAAGTACAATAACATTAATTATTTTATATAAACTACTTCCCTGACATCTTAGAGTTACATACTATTGTAATAATAATCAACATTCTAAGAAGAAAGGCTGTAATTAAGGTTGGAAAAAGGCTGTCAACAAGGGATGGAATAATAACCCTTGCCTCAACCGAATATAAAACAAGTGTAAACAGATGTCCTTCCAGTGTATGTTGCTCATTTACTGAATGTCTGCTATGTGGCACCCAAAGACCTCCAAATAGGAGAGACAACAAAGAAGTAACCTGTCCAGGGAGCTAGTCCAGAGAGACAGAAAGGAATGTGCTCATCTCTAAAAGAGCCTAACCCTATCAGAAATTTGGGTCAGAGGCTGGAAACACAGCTTAGCAGTTAAGAGCACTGTTGCTCTTCCAGAGGACCTGGGTGCGGTAGCTCACAACCCACATGGCAGCTCAGAACCATTTTCAAGTCCAGTTGCCACCTCTCTTTCCCAAGCCACCAGTAGCCACCATTCCACCTGCCTCCATGAACCTAAATCACTCTTGGTACCTCATATAAATGAACACACAGTGTTTGTACTTTGTAACAAATTTATTTCACTTATTATAATATCCTCCAGGTTCATCCCTATTGAAATATGTATCCAGATTTTCTTTTAAAAAGAGAAATAGTATTCCATTATGTGCATGTGCCATAGTTTATTCACCTGTACATGGACTTCCATGTTGCTTGCACATTTCGGTTATTGCAAGCGATGCTGCCATGAGTATCAATAAGCAAGGAGGTCCTTGAGCCCCTGCTTTGAACTGTTTTTGAAATAGTGTAAGCTGCTAGGTGACACAATCATCCTTCTTTTTAAGGATGAGATCTCCTGAGGATCCGTCCTCCATGGCAGTGGCACTGTGCTCCACATCCTCACCAGAACTTCCTGTTCTCTTGGATTTTCTCAATAATAGCCATCACGGTGGTGTAAAATGAGATTTTATTTAGGTTTTAATTTGCTTTCTAGTCAGGAATGTCAAGTTGCTTTTCTTTGCTTATTTGTGTTACTTGTATAATACTTTCTTTGGGAAAATGTGTACTCAAGACCTTTGCTCACTTTTTAACCGAGTTTATTGTCGAATGTGATCGGAGTACACAGCATGATGTAGGAGACTGAAACAGTGAACCCGGACATTTTATACAATTGATATTTGCTAATGAAGTTAAAATGAAATCAGACCTAACCAACTATTAACAGGGTTCCAACAGTAGACAGTTTATTTAAAAGTGAAATATAAGGTCATAATAGCATTATTGCTCAGTCAATTTTATGACCCCTGGAGTTCCCACTCACAGTGCAAATAAAAGGCAATGACTCAGAAGAGGAACTTGGGGGATAATGCTCTGAGTCTCACACTTAGCCCCCGCCCCCTCCAGTTCCAGCAACTGGTTCAGTTGGATCACCTGAGACAGCTGAAGTCAGCAGGGACTTTCAAGGACACAAACGGGTACAATTAAGAAATGCTAGCCAACTTTTCGTTCTCAAGGTTTATGGAAACCACATAGACAGGGATTCCCCTAGGCTAGGCAAGGGAGGCAGTTCTTGTCTACAAAGATGTCTAGAAAGATAAAACTATCTCCAGGGGGTGAGTGGGATAAGTGTGCAGAAGCTGGAGGGACAAAGGGCTAGCAAGGGAAGCAACAAATCGTTAACAATCTAGAAGGCATTATGAAGTGGATTATCCATTCTGCTGAAGAGATTAATTGTAACGTCAAATTTAAATGCACTGATTTTTGCTTTACTGTGTAAAACATGTTCAAGCTTAACTTAAAAAGAGAATGCTAGTGAAAACTCTCATGTAGCTTACCGAATGTTTCCTATGTGACCTATGATATATTAGCACCCAATCAAAACCTGATTTTAGGATTAAGGAGAATGTAACAGGAAGTGTAAAATAAGAATTCTGTGGATAATAAAGGAGTTTAAATTATTAAAGAACTCTATCAAAGTTATTATTTAATTTGTATATTTTATAATAAAGACAAAGTAATTTTACAATTAGTTAATATTTCTTTCCTTTTAGGAAAAAGTAAGGTCATCTTATAGCCAAGGATTATCTTATACCATGGTGGTTACAGCAATGACAGCAGCTTGACATTGCACTTCTAGGTTAATCCAAAAAGCGGTTTTACTAGTTCATGAGCCACACAGCCGATGCCCACTGCAGGAAGCAGCTTGATGACGTTAGGGGTGAGACCCCTGAAAAATCCCCTCTTTCCTTCTTTAGTGTATATTTCTTGAATGAGCTGCAACATAGGTATTGTTTCCTTTTCCTTGATAGCTATAAATTTTAAAGCACAATATAATTCAATATTTAATATTTACATAGTAATCTAGCCCAAAGGTAATGAGAACTTATAGAAATTGCAATCATTTCAGAGGATACTCATATATAGCATGATCCTATGTTGCTCAATAGGGTAGTAACACCACATGTGGCTATCTAAGTAACCTAAATCTCTGCTCTTCAGTCATATTAGTGCATTTCACACGTCTGATAGTCACGGGGAATCAGTGTCTGCTGTACTGGGCAGTACAGATAGATGATTTCACCACTGCAGAAAGGTCCCTAGAACAACTTGCAAATCTTCGTTGAGAGATTCCACAGAGGCAATTGGAAGGCAGACTGAAGGGTTATTTAATAGAAAAAGGCATAAGTGAAACTGGACAGAGAAATTCTCCATCTCAATTACAATAAAAGTTGTGCCGAAACCCTTACTGAGAAAGACGGGGAGAAGGGAAAAGTCAGAGCATATTACCCACTGCGAGACCCCTTAGCACATTCGAGAAGATAATAGCATTGTGCTGCCTTTTCGTCTTCAAAAAGTATTTTTTTTATTTGTTAAAATAAACGTTTCACCAAGAAAAAGAAAACACACAGTGCTTAATATCAATTCCATGAGCAGACTGAAGTACGGAGTCCAAAAGCAATTTACAGCAGTGGTAGCAAAACCAAGAAGAGCAACTTGCCTCTATGCACTGGACGCTGCTTGATGTGAAGAGAGAAACCCCTTCCATTGTTCTAGATGGCACTTCCTAAGTAAAGTCTTAAAGAGACCATCAGTAACTGGAGCAAATGTGGAGGGCCCCAGACAGAACTTTGAAAAGAAAAAAATAACTGAAACTTACAAAAGGTTCCAGGAGAGTGGTTAAGAGCACTTGCTGCTCTTCCAGAGGACCCAGGTTCAGTGCCCAGGGCCTACAGAGGCACATGGCCATAACTCCAGCTCCTAGAGCTCTATTGCCCTCTTCTGGCGGCTTCAGCCACTGCACTTATGTAGTACATGTAGATACATGTAAGCAACACACACACATAAAATAAATAAATCTGTAAAATAATAATAAATTCATATCTAGTGTTTTAAATTGGTTAGCTTTTCATTTATTCGTCAATTCTATGAGTTTTCTGCCTTTAAAATCAACTCAAACTTATTTCAAACTTATCTCTTACCTTAGTGATGACTTCACTAATCTAAAACGACAGAAAACTCACCTGCCTGCATGCGAGTTCTAAGAAGGTTCAGGGGGAAACTGGCTAGCTGGCCACAAGTGTGTGACAGTGTGCTGCAGCCCAGCACGATGGCTATGCCAGGGTTCACAGACTTTTCTGAGTAGTGTTCCAGCCAGTAATTCTTCAGAAGCTGGTGGAGAAGAGAGGACCTTTGATCTTGCAGCTCTAAGTAGAATAAAGTTTAGCAACTGAGCTTCACGCTCTGCACTTGGATGTCTATGTTTCTTATGTAGTTTTGCCTGGCTTTGCTCTTTTTTTCCTTTGATTGTTTTGGTTTTAAAGACCAGAGCAAAAATTCTGTATACTCTCACAGGAACTAACAGAATACTATTTTTATGCCAATGTCAAATCTGTCCTGAGACAGATGCATGGGCATGACCTTGAAAAGCCCATGACCCTGCCTGGTAACACTGTGCCAGGGTCAGGGTTTCACTTCTAGGCTGGCTCTCATCTTTAACCCATGTTTATTCCCCTCCTTGATTCTAATCTTCACAACCATGCAAGAATAGTTCTGTTTTCTCAACCTTACCTGTGCGTCAGATTCTTCTGGGCAGTTAGGAAATCCAAATCCCAAACTGTTGCAGAATATTTGTTTAACTATAAAAAGGTGTGTTACATTTGTTTATGCTGTGGAATACTTGTTTAGCTATGTAAAGATGTGTTGCATTTGTTTAATTATGGAAAGATGTGTTGCTGGTCTACCTGCCTGCCTAAGAGATCTGATTGGTCTAATAAAAAGCTGGATAGCCAATAGCAAGGAAGGAACTATACGTGGGACTTACAGGCAGGAAGAATGAGTAAGGGAAAGAATTTAGGCTTGAGAAGGAAGAAAGAAAAGGAGATGCTAGGGAAACACCTGGGACCAGACAGACAGGCATGGAGCAAGCAGGAAAGCAGGATATACAGAATGAAAAAAAAGTTTAAAAAAAAATCCCTGAGGAAAAATATAGAAAAATGTAGTTAAATTAAGTAAATCAACAGATTACATTAAGTTAAAAGAGGTAGTGAGACAAGCCTAAGTTAAGGTCCAGCATTCACAATTAATAAGTCTCCATATTTTTATTTGTGAGCTGGTTGGCAGACCAAAGTAAATTCCAGCTACACCAGGCTTTCCTGAGATAATTAAATCAGACTACCACAGCATGTGACCAAGGGGGTCTGTTCTTTTAAAGATCTACAAGTAAGTGATTCTGATGCAAACCCAAGGCAACAAAACTACCATTTTATCACAAGTTATGTCTATAGTCATCACTGCCAAGAAGTAAGTTACAAAAATGACTAGATTACCAGATGTCTAAAAGAAAGGCAAATAAAAACACTCAATTTGATTCTTGATCAGAAGCTATTTCATGCAAAGCCATATCTATATTTCAGAATAAAAATTGTGTATCATTGTCAAATACAATGCATAATGACATATGTCAAAAATGAACTCACCTCAAAGATGGCAAGATCTAAGCTTGCATATGGTATGATACCTATCAGGTTGGGAACATAGCCTTTCCAAAAGGCCTGAATGCCCTCTGTCTTCAGAAGCTTCCTGCAACAATCAACAATCCCAGAATACTCGCCAGTTTTACCTAAAATCAGCCTAGTCTTTATCACCTGGGTGGGAAAGAATGTAATAAAGGCAAATTTATTAGATTCACTGGACTTGGGCAGCAATCTTGTGAGGTCTGTTCTATCATGCTTACAAATTTTACGGAAATTATAGAATCCCCGGTGGCTTATGCCTGTAATCTCAACACTCAGGAGACAAGGACAAGGGACTTGCGATAAACTTGATGTTAGCCTGGGCTGAATAGTGACGTCCAGGACAACTTGGGCTATAGAGTGAGATACTGTATCAAATAACCAAACACAAACAACAACAATAAAAACACTCCAAACAAATGAATAGTCTAAGGCTAAGTGTCTGTTTATTAAAATTTCCTTTCCTTTATTAAACATGTTACTTCCACTGAAAGTGCCTTTCTTCCTAATCCCTATGCTGTGCCCACACTTTCTCTTCATGTCCCTCATGGAATTCTTAACTAGAAATAAACAAATTCTCCCCTTTGAGTTTCCATAGCACTATATAATGAACTATCTTCTACAACTTTTTTTCAATTTGGATCACTGATATGAATGTATGTTTTATTTTTCCCTTATAGATCATGGAATACATGATCAAAATCCCTATCTGAGTCTCCCTTGGATCCTACATGGCACCTAGCAGAATATTGTAAGCTTAGCATGCATACAATCCATATTTGCCCACAAGGGACTAAATAGATAAGTGTATTTTCTTGGTATTTGCCTACAAGTGACTAAATAGATAAATGTATTTTCATGGTCTATCTATAATACCATTTGTCTTAAACAAATCAAAGTATATTGAGACTGATATGTTATACAAAATTCAAATCTTACAAAGTCATTATAATAACCTGGAAGTCATTCCTTATTGCTAGTTGCATTAAAAGCATGATTTTTATTAAAATGTTATAATAATACATACCTCCATGGGATAAATACAAGTTTGGGAAGTTGCACCAGCCATGGAACCAGCTATAAATCTTTGAAGAACTCCTAAATTAGCATCATCAAAACTAAGAAATTTCTTATACTGTATAAATAAAAACATCAAAATATATAGAATTACTGAAATATATGCCTTTCAAATTTTATAACAGTATTTAAAAGTATAAAATTATGTTTAAATGTATATCAGGTGCTGAATATTAACACAACCGAGTACAATACTAAATTTTAGTTCCTGCTTAATAGATAAATTAAAGCTCTCTATTTAGCTCTTTTATTTTTTTTCTATGGAATAATTCAGTAGCTACATTAAGTTACCTAAGTCTATTCCTGAATGTGTTATATCATAAGGAACATGCAAAAAACAGAAGTGTTTTATTTCTTTTTAGTACTCTGCTTTATACACAGGAGACAGTGTGTTTGCTGACTAGATAATTAGAACAACATGATAGGCTGTTTTGTTACAAGTAGTGTAGTAAGGAAGACTGGAACAGGAAAGCTTATAAAGACTCTTGGGAGTTAGCCTACAGACCACCCTTATTAACCATATACAAGTGGAGAGATGGTTCAGTGGTTAAGAGCACTTGCTGTTCTCGCAGAGGACCTGGGCTCAGTTCCCAGCAACCACTTGGGTGCTTATGACCATTCTTAACTCCACTTCCAGAGAATCTAGCACTCTCTTCTGCAGGCAGTAGGCATACACACATTATGCACATACATACATGCATGCAGGCATACACATGTAAAAGTATTAGGAAGCATGTTATTTGTGTCCTGGGATTTTTGCCAGTCAGACTTAAAAAGAGACAGAATGCTTTACTTGGCAGAGAAAATTCCAAAGCAGTAGCATTTAGGTTGCAGTGTGCATTAGCCACTTTTAACCAAATATGCCATAAGAACTGGGGTGGGAGGGGTGAGGGTGGTGAGAAGAGTGGGAAGATTAAGAAACTCCACGGACAGACAGGAAAAAGGGGGTACGTGGGAAAGCTGCTAAGAAGTCACTGCCATTGACAAGGAGCCACACAGCTGAACGCAGCAGTGCACACCTGGAATCCCAACTAAGGGGATGCTAAGGCAGCTTCAAAACACAGCAAGATTGCATCCCGAGTTTTTAAACAATGAGGAGGGTGGTAAAAACCTTTTAAAAAACTAAAATCAGAACTTAAAAGGAAACATTACAGTTAGTATCACAGAAGTAAAAAAAAAATTAGAAGACACTAGTAGGAAGAACTAAAAAACTGATGTCACTCTTTCTCCATTTTAGAAAATAATAAAAAGAATATTGTTGCAATATTGGCCACTTGTTCGTCCCAGCCACCCAGCTAGCTTAGCCCTGAAATAAACACACAGAATCTATATTAATTAAAACATTGTTTGGCTCATTTGCTCTAACTTCTTATTGGCTAACTCTCCCATCTTGATTTAACCCATTTCTATTAATCTCTGGATTGCCACGTGGCAGTGACCGTGCAAGATTCTAACCAGCATCCATCTCAGGCAGAGGATCCATGGAGTCTCTCTCTCTGCCTTTCTTCCTCCCAGCATTCAGTTCTGCCTTTCTCGCCTACCTAAGTTCTGCCCTATCAACTAGGCCAAGGCAGTTTCTTTAGTAACCAATGAAAGCAACACAAAGACAGAAGGACCTCCTACACCATTATACTCCTAAGTTCACTTTTGGAGGACAGCATCACACTGACCCAAGTCAAACACGTAATAAAGCAAAACAAGAGGCCAGTATCCCAAGTGAATAGAGATGAGAAAATCCTCAATAAAACACTAGCAAACCAAACTTAAGAGCACACTTAAAAGATCAGATACTAGGAGGGAGTGGTGTTTCTCAAAGACAAAGGTTTAGCATATGTACATATATCAATGTGGTACAACATTTTTAAAAAATACATTATCATCTAAATAGACAGAAAAAGCACTGAAAACAGTTGCATTCATTTATGATTAAAACTCTGAGGTAATTTTTTTTTCAAATAGATATAGGAGAAACTTTTCTCCATTCAATAAAGGTCGAACAGAAAAAGCCCTCAGCTAACTCTGGCTTGAGGTGTCTCTCCTCTGCTCATGGTGGAATTTAATTGCCATTTATTCTAGTTTGGTTTCTGTTGGTATGATAAGGAGCAGCTGAATGGAGCAAGTTCATTTCAGCTCACAGTTTCAGGATACGTCCATCATGGCAGGGAAGTCAAAACAGCAGGAGATTGAAGCAGCCAGTAACATCCACAGTAAAGGTCAGAAAGAGAGGGGGAAAGAATGCACGTATGCTTAGTATCCAGTTAGTTTTCTCTACTCTTAAACAGTAGAGCCCCAAACCAAGGAACGTTGCCAGTCATTTCAGGCTGAGTCTTCCCACACAGATAAGGTGATCAAAACAAACCCCCACAGCCTGTCCATAGTCAGCCCAATCTGGACGATCTCTCATTGAGACCTTCTCAGACGATTCTAAACTGTGACAAGATAAACTAACCATCACACCACAGCAGCATTATTAACAGAAAGGCAGGCCCTCTAAGAAGTGACAGGGAAACAGTGTCCCACTCTTATCAATGACTTGATAACCAGAGCGGATCAAAGATGGCTAAAGTGATCTGGAATGAAGCTAGGTAGCCTCTCTTGCCTTTCTCTTTTGCATGTATCTTCTGATCTCCCATCTTCCAACATAGAACTGTGTAGCTTGAAGATTTTCAAAGGGTTGGTAGCTTTGGACTTCACAACCTCAGGAAGTGCTAGAAACAAATCTCTTTCCTTTATAAGTAACCCAGTGTCTACACTTGTTACAACAGCTTACAATGGATGTAGACAGACTGAGACAACTTCTTAATCAATGGGGGAAAGTAAAAACATATCCTCTAAGATCCAGGACGAGACAAAAACACCCATTCTTGGCATTTCTGCTCAATGAAGTATTACAGGTTCTACTCAGAGAGACTACACAAATGTGTACAGCCTGAAGGTTTCACCTTGATCTTGGACTTCAGGGTCAATCTCTTTTCTTTATAAGTTGCCCTGTCTATTACTTTCCCCAAATTTCCATAGTCTTGCTTTAATTACAGACAAATGATGGTATCTAATTTAATTTACATTGAACCTCAGTTTACCTCTTTCATACACAGTAATGTGTGATAGCCCTTGTGAATCTCAATGTGATAACAAAAGCAACATCTCAAGATAAAGAAACTGAAACATGGAGACGTGGGTTCCAATTCTGACTCTTTCACCAACTAAATACTACTTCGGTAAGAAGTGAATCTTTACTGGTCC
The DNA here is from genome assembly GCA_028555095.1 of Dicrostonyx torquatus. Classification (NCBI taxonomy): domain Eukaryota; kingdom Metazoa; phylum Chordata; class Mammalia; order Rodentia; family Cricetidae; genus Dicrostonyx; species Dicrostonyx torquatus. The sequence continues at coordinate 2,758,574 of JAQHUG010000145.1, read as the reverse complement.
ACGTCTTCGCATCTACAGAAGGACACTGTGCAGCTCACCCGCTGGCATTCAGTAATGAACAGGCACTGCTCTGGAAATGAGCCTTTACACCCTATTCTAAAGAAGCAGTTTTTCCTGAATATTTTAAAACAAATTAAAGGAAAAGACAAAGCCTGACTGTCAGCGATTGTTGTTGTATCCTAATACACACTCTCCCCTTCATCCTAAGAAATAAGCTCATTTGCAGCTAGCCATTTCACAACTAAAGACTACATTCCCAGCTATACCAATTCATTTGTCTAAGTTTAAGCTAACGGCACGAAAGCAGAAGTACTCTGCATTACTTTAGGAAAGTGTCCTAGATGGGAAAAATGTATCCATCTTTGATTCCTTACCTAGTTATTGCCTGGAAGTTAGATATGACCACTGGAGCTCCATCTCAGACTCATGACAAAGGGGACTACAGCACAGAAGATGCAACACAACTTAACATGGAGCCAGAGGGACTGAAGTTCTTTTTGCTTATAGAGCTGTTGTCTGAGTTTCTGTCCTGCCCAGTTCCCACAATCATTAAGTCTCAAAGAAATCACACAGAGGTCTACATTAGTTATAAACTGATTGGCCCATTAGCTCAGGCTTCTTATTAACTCTTATAACTTATTTTAGCCCATTATTCTTATCTGTGTTAGCCACATGGCTCAGTACCTTTTTCAGCGAGGCAGTCACATCTTGCTTCTTCTGTGACTGGGCCAGGACTGCGTTCTCTTCCCAGAATTCTCCTGTTCTCATTGACCCACCTCTGCCTCCTGTCTGGCTGTCTTGCCTATACTTCCTGCCTGGCTACTGGCCAATCAGCATTTATTTAAAATATAATTGACAGAATACAGACCATAGTCCCACACCATAGAGCACCTTTGACTCTCTGTAAACTGTGTTCCTCGGATTTCTATGTGTGAGTAAAGTGATGAATTTCTGCCTTAAATCGTGGGAGGATTTCGGTCACACACCACTGAACCTAACTCTGACTTACATTAAGTGGTAAAAGCAACCAGCAGACTAGAGCAGGAAGAGAAGATGCTGAAGTAAATTTCTTCTTGAAAAAAGGAAATGCAAGATACGGATTCTAGAAAGAATTTATATAATAAGGAGAAAAAATGTTAAAGAAAATGTGAACAACATTATCCAGGAAAAGCATAGTTTGTTAAGGTATAATTAAAAGACTTTCTGTCAAAGCAGTAATTGTCAAGTGGCCAACAGTAAATGTCCAGAACACATTAAATGGGGAGAAACTATAGAAGGCTTATTGTTGGCATAAGAACGTTACACAGAGTGCAAAATGTAAAGTGCAGTCTCTGGAGAATCACTGCAACTCACCTGGTCCAGCCTCACTCAATACTCATCCCCCAGTAAAGCTCTCTGCCCCAAGAAAACCTGGAGAAGGACAGACAGGGCTTCTTGACAGCAAGAAAACTAGATTTTTGATACAACAGAACAGAACTAGCTAATGTTTTCCACACCTTCAGTGACATTCCCTTCATTCTTGTCATCTCTACAAGGCAATGAGTCCCTGGACGGGCCAGCAGGAAGCAGGATGGGGTCTAAAGAGAGGAAGCATCAAGTAGGCCACTGTCTGTCACTCATCAGAAGTTGGCACCAAAGAGGAAAAGGATGCCCTTTTCTGCTTTTCTGTGATTTGTTCCAGCTCACCAGGGCTGCAGACTAGACATCTGAAGTCAAAGGCCTGGTTAGTAACACCGTTACCTGGAGTGTCCTCTGTGTCACTGTATTCCCCCTTAAGAAGTGATGACACAGAGTCCACAACATTCTTTTTCTTATAAATGACAGCATAGACATTCCCAGTAACAGTCATGAGCACACACTGGACATAACTTTTACATGTTTGCAACACAGTATTTTTGTCTCTTAAATTAGTATTTTTATTTAGATGAAGCACCCCTGAATTTCAACGTGGACTTTTAATAGAATGTGGATCTGAAAGAGTAGAGAGTTAATATATATCTTATTTTCTCATCTACCCCCAGACTTCAGTGTAAGACCTAGCTCATGTGTAGGCACATAACAAATACTGAAATATAAGAAATTGCCAAAATTCAAAAGATACTGTAACTCAGACTTCCTGAATCTCTCTGCTGCCTGATACAAATTGATACTCATGACTATCAACTGACCTCTGCTACCAACAACCTTGTTTCATTTCCTTGTTCCAGCTGTACTGTGACTCTCTCAGACTATTTGATATTTCCTCCTCTTCCTTCAAGCCTCCACTGTACCTTTCCTCCCCACTTTTTATCAAAGAAACTGAAGCATTGAGAAGAAAGTTACGAGAAACCTGCTTACAGTTGGACCCACTCAGCTGTGCTTCTCCTAGGACTGCGGGTGAAGGGCCTGACAACGCCAAGTCTTCCTGAGCACCAGCTCCAGTTTCTTACCACAGCTCTTCTCCTTTTGAGGACAATCACTTCGCATGCCCGCCTTGGTCTTTTGTAGTGTCCTCCTCACTGGGTCACATTAGAAGCACCTGCTTTTACCAGTTGTAGGAACCCCCTCTTTGGGCTCATTAGCCCTCTGGTCCCCAACTTGATTCCCCGTGTACTTTTCATCACCAAACTCTTTGAAAGAGTTCCCAGCCTTGCTCCTCTATTTCCCCAGTAACCACTGATAACAACTAATATACCATTCATCCATCCATCCATCCATTCATTCATTGTTGTTGTTGTTTTTAAATCCACAAAGATAGATGGGATCCTTTTTTGTTTGTTTTTGTTTGCTACATTTCTATCACCTAGAAAAAGGTCTTTAACAAATAAGGTATATACTAGCTGATAAAAAACAATATCGTTGAATGAATCAGCAAATCCCTATTTTAGGAAGAGTTGTGTATTCTAATGACAAGCATTTCAAACAGAGTCCAGCGTCCTCATCTATTATTTTCTTTTCAACCATCTGACCTAAGAAAGGACAGCACCAATCTTTTATGTTTTCATTAAGGCTCTAGGACCATGAGAGAAAGGTCCTACAAAAGAAGCACTTTAACCCCGTAGCTGAACATTTACTTAAAGAGGAGAGAATTATTCTAAAATTTACAATAAAGAGGAAAAACTTGAGAAGCATATAGAGCATCCTTAGACTCTTATGAAACCCAAATAAATTGCAATATTTGAAAACTGATATTTGTCCTGTCTCAAAGTAAATTATTTAAGGAAAAGCAAAAGTCTAAATCATATTGAAAATTTTTGAAATTCAGTGCATGTTTCTTAACTTTGTCTTCACTAAATAGGAAGATTAATTCTTGATTCATTAACAAGTGGACTGAAAACTCTGAAAAACATTCAAATTGTTCTAAGAAAAAAATTATGAGCTGTTTTGTGAACGCCTCTTATGCTGTGTGACAATTAAAAGAACTAGTCACAGGCCTGCTGAAGTAACACAATGCAGCCTACAGAGGCACTCTGATAGTAATCAGAAAGCACAAAAGTAACCAAATGGAAATAAAAATCAGTAATATTCTCACCGACAACTATTGCTTACTTACACTTGTGTTCTCTTTCAAAAAGCCTAAACTTTCAAAAATTTAATTTCAAACATGATCATTTAAAAACCTCATAGTCAATAACACCTCACCTGTTCATAGGCCCCGATCTTGATTGCTGTCTCCGGTGCAATTTTAAAGACGTTCACACCGTTTCCTTGCCAGAGACAGAAAAAGCCGCCTTCCTTTACCATCTGTTTGAACTCATTCACCAATCCCGTTTTACTTATTTTTGAATGGCGAACCTAGAAATAAGTGGCAAGTTTGTTTACATTTATTTTGCGGGTAATATAAAATTACTTCATCGCTGGTGAAATAACCAAATCTATGGAATTCGTAAATTTCAACAGCAGTGTAATTTTTCTTCAGTCACATAAAAGCAATGTTACTGTTTTTCTTGCCCCCAATCACACATCCACTATTTTGCACCCACTATTTTTGTTTGGAAGAAAGTGAAATCACAGAAATAAACATTTCATATGTTTTAAATTACAGGCTGTTCAGCATAGATGATGAAATCACCCACAATTTAACTCCACCTTGCCTTGCAGATACAGCTCTGTGCAGTGTATCCATGGGGTGTATTCGACCTACCCAATAATCAGTTAGGAGCTATCTCCGTTATCAGACCTACAGCTATAGTATTTCCAAAGTGCATATATTCAAGTACCCCTTATTTCACTCTATTAAGGCCCCAACTCTCAGCAGTAGTGATGTTTGCAGTGTGCATATGCCAGAGGCAGCATAAAGTGCTTTCTTCAGTGAGAGGATGAAAGTCCTATAACTTGCATTAGGGTGGAGTATTGTGATTGTTACACTTTAGTACTGGTACTGGTAATCTCTTCTTATGCTTAATTTATAAATTAAACTTTATTATCTGTATGTATGTATAGGATAAAATACAGTATTCTAGGGTTTAGTGCTATCTACAGTGTAAGGTAACCAATGGGAAAACTTCCCCCAGAGACGGGGACTACTGTAATCTAAAACATCAAAGAAAAACAATTTATGGAAGACAGAATTCTAATTCAATTATCAGAGACCCTTAGCCTAAGCAAAGTATGTGCCTGTTACCAAAAATACCCTGAGATTATTAAAGAGCACATTGAAATATGCATTGAAAACAGAATTGGATAAAAAATACATCAAACTTCCAGTGATGACTACATGGAGTCTTCAGGGCATTGTGGATTGGATTGTAGCTCTCAATGGTGACGCCTTAACTCCTATTCCTTCAGGTTCTGGTCCTACTTGGAGGGGTCTTTGCAGATGAACCAAGCTGATCTAATAAGACCTTTATCCTTACAAAAGGAAAATTTGGACATAGAGACATAGCACAACAAGAAGGAAGGCAATATGAAGTGACGGGGAAGATGGCCTTATCCAAGTCAAGGAGAGGCACCAGGAGCAAACTCCCTGAGCACTCTGGGAGCAGCCAGCCCTGTGGACCACTTGACTGGTCCTCCAGAACTACGATGATACGTTTCTGATTTCATGCCAGGTTGTGGTACTAAATTTCTAACAAAGGGAGCTGTGGAAATTACAGGTCAGTTAATGTCTGCCTCCAATGTTTTCCTGTCATTTTATGCTTTTAAAAAAATGTGTGCATGAGAGAGACAGACAGAAAGACAGGGTCTTGCCTGAAATTTTTTATGTAACTGAGGATGACCTTAGACTTCCTGCCTGCACTTCCTAAGTGCTGAGACTACAGGCATGTGTCATCACACCTGGCTTTAATTCACTTCTTACCTACTCTCCCTCCATAGTCTCTATATCTTTCCTTTCTTTATTCATCACCCCACATTTGATCTATATTTTTAATTTGAGATTTCCTTGTTTAATAATAATGCATGCACAATGTGTTCTGATCATTTCAGCCCCTCACCTCCTCCCCATCCCCTGCATCACTTTCCCTCTCAACTTCATGTGCTTTGTAATCCACCATGTCCACTTGATGCTGTGTGTGCATGGGTCTAGGACCATCTCCTGGAGCATGGTTAGCCTCTCAGGAGCCTCTTCCTTGGAGAAAGCTGAATGTTCCTCTCACAGCAGCCATCAATTGCCAATTGGTCCTCAGAGGTAGGAGCCTGCCCTGCCCATGCTATGGTTTTGGCTGGCTTGATCTTAGACAGGTCTTGAGCATGCGGTCGCAGCTACTGTGAGTGCATGAGTGTAGCAGCCCCATCATGTCCAGCAAACAGTTTCACTGCAGATGCGGCTGCATGCTTTTCCACCCTCCCTAACCCAATGAGCCTTAAAGATCTAACCACCCCTACCTGGGTGTACCTACAATATTCTTTCTGGTGGTATATGAAGCAAAACCTCTCAAGTGACAACTGCTGTTTTCAATATCATATCATCATCATAGAGTTATATGTCTGTAATGTTCAGAAAATAAGAACTATGCTCTTTCATCTTTGCATTTCTAGCACCTAATATGTAATAAGCACACAAGATCATTTTCTTCTTCATTTTCCCTCTTGGCCCTATTCCCATCTATGTCGCACATCAACCATGTCTCCTCTGTATTGCACTGTGCATGTCCATATTTTTCCTTTACATGTAATCTTTAAAATTTTCTTGCAGACCCAGGTACTGGGGAAACTGGATTTTCTACTTTAATGTGTAACAGAACATTTTCAATTCTGTCTTTCCTAACAATTGTCCAAGCGTACCTTCCTGGCCATGGAATCAAGCACATAGAAGGATAATGGGTTAGTTGTCCTATTACCACCTACTAAACTATAGTCCCCATATTTAGATTAAACTAAAGCTTTTATTTCTATTGGATAAATCAACCAAGATATTGTTTTAGATCTGCATGAGAAATGTAGCACAAATAATAAAAACCCAAAGACAAATATTGGTGTTCAAGCTAAGATCAGAGAAGCAAAGCAGCCACGCCACCAAAGAGCTATTACCTTTATGAAATCTTCAGACTGAAAGAGAGCGAGTCCCTGTCTCATCCTGCCTTATATTCCTCTCTTGTGCTGGGACTAAAGGCGTGTACCCCCAGCACCTGACCTCTATGGCTAACTAGTGTGGCTGCTGGTATTAAAGGTGTGTGTCACTACTGCCTGGTCTGTATGGCTGACCAGTGTGGCTGTTTCGCATTCTGGTCTTTAGGCAAGCTTTATTTATTAATATACAAATGAAATCTCACTACAGAGAAATAATGAGGAAAAATAAAATAGTATCTATTCCCCTTAGGTATTCCCATAGTACTAGTGTGTTTTCTGTGCAGTTATATAATGGCATTTCAATATTTATTATCTAATTATATATTTCCCTGATGTATTGTATTTCCTCTAGTGTTAAAAAGTGTGTCTAACTGTGTAAAGTACTTAATGCTCATTAAAGACCTAATGCATAACATATTCTGCTAAATATGTATGAAATTAACGAATAAAGCTCCCATAATCCAAAATAATATCCTTCTAACACATTGTCTTTTCTAAAAATGGCATATAAATTTAACATTTAAGCACAGTCGCAGATTTTAAGAGAGTAAAGAATAAATTGCAAAGTAATTAATTAGGTAACATTACAATTTTATGCTATTATCACAGTATACTATAATAACTATCTACAATTCATCACCAAAGGTTACTAATATCACCAAAACAAGGGACAATAAAATACCCAGATATAGCATTTTAATTACAAATTTAAATTCACTATATTGTTTCTTGATTTTTATATTCTTATAGCAAAAGAATTCAGTAAGTATTGAATTGTAATTATGAATTTTAATTACTATAGAGTAGATTAGTTATACTTTTGAAAAACAGTCTAATAGGGTGGATCTATTGTTATTTTAAATCAAAATTAATTGTAGTATTGTATTATGTAGCATTTTCCCATTCTGAGAAAGCAGCCACACACAGGAAAAGACTTCTTTTGCCTCCCATCTTCAGAGGTTCCATTCATGGCAGCAAAGCAGTGGAATTCCCATTGTGTTTTGCCAGCTACTCCCCTTTTCCTTCTCTTCCTCAGAGGCCCAGCCTATGCCCTGGTGCTGCCCACCATCAGGGTGACTCCTCTTCCTTAGTTAATCCTGTGCAAATGCCCTGAGAGATCACCTGGGTGAGCCCTCTGCTAATCTGCTAGGTTCGGCTTAGTCCAACGAAACTGACATTCAATATTAATCTTTCCAAACACCATAGGAGCCTCTTGAAGAAAATGAAGAAATATTTTAACAGTAAAGAGAAAATAATTTAAATTGTCAAGAAAGCATAAAACTCAATGAGAGGTACTATAAAATCTGGCAGACATTTAAAATTAGCATCTTAGTTTTCCAGGGCTCCGTGCCCCTTCAAGGCACCCGAAGTACCTGCATCATGACCTTCAAGCGGTCCAGAGGCGCCGTGCATGTCCGTGAGATCGCGCTCGATATTCCGGCTGCCACTAACCGCTTCCACCATACCCCAGACTTCTTTTCTTGCTCTGTGAATTCATCTGGAATACTTATACTCTCTCCTATATCAATTATCTGATAAGTAAAAGAATTAGACAGTGAACTGTAAACACCTGAGAGATAAAAATTTAATTTTCTACAGAGATCAAGAAAAACTTTTCATGCAGACCAAAAACTTCAACATTGGTTTTTAAATCACCTCCTATACTGAAGATTGATAATTTTCTTACTACTCAATGCTTAGACTCAGATGATTTTGAATAAGATATTCACATACAGATTTAAAATAAAAATTTCACTAAGTTAGCTATTAATTTAGAATAATTCTCAAACCATTTGAATAATCTCCATGAAAACAATGTAAATCTGAGAACAGGGAATGAGGCACTTACCCAGTGTCTGCCACATGCTAGGTGAGGAATAAATACTGAATAAATTTCCACACTTTATTCCAAATTCATACACGTGAGCCAAAGTCAGAGGCAAGACTAACATCTTACATGCTCTGACTTACTTTTCTCAGTGATCTTTTGTTGACCAATTTTCACTTTAAATATGTGTATTACAATGAATTTATATTTAATAATTTTGTCTTTAGCAATATAATTTATTTTCTGAAGACTGTTTGTTATGTGTTAAAGCACCACGTTTCAGTGAAGAATGCCCAACTAAACTTAGATGCTGTTCCTGTTGGTGTGGCAGATAAGCTACTGCTCTTCTTAACTTCCCCACTTGGATTTATTCATTCTGTTAATGCTCTTTCAGGAACCTTCTCAAACTATCTTCCCTCTGTCCCCAAAGATTTCTTCTTGACTCAATAGCTTCCTGTCTAATATAGCACAATCTTGATTGATTAGCTTATTTCTGTTTACTTCTTGGCTACTCTTTTACAAAGTAATCCAAATAAAGTCAACAATCTGGTCTCCCTGGTGTGCTGTTGGAAACCTAGATCTCAGCTCCTGAAGATAAGTGTGCTCGATAAACATTGCTGGAGTAAGTGTCCAACAAGCCAGGCCCTGGGCTTTGTGTTAGAGACAGTCATGGAGAAATTGGTTTCTGCCTCTAGCCTTTACAGAGCTCTGTTACTTTTATCTCTAGAAAAAGAGAGATAGGATAAATACAATCAACAACAATACAGAGCAATAATTACAACAACAACAACAGCAACAAATAAAAGTGTCCTAAGGAAAACACTGGATGCACAAATATTGGACTTGATGGGTTAAGAAAGCAGAGACAGAGTTGGGTGGTTAGGGAAAGCAGAGTGGACATGGGAGGAGTTCAGGGAGGGGTAAATACGATCAATACACATTGCACAAAGTATCAAAGAACTAATAAAAGTAAAACAACGTTTTAAAAATTAAAAAACTATAAATTTAAAACAAAAGAATTCCTTATAGTTAGAGTAACTTAGAAGCCCCAAAGCACCAGCTTGAATCCAGGAATCCTGATCTCGGAGGCAATCACATTATACTATCTTTCTATAGATCTCAGAGGGATTCTTATTATACTGTCTTTCTATTTAAGTAAGGATTACCCAAAGGAATGTTGGTATGCTTGACCATATTACTTATTCTAAGAACCAGAAGATTCTAAGTAGGCATGGAAAGGGATGTTTAAAAAAATAAAATAACTAAAAAACAAAATAATTAAATAAATAAATAAAAATAAAATAAAGGGGTGAAGGTCAGTGAAATGGCTCTACAGATAAAGATGCTGGCCACCAAGCCTGACAATCTGAGTTCATTTTCCAGAACCTATGTAGTGCAAAGAGAAAACTGTGTGAGCACACACACTTACACTAGGTCTGATATCTTTTAAAGGGTTTAGATAATTACTGATTAGAAAGCAGAAAGTGATGATGGGTTCAAGAGTTTGAAATACCCATTGTTTTCTTAGGTTGTTTGTAAGGAACAAAGAACTAAATCTCAAGTTTTGAGTTTATAGTGCTTCATTCCATGTAGAAAATTGGGTTGATCCATCTAGAGATGAACTAATGTCAGACCAGCCAATTAGAAAAGGAAATGAATATAAGAGATGACTGAAAGAGAGAGAAAACGGAGGTGTCAAAATAATAAACCACGGAGCACAAACCTAACGCCTTTGGAGGCCAGGTTCTAATGAACCCAGAAAACTGTGATTTACCTATGAAATTCCTCTAGTTTTAAGCAGTATCTGAGCCAAACAGAGCACTCAGCCTTGATGGATGCCTGGAAACTTGGGCTCCATTCAGTTACGCCCACACCCAGTTTGGGTGCTGTTGGGAGAACGCTTTTGTTTTGGGCTTTGAAGCTGATGCTGGAACAGGTTAAGAACAGAAGCTATGGGAAGAGTGGGATTTATTTTGCATGTGACAATGTGAAATTTGGAACTAAAGAGCAAAATGCAATAGAATGAATATTAACGCCCATCCCGATTTTATATACTTAAATCCTAACCCCAGTGTGATGATTATGTAGAGTTGGGATTCACTGAAACATAACTAAATCATAAGGCTAAAGTCCTCAAGAATAAAATGTGTGTCTTAAGAAGACACCTATGGGCCGGGCGGTGGTGGCGCACGCCTTTAATCCCAGCACTCGGGAGGCAGAGGCAGGCGGATCTCTGTGAGTTCGAGACCAGCCTGGTCTACAAGAGCTAGTTCCAGGACAGGCTCCAAAGCTACAGAGAAACCTTGCCTCAAAAAACAAACAAACAAAAAAGATGAGGAGTAAAAAGGATTGCTTACGTTACCAGGTTAGTGACACTATAGAGCCATGAGCTTCAAAAACAGTTCAATACTAACTGGGAATATTGAGTTATCAATGGAAGTTTGATACCAGATTAAGAATAAATATGGAAGCCATAGACTGATTAGGTTGTGTTGAGAAAATTCTTCAATACAGGAAAACATAAAAGCAGTCTTCCCTTAGCATTGTTGTAGGGAAAGGGCCCACTTGTTTTAATTTACTAACCAATGAAAGCAACACATAAACAGAAGAAACTCCTACACCATAGCCTCGTACAAACGCAACTACAGAAGAGCTAATCCTGAAGCATGAGAGATAGAGCTAGACCAAGAGAGGTAAACGTGATGAAGCAACAGTGAAGTATTCTTTAAAGTGTCACATTTGAAATCCACTGGACTTTTGATACATTTAGTACCAAAAAATAAGAAGTCCAGTTCAATTAAAAACAATGTGGAGAAGACAAGCAAATGAGAAAATAACATAGTAGAGAAGAAAGAATTTGCAAGTCTTAAGTTCAAGAATTTATATCTACAATAAATATGCAATTCCCCCGGAAAAATAAGAACAAGATAGAAATTTCATCAAAAATAGACAACAGCTGTGAACAGATATTCATGCAAAATAGTATGAACACATCTGATCTTTCTATGAAAATATTTCAAACTTCATGAAGAATAGGAGATACTCATTAAAGCAATGAGATGGAACCTTGCACCCAATGGATGGCAAATGTTTGAAAACTGGATGGTGACAATCGGAGTAACTTCACAATACATAAAGGACAGGAACCTTTTGGTGTTGCTTCTGGAAGTATCAGTTGGTAGAGTACCTAACTGCTGGGAAATGATACGGCAAAACTTCATCAACTAAAAACCAGACACCTTAGTAGAATGTACAGAAACATAATTCCTGTGGCTCAGAAACTGTCATGAAACTCTCTAGATACATGAGAGGGGCACATTTTTGTGGCTGCAAATAGTCATGATTACACTACTGTATAAGAAAGATGAAGTGCCGCCCACCAGGGAAGTATGGACACAATCTTCACGCTCCCTCCTCTCCTCCAGATCCAATCCCCAGCCTCATCCCCAGCTCTGAAACATAACTAAATCATAAGAGGTCACTGTGACCTCTCTTCCTTCTCTGTTCCAGTTCCCAGGGGACTACACAGATCCTGGTGACACACTTACTTCCCTCCCTCCTGTGGATGCCCCCCCCCCTCTTAGCCCATCTCCAGTTCTAATAAGTATCAGCTCCCAATACCTAGGAAAACATTCTACCAGACACATTCTACACCAAGTAGCCTGTCTTAGTTAGGGTTTCTATTGCTTTTATAAAATAAAACATTTAACTGGGGTGACTCACAGTTCAGAGGCTCATTCCATTATCATCATGGTGGGACATGATGATGTGCAGATAGACATGGTGCTGGAGAAGTCACTGAGAGTCCTACATTTTACAGGCAACAGGAAATGATCTGAGGGTCACACTGAGCAAACATTGAGCAAAAGAGACCTCAAAGCCCATCCCCACAGTAACACACTTCCTCCAACACCTCCCAATAGTACCACGCCCTTTGAGGATCATTTTCTTTCAAACCACCACATTCACTCCCTGGCCCCCAAAGACTTGCAGCCATATCATAATGCAAAGACGCATTCATTGGCCCCCATAATCTCATAAGAAGTGGCACTATTAGGAAGCTTTGTTGGAGTGGGTATGACCTTTGTTAGAGGAAGTGTGTCATTGTGGGGGCGGGCCTTGAGTTTTCCTATGCTCAGGATACCACCCAGTGTGTCAGTTGACTCCCTGTTGCCTACAAGATGTAGCACTTTCAGCTACTGCTCCAGCACCATGTCTGCCTGCATGTTGCCATGCTCACATCATGATGGTAATGGACTGAACCTCTGAAACTGTGAGCGAGTCACCCCTATTAAATGTTTTCTTTATAAGGGTTGTTGTGGTCATGGTGTCTCTTCACAGCAATAGAAACCCTAAAGAAGAAATAACCACACCTGGCAGGATCTCATAAGTATTCCCTACCATATAACCCACAGTCATCAAACTCTCCTAAGAATAAGAGAAAGTAACAAAAACCAAGGAGCGAAGTACCCACCCAGAAAAGACAAGATCAGATAACAGCACCTAGAATTTCAATCATCCCAAACCCAGATTCCTAGACACCAACATAAAATCAAATCAGTAATAACCAGGACAGTATGTCTCCACTAGAGCTCAGCAACTCTACCACAGCAGGCCCTGAGAAATGCAATATAGCTGAAGCACAAGACAAGGACTTCAAAATAACCTTTATGAGTATGTTAGAGGTCCTTTAAAAGGATATGACTACATCCATTAATGAATCTATGAAAACACAAACAAACTGAAATAAAATAAAGAAAATAGTTCAATACTTGCGACTAAAAAATAGAATCAATAAAGAAAACCCAAACTAAAGAATAACTGGAAAAAAAATTTAGGAAGTCAAACGGGAACCCCAGAGGCAAGCCTCACCAACAAAATACAAAAGATAGAAAAGAGAATCTCAGGCACTGAAGACATAACAAAAAAAAATGGATAGTTGGTCAAAGAAAATGTTAAATCTAAAAGGTGCAGTCACAAAACATGCAAGAACTCTGGGACACTATAAAAAAACAAATCTAAGAACTATGGGAATAAAGTAAGGAAAAGAAACACTAATCAAAGGCACAGAAAATATTTTCAACAAAATGATAGTAGAAAATGTCCCTAATCTTAAAGAGGAGGTGCCTATTAAGGTACAAGAAACATACAGAATATCAAACAGATTGGGCCCGAAAAGAAATTTCCCACAGTACATATTAATCAAAACACTAAAGATACAGAACAAAGAAAGAATATTAAATCTGGGAGAAAAGAAGACAAAATAACACATAAAGTAAAAATAACATGTGGCCTCTCAATGGAGACTCTAAAGGCAGAAGGGCCTGAACAAATGTTCTACAAACTCTAAAAGACCATAGATGCCAGACCAGGATACTATACCTAGCAACTTTCAATAACAATTTATGGAGAAAAAAATTCCATGATAAATCCAAATTTAAGCAGTATCTATCTATAAATCCAGCCCTACAGAAAGTGCTGGCTTGAACCTGAAGAGATTGGCCACACCCAAGAAAATACAAGGAATAAATAATATCAGAACAACAAATTTAAAAAGAGAGGGAAAAACCCACACCATAACAACAAAATAGCAGGAATCAGCAAAATCTGCTCATTGATAACTATCAACATCAATGGTTTCAATTCCCAGCAAAGCACACAGACTAACAGAATGGATGCAAACAGGATCCATCCCTCAGCTGCATCCAAGAAATATACCTTAGCATCAAGGATAGACATGACCTCAGGGTAAAATGACAGAAAAATATATTCCAAGCAAATGGACCTAAGAAGCAAGCTGGTATCACCATCTTAATATCTGACAAAATAGACTGTTGTAGAATATTATTTTAAAGTATGTTACATTTGTTTATGCTCTGAAAAATTTGTTTACTGATGTAAAGATGTGTTGCATTCTTTTATGTTGCATTTGTTTTACTCTGTAAAGCTGTGATTCTTTGCCTGTCTAAAACACTTGATGGACTAATAAAGAGCCTAACAGCCAATAAACAAGGCAGGAAAAGGGATAGGCAGGGCTGGCAGGTAGAAAGAATACATAGGAAGATAAATCTGGGAGAGAGAAGGAGCAAGATAGAACAGAGAGGAGAATGCTAGGGGCCAGCTACCCACATGGCCAGCCATGGAGGAAGAATGAAAGTAAGATATACAGAAGTAAGAAAAGGAAAAATCCCAGAGGCAAAAGGTAGACTGGATAATTTAAGTTAAGAAAAGCTGACTAAAAACAAGTCAAGCTATGATGTGGGATTCCCCTCAGTGTGCTGTAAATACCATTGGTGAATAAAGAAACTGCCTTGGCCTGCTGATAGGGAAGAACAGAACTTAGCTAGGTGGGGAAAACTAAACTGAATGCTGGGAGAAAGGAGGCAGAGTAAGGGAGAAGTCATGGAGTCGCCACCAGAGACAGACACGCAGAAACTCTGCTGGTAGGCCATGACCTTGTGGTGATGCACATATTAATAGAGATGGGTTAAATTAAAAGCAAATAAGAAGCTAGAGCTAATGGGCCAAACAGTGATTTAAATAATACAGTTTCTGTGTGATTATTTCAGGTCTGAGCTGCCGGGTGGCTGAGAAACAAACAAGCAACCTCCTACAATAAAGCTAAAGCCAGGCATTTATAAGGAAGAATAAGACTTCATGTGCATGTGTGATTTATTTGGAAGCTGGGGGGAAAGCCCCCCAAAAAGCCAAAAGAATAAAAGAGTAAAACCCAACAACAATATTTTGGCATTCCAACATGGGGCTAGAGGAAAAGAAATACAACAACAATAGACTTCAAAACAAATCAGGAAAGCTAGGGAAGGACACTGCATATTCAAAGGCTAAATACACCAAGAGAACATTGAAATTCTTAACATCTATGCCCGAAACACAAGGACACCCGAGTTCATAAAAGAAACAGTACTGCAGTTTAAATCACATACTGACCCTCACATAGTGATAGTTGGGTGGATTTGATCCTCCACTCTCACCAGTAGACAAGTCATCCAGATAAAAACTAAACAGAGAAATTCTGGACCGGATGACAACATAAACCAAAGAGACCAAACAGATATTTCAGTCACATTTCAGTCACATACAAAAGAATACACCTTTTTTTTTGGCACCTCACGGAACTTCCTCCAAAACATCACATACAAAGCAAGTGTCAACAGGATTGTGACTACCATGAATTAAAGCTAGATATCACCAGCAGAAACAACAGAAAACTTATAGAAACTGAACACATCACTGCTGAATGAAAAATGGATCAAAACAGTAATTAAGAAATTAAAGACTTTTAAGAATTGAATAAAAATGAAACTACAACATACCTATGCTAGTTAGTTTTATGTTAACTTGACACAAGAGTTGACACAGTTGAGGCTCATCAGAGAGCCTCAACTGAAAAATGCCTCCATAAGATCAGGCTGTACACAAGCCTGTCTATACTTCCTTAGTTAGTGATTGATGGGGGAGGGCCCAGACTACTGTGGGGGGTGCTGCCCTGGACTAGTGGTCCTGGGTTCTATAAGGAAGCAGGCTGAGCAAGCCACGGAGAGTAAGCCAGTAAGCAGCACCCTTCCATTGGCTCTACCTCAGGTCCTGCCTCCAGGATCCTGCCCTATTTGAGTTCCTGTATTGACTTTCTCCAATAATGAACAGAGATATGGAAGGGTGAGCCAAATAAACCTTTTCCTCCCCAAGATGTTTTGGTCGTGGTGTTTCAACGAAGCAATAGTAACCCTAACTAAGACAATACTTTATTTATGGGACACAATAAAGGCAGTTCTAAGAGGCAAGTTCATGGCACTAAGTGCCTACACACACACA
>JAQHUG010000145.1:2719583-2734704 GCA_028555095.1 Dicrostonyx torquatus | reverse complement strand
GATCCCCAGAGCCTTAGCCCTGGAGCCTGCTGCTTTGTGAGGTCCTAGGACCCCGCAGCTGGAAGGGGGAGCTGGGCTGGGCTTGGAAAAAATCCAGTACCCGAGCAGGGCCCTGCGCCCGAATCAAAGATGGAGATTTTTGAGTGTGTGTCACACATCATATAAAATTGTGAGTTGGTGGAAATGAAGATGCGGAGCATTTGCCTTGTTATGGGAAGTCTTAAGTTTGATGCTGGAACATCACTGAACTGTTCGTAAAAAACACACATGGCTCTTCAGAGTTTGGGGCACATGAACACAGTATATGACTTCAGAGTTGGGGTTCATGTGTTAAGAACTAAAATGTCTGTGCAATGCTCCTCAATCAATAAAATCTCAGTTGTAGAAAAAAAAGATGGTGAACAAACATGTCAATATATTTGAAAACTTAGGTGAAACTATAAATTCCTGGAAATATTTATTTATACACTTCTTATATACTTATTATTGGTACATTAATTATTCAAAATAATGAGTTTCATTATGAAATTTACATATATGTACATGTCCTTGGATCATAATTCACTTCCCCTTTATACCTTCTTGTTCCCCTCCCAACTTCCTGATTTCCTCCCAATAAAGAACTTATACTTCCATGTCATGTGTGTAGTGTTCATGTTCGTGTGTGTGTGTGTGTATGTATGTGTATGTGTGTGTGTGAGAGAGAGAGAGAGACAGAGACAGAGAGAGAGAGAGAGAGAGAGAGAGAGAGAGAGAGAGAGAGACAGAGAGAGACCTAATGTGCTTAGTTAGGTTTGCTTACAGGAACATGGGTGAGGGTGAGGATTTGTTTAATGCAGCACAGGCACCTTACCAGGGGCTGTACCACTGGAAAAAAAAGGTCTTCCGCTCCCCTGTCAACCAGAAACTACATATAAACCCCGTGAGTCCCCAATTTCATGGCAGGATCCTGATAAGCCTAAAATGGTAAGATCTTGTAGGGAATCACAGGTGCTCTAAGTTAGGAGTCCAGACCACACCACGCCCTAAGTCATGTTCCCCACAACTTCTCCCCCATCTTCCTCTGCCTCTTACACTCTTCTTCTATCATGATGCTCCCTGAGCCTTTTAGGGGTTGATATTGATGTCTCAATTATGGCTGATCACCCAACACTCACTTATTCCTAGCATTTTGATAGTTACCCCTGACCACTGCAATGAGAAAGCTTATCTGACAAAAGCTGACAGAAATAGTAACCCTTTGCTAGACCTAGACCAGTTACCTAGAAGGCAATTTGATAGACACATCATACACATTTGGCAAAACAACAGCAGCTTCACCAGAAAGCTCGTGATCTCGTGAGCATATCTTTGAGTGTGCAGGTGTGTTCTTCTGTGCAGGCATGTGTGGAGGCCTACATTCCTCAATCCATCCTCCAGCTTACTTTTTAAGACAGACTCTAACCCAGTGTCTCAGTGTCTCAGCTAGACTGTCTGGGTAGCAAACACTCGGGAGCCGACTGTTTCCACCCTGCAATAGATCACAGGCATGAGCCATTCTGCTAGCTTTACATGAGTTCTGAGGACAGAGCTTGGGTCCCCATGCCAATGCAGCAGACACTGCCCACACTGAGCCGTCTCCCCAACCCCACAGACAGTGTTTGATTGGGCTCTTTGTTTTATTGTTTTATGGTTTGAGCTCTATACATTTTTGAATCTTAATCCTCTGTTGGAGTACAGTTGACAAAGATTTTCTCCAGCTCTCCACTGGCTTATCTCTTCTCTTTGCCTTTTCATTACATGTGGTCTCATTTGTAGATTGCTGCCCTTACTTACTGAGCAACTGGAGTCCCATTTACAAAGTCTTTACCTACACCTCTATCTTGGAGTGCTTTCCCTGATTTCTCCTCCAGCAGTCTCAGAAGGTCTTTGATCCACTTGGAGTTTAGTATTGTGCGGGGTGAGAGAGAAGGAACTGGTTCCATTCTCAACACATCCAGTTTTCCCAACACCCTAACAGGCTGTCTTCTCTCCAATGTGTACTTTTGGCTTCTTTGTCAAAAAAAAAAAAAAAAAAAAAACCGGGTGGCTGTAGCTACGTGGACTTATATCTAGGTCCTCTGTTCTATTTTGTTGATCTCCATGTCTGTTTTTGTGCCAGCGCCATGCTGTTTTTATTACTATGGCTCTGTAGTATAATCTGAAATTAGGTAGAGTGGTACTTCCAGCACTGCTCGTTTTGCTCAGTATTGCTTTGGCTACCCAGGGTCTTTTGTGCTTCTACATAAACTTTAAGTTGTTTTTCTTTCTATGGAAAATGGTGTTAGGTATTTTTCACAGGTATTGGGCTGAATTTGTACATTGATTTTCACAGGACACATACACAAATACAGCTTTAAAAACACAACTTTTAAAACTGACTCAAGAAGGACTAGAAAGTATGAATGGTTCTATAAATGTTAATGACATTTAATTAGAATCCTCCCACATAGAAAACACAAGGCTCAACTAGTTTGTGTAAATTCTTTTAATCCTTTAAGAAATAAATAACTGTAATGATTAACATCAATTGCCAACTGAACAAATAGGAGATAAGCGTCCGGGCACACCTGTGAGGGACTGTCTAGGATAAGGTTAGCCTCTGAGATGTCTGTGAGGGATTATCTTGACTATGGTAATTGAGTGGGAAGACATGCCTATTGTGAGCAGCTCCATTCTTGGGCAAGTGATCCTAGAGCTGAGTACAAGCATGAATGAATTAGCTCATGGCTCTCTGCTCCTGACTGTGGATATAATGTGACTAGCTGCTGGAATTATAAGTCACATAAAACAGTTGTCCTTTAAGTTGCTTTTGTCAAGTTATTCTATCACAGCAAAAGGAAAGATAACTAGGACAGTAATCCAATTCTATTTTATGCTTGACAAAAAACACCCCCAACTCATTCCAGTCAATAAAACCTAAAAAGGTAAAATTAGGAGAGTCAGCAAAAAAAGGCTGATCTGGACAATCGTTGTTATGAAAACAATTGCAAAAATTATGAACAAATTTTAGCTAATTTCATGCATCACAACTGTGTGTGCCCGCACACGTGCATGAGCATTCAATTCATGTGCATCTGAAGGCCAGCGGCCGGTCTCTGATGTCATTCCTCAGGAGTCATCTACCTCATTGGCCTTTTCCTTGTTTATTTTAAGATAGGATCCCTCACTGAGATCTGGGGCATCTTGATTTAGTTTCTATTGCTGTTATAAGGCCATGACCAAAAGCAACTTGAGGAGAAAAGGGTTATTTCATCGTACAGTTTATAGTCCATCATATAGGGAACTCAACTCAAGGACAGGAACATGGAGGGAGGAACTGAAGCAGAGGCCATGGAGGAACGCTGCTTACTGGCTTACTTACTTACAAACCATGGTTTGATCATTGGTTTCTTACACAACTCAGAACCGCCTTGCCCAGGGGTGATACCCCCCGCCCCAAGTAGGCTGAACCCTCCCTCATTAATCATTAATCAAGAAAATGCCCCCAGGGACCTACCTATAGGCAATCTGATGGAGGTATTTTCTCAGTTGAGACTCCTCTTCCCAGATAACTTTAGCTTTTATCAAGTATACACACACACACCAGGACATGGGACTTGTTGGCTAGGCTGGGCTGGATGGCTAATAGGTACAGAAATTAATCTGTCTCCACACTCCCAAGCATGCTACCATACCTAGACTTTATGTGGATGCTCGGGATCAAACTCAAGTCTCATGCTTCACAACAAGCACTTTTCCAACTGGGGTACCCTCCATAGATTCCCTGCCAACTGGGGTACCCTCCATAGACCCCCTGCCAACTGGGGTATCCTCCATAGACCTCCTGCAAACTGGGGTGCCCTCCATAGACCCCCTGCCAACTGGGGTGCCCTCCATAGACCTCCTGCAAACTGGGGTGCCCTCCATAGACCCCCTGCCAACTGGGGTGCCCTCCATAGACCTCCTGCAAACTGGGGTACCCTCCATAGACTCCATGCCAACTGGGGTGCCCTCCATAGACCCCCTGCCTACTGGGGTACCCTCCACAGACCCCAGGAAAAAAATTCAATGTGTTTACCACAAGAATGAATGCAGATGAATTAATGTAGAGAAAACTAAACAATATTCCACACTTACAGACTAAAGAAATACATGTTCAATTATCTTATAAATGTAAACCCATTTGAATTTTAAACTGTCCCTATAAAATGAGAGAAGGAGCTTGAATTGTCACATGTATAGCATAAACCATAAAACACAAAACTAATAAAGAATGGGAGCGCAGGCTGACCTTTTCAGGATGTCGTTTGCCTGAGAGAGAGAAATGTGGATTCCCAATGACTGCACAGCACGAACTATTTCTGAAGCATCTAGCATTCCTTTAAAAAGTGAGAAATACCAAGTTAAGTATCTGAAAAGATGGCAACAGCAAAATATGCTTACAATGCAACTGTTTTTGATTTAGAAGCCTGAGTTTGGTGGGTCTTTACTCTCAAACCCTTAACCCGAAGCCTAAAAACTCCAAAAGGTTGGCACCGAGTTTACATTTGGTAGAAAAGTCTCTTTAAATTGAGACAAGATAAGTTCTACTTAGTGATTTATCTCATTAAGTGTGAACATTTATGTTTCGGGAAGAAAACATTTGTAGTTATAAATGTCATACTAGCTCGTGGCACAGACATCACATATCACAGGCGCAGTGCGTTACTCTAAACGCCAAACCACATCTGCCCCAAAGACTACACATCATAACACATTTGACTCTCACACCTATTTGAACTGAAATAAAGGACAGAAAAGTTGGTGCTGAAGACATGACTCAGGGGACAAGAATAAAGAATTATTTATAAAGTAAGCTTTAAAAGATCCTTATAGAACCAAGCTCTTTTAACAGAAACATGTACTATGCTAAATAACTCAAATAATATGTGTATGTATACATATATAATTTAATTATATAAAAATGTAATTAAGTATATAAATAAGTGTATATATGTATACATATATATATATATAATTTAAATTGTCCCTCTTGTTAAGCAGGCCTTAAGTCCAATAAGAGAGCTGTTGGTTTTACCAAGGTATATGTACTGTGTCATATGTGTGTGTGTATACAATATGCCTACTATGCAGTTCATTTTCACATTGCTAGTAGTTGCAAAGGGAAAATTAAAAATTCCATATTCTCCTCAAACTATAAAACACAAATATAACACACATTATTTTCCAAAGTAAAATCAGATTCTTTTACTTTTATTATATCTTTTTCTATTTTAATATTGCAATATATCATTTCTCCCTTCCTTTTCCTCCCTCCAACCTTTCCCATATACCCTCCCTGCTTTCTCAAAAATATATGGCCTCTTTTTAATTGTTATGATAAATATATATATGTGTGTATATGTCTATAAATTTATATATGCATGTGTTCTTAAATATACAAATACAGCCTGATTAGTTCACATAGTGTTACCTGTATGTGTATGTTTTAAGGCTAACCATTTGTTCCTGGATAACCAATTATTGGTATGCCCTTCCCTGGGGAAGACTATTTGTCTAGCTCTCGGAATTCCTTAGTTGCCTGCTCTTTGTCTACGGTAGAAGTTTCTTGAGCTTTCCTCCTTCCACATTGGTATAAAACTGCTGTTGTCCTTGCTCAGGTCTTGTTTAGGCAGCCATGTTGAGACTTCATAGGTGTAACTTTCTACCCACTCTGATTCAGCAATGATCCCTGAACCTTAGGTGCAGGAGTTGTTTTGTAGATGATATCACTTGGGACTTGGCTCCACAACTTTGCATTTTGATCAGTTGTGATCTTCAGTAATGGTCTCCATCTGTTGCAAAGAGAAATCTCCTTGATGAGGAATGAAGACTACACTTCTCTGTGGGTATAAGGACAAATATTTATAATGTAGTTAGGGATCACGCTGGTTTAGTAAGTAGCAGTTGCAGGTTCTCCAAGATCCATGACTTCACTAGCCCTGTGTAGTTGGCTAGGGTCGCAGTACCAGCCATGGTCTCTCTCGTGTTGAGCGGGCCTTATGTCCAATAAGAGAGCTGTTGGTTACTGCCAAGGTCTGTGTGTCACTACTGCACCCTTAGGGCTATTGTGCCATGTTGGCCATTGTTGAGGTCCATAGGCATGTCCAAGTACCACCACATGTATGTGGAGACCAAAAGACAACCTTTAAGAATCAGTTCTCTTCTTCTACTGTGGGATCAGGGGTCAAATTCAGGTTGTCAGGTTTGCACAGCAAGCACCTTTCTCATGGAGCCATCTCACTGGCCCTGATAATTCTTGAATATGTATATCATTCTTTATATCAAATTTAGTGTCACCTGGTTAAAAAATACATCAAAATGTGTAGACATAAGTTTCTGTCCCCCACCCCCATCCTGCAGCCATTCAGTCCCAAAGAAACACACAGAGGCGTATATTAATTATAAACTGTTTGGCCTATTAGCTCAGGTTTATTCTTAACTAACACTTACAACTTAAATTAATTCATAATTCTTGTCTATTTTGTCTTGTCTATGCCATATTGCTTGATACCTTTTCTCAGTAAGGCATTCTCATCTTGCTTCATTTGTGTCTGGCTGCTAACTGCCTCTGCCTTTCCTCTTCCCAGAATTCTCTTAGTCTGTTGCCCCACCTATACTTCCTGCCTAGCTACTGGCCAATCAGCATTTTATTAAACCACTACAAGTGACAAATTTAACACTGTACAACAACATTCTCACACAGAAAAAAAAATGCTACCAGTAATTCACTCATACTTTTCATTTGCATAAACCATTTGTAGAAATTATGCATGAGAAACTATATACATGTGAGCTATTACTTAATCCACCAACAAGACACTTTTTCATACAGAGTCTCAATTTTTCTTCATAAGAATCAAATGTCCCAAGATCCAGACAAGGCATTTTACTGGCATACAAACCAAAGTTTCTTCAAATGATAAGTTCTAATCCTTACTTAACAAATTGCAAATATTATGCTCATCTGTTAAATTTTTAAGTTGATAATCTGCTGCGTAAACCACCATATTCACTAGCGTTACTATTATTATAATGAAGCACCATGGTCAAAAACCAACTCAGGAAGGAAAGGGTTGATTCCACCCACAGTTCCCTGTAACCATTCATCATCAAAAGCAGTGGGGCAGGAACTCACACCGGGCAGGAACCTGGAGCCAAGAGCTGATGCGGAGGCCAGAGAGGGTTACTGCTTCCTAGCTTGCTCCCCATGCTCAGCTGCTTCCTTATACAACCAGGACCACCAGCCCAGGGATGGCACCACAGGCCCTCTCCCATCAATCATTAATTAAGAAAATGCCCTACAAGCTCCTACAAGCTTGCCTATAGCCTGATCTTATGGGGGTATTTTCTCAATTGAGGTTCCTGTCTCTCAGATGACTTTAGTTTATATCCAGTTGACATATTGCCTAGCACAGTCACTAAACTAAATGCAATCTAATCCAAAGATAGATAAACCCTCCAAGGACCTGGAAATTTTATATAAAATCATTAATATTTTTGAAGTATTTTGCATTAGAAACTCCAGTAATGCAATCAGTTAACACATGGTGCTTTTGTAAAGATATTACTTTGTCTAAATGTGTGGTAGCTGAAAGGTTACAAGCAGAATATGACAGAAGGGTGAATAAGAGGGAGTCAAAAATGAAGGATTGTAGAAGATGAGCAAGACACCAGCAAAAATATAAAACATCTCCATAAAAGGAGTGGTATGAGCAAAGTGTGATTATTTATTTCACAAAGATCTATTACAGACTCACATAGTATTAAAAAGTCATGATAATTCATGTCTTGGCAAGAGGTAGTGACTTAATGGACATGAAAGGAGCTTCTTAGACGATGCTAGTAATATTCTGTTTCTTAATCTTAAAGCTGTTTTCAAGTTGTATATTTACCTTATAAAATTTGTGGAGTTTACAGTTATAGTTTGTAATTCATTAAAATTACAATTTATCCATTTTACTGAATATAATATACCAGTGAGCATCTCTCTTCATGCAGTTTCTCCAACTGAGTAGCTAGGCTTCTTCCCTAGATGCCCCAGATGTTCAAGAGGCAGCCCATCAAGACAATAAGCCTTGTGTCCCAGTACTTATTAGCTTTGCTCACCTCCCCAAAACTGAAGAAAGTCAAATCACCAGATCACCAAGACACAGGCCTATACAGGAGCAAAACTGAAAGCTGTGGCTCACTGGGATGGCCAATGCAAAGCAAAGATGCTTAACTGAGATTTTGGTCTCCTCATCAGAAAACATGGCTACCATGATGGTTGTGTGAGATAAAAAATAACATACAGAAAGTGCCATGGGAAAAAAAATATAGTATGTAGGGGAACTAATAAAAATTAGTTCATTTCTGTTTCCTCCATCCTCAAAAAAAATGCATTCAAGAAAGAACACTGATGGTGAAATTCTGTTTACTTTATTTACACATTTGCAACACTGTTTTTTGATCATCTGAACCAAACAGAGAAGGGCCTCTGAGGCTCTTTGGTGAGAAAGTTCAAAAGAGCAGTTCACAGTAGAACTTGACTGCCTCAAGCTAGTGAGTCTGATAGGGGAGCCGCCCTTAGGCACTCTCTGCCTCCACAGACTGGCCTAGGGCCTGGAAAGCTTCCTACAGCACTGCACAGGACCTGGCTTCACTTGCAAGCATGTGATTAACTGAAGACCAGAGGAGGAAAAGTCAGATGCAGTGAGCCAGGTCCAGCAATTAGACTGTGGAGAAAGCACTGGCTCCAGGATCAATGGAAGACTGTTGGAAGACAGTGTTGAACTCTTGAACATAAAGGGTCTATCAAATAAGGACTTATCAAGCTATATTAAATGACATCCAAAAGGTGAAAGAACCAGTCCTGGTACAAATCCCCTAAAGTACCAGCACCTAGTCAGTAGGTGGAAGGAAAATACTTTCCTAACCCAAAGGGCCAGGGTGTTATATAATAAAATTTTGTAGAAAAGAAATATAAAACCTACAGATAAAGGGTTGAGATAATGCGGAATGTCAAGAGACCTGGGGCAAGAGGTTGGGCCATAAAGAAAAGTTCCTACTACTCTTAACTAGTGAACTGGTTTTAAACAGAACGTGATGTGGCCTTGGTGTGTGATCTTCCAGCACACAAGAAAAGAATGTGCCACTTTCTTCTTCACTTGTTTTGCTTGAATCCATGGGTTATGATGACCACCTTACTATAACTTTTATTTCCATTCTCCAACCTGTAACTTAGAACATCCCAGGATTCTCTTGTCACTGGAAAGTACCCTCTCCTAGCCACCTCAACAATTAGGAGTGTATACAGCTCTTACAGGGGACCCAGATTTGGTTCCCAGGACCTGTGTCAGGCTGTTCACAATTGCCTGTAACTCTAGCTCCAGGGGATCTGAAGCATCTGACCTCCATGGGCACCTACTCATGAGCAGACACACTTACATCCACACATGCACACCTATGTACACATAAAAAGTAAAAATAAATTAGAAATAAGAAAACAAAAAAGATACAATGGTGAAAACCAGAAAAAGGGAGGTTCTTAAGTATGGCCATATTAGGAAGAACAAGAAGGTCCAGTGATCCACCACCCACTAGGGCCATCTTTATACATGGTTCAGGTTTAGACAAAGCACTGCACCAGAGGTCTGAGGAAGGAAGCAGTCCTGGTCAAGGTCACCCATCACCACCAGCTCCAGCTCCACCTCTTTCAGGGCAACATGACAGCTTGTCGAAACTGTGTGACGTCTCTTTCCAGGTTCCTTCTGGGGGAACCAATGAGCCAGTCTTTTCCTTCTCCCAGCAGAACACTCCTTAGGAAATCCCTATGTCCTGAGATTCATTGTTTCCACAATTTGATAACCAAAGGGAGTAGGGGCATGGTGTCTCTAGAATATCTGCATTCCTTCCAGGACAGCCACACAACTGGAATATTTCCCAGCCACTAAAAATTATGTTTGCAAAAGAAATGAAAACACAATATAACATTAAAAGGAACATGGGACACCAAACTATACATATGTGACTGCAAGTTCATGTAAAGAAACCAAGAATCAAAATCTGCTAGGAATTAAGAAACTGACCAAAATGTAAAAATTGACCTCAAAGTAGCAGTGTTAACTATCAACTTGACAGAATCTAGAATCACCCTTTAGGCATACCTGGGAGATACTCGACTGTATTAATTGAGAAGGGAACCCTTGCCCACTGTGGGTGGCACCATTCCCTAGATGGATCCTAAACTATATATACACTAGTGAAAGCATTCATTCATCATTCATCAAGGAATTCATGCATCTCTCTGCGTCAACCAGCTGCTTCAAGCCCCGGCACTTGGGCTTCCCACCAGGATGGACTGTACCCTTCAACTGCGCGACAGAGTAAACCTTTTCTCCCTTCTGTTATTTTTGTCAGTTTTTTCTTCTTTGCCAGTTTCATATATGTGCATAGTAAATTTTAGCAATTTTCACACCCTACTGTACCCTCTCTAATCCCCCTTCTCCCAATGAAACTTTTTTTTCTTCCCAAGAAATTCCTCCGTTATTTCCATGTCTTTTTTCCATGTGACCACTGAGTTTACTTGGGGTTGTTTGTGAGATATGACTAGGAGGTCATTTACTGGAGCATGGGCAGCTGATCCAGAATTACATCACTGAAAAAAGTGACACCTCTTCCCCTAGCCACCATTAACTGCTCAACATCCCTAAGGAGGGGTGGGCCTCACTAGGAAAGGCTGACAAGCCAATCATGTGCAGCTCTTGATTGTGAGTTCACGAACATAACAGTCATGTCATTCCACACATCTCCCCATCCTTTTCTCTTCCTCCATGTTCCCTTGAGTCTTGGAGGACTTATTTACAGCCAAACATTCTTGTCTTGGCAATTCAACCATCCTTTATTCTTGGCAATTTAACCAGTTACAAGTCTGCAATAATACTGCCAGCTGCCATAAGATGCTTCTCTGACAAAGGCTGAGACAATCTTTGGATATAAACATGTGCATTTAGAAAGCAGGGTGAAGCCGGGCAGTGGTGGCGCATGCTTTTAATCCTAGCACTCGGGAGGCAGAGCCAGGCGGATCTCTGTGAGTTCGAGACCAGCCTGCTCTACAAGAGCTAGTTCCAGGACAGGCTCCAAAGGCCACAGAGAAACCCTGTCTCGAAAAACCAAAAAAAAAAAAAAAAAAAAAAAAGAGAGAGAGAGAGAAAGAAAGAAAAAAAAAAGAAAAAAAGAAAGCAAGCAGGGTGACCAGGAGTTGATGTAGAAAAGACATAGTGGTTCCCCTGAGGCCCTATGATCTCCCTGCCTCCCACTCTTGAGCAGGTTTATAGTACCAGACAAGAGCTCTCTCCTTTGTAGCAAGCCTAAAGCCCAATCAAGAAGCAGTCAGTTACCATATAACACTAATGAAACTATTGTACCAATGGATATATCTCGCCTGGCCAGTCGTTTGTGTGGCTCTCAAGGCTCACCGTTGAGACGACTTTTCTCCCCAGATGCCTGCATCTCACCGTCTGGCACTATGAAAGTCAGCCTGCAGGGCGCATGTTCCCAGGTCAGGACCAGCATATTTCTTCACGTTCTATGACCAAACAGTGTGGTATCTTCAGCAATTCTTACTATCCATTTCTGGTAGACCAGAGCAATGGCAATAATTTGGGGAAGGGCAGGGGGCTTTGTGGCCTCCCTGGGTCAAAGCATTTTATCACAGCAATAGGAAAGATGATGTGGAGCACAGTGGAGGTCCGAGGACAACTTTCAAGAGTTACTCTCTCTTTGTACTTTTACGTTAGTTCCCAGAAATCAACTCAGAGTGCAGGCTTGCGGACAAGAACTCTCCCCCACTAAGCCACGTGACCAGTTCACAACTGTCATTTTTCAAACTCCCATTCCAATTTATTACAAAAATAATAAATAAAAGGATAGCCAGGAGGTGGTGAAACACGCCTTTGATCCCAGTACTTGGGAGGCAGAGTCAGGAGGATTTCTTATATTTTTGGTTGTGAGCCTAGCCTTCAACAGCTGAGCCATCTCTCCAGCCCAGGAGGATTTCTTTGAATTCAAGGCCAGCCTAGTCTACAAAATGAGTTCCAGGACAACTAGGACCGCTACACAGAGAAACCTTGTCAAAAAAAAAAAAAATTGAAGGACTACCCAATACACAAAGCTTTAAATTTAGAGGATATAAACCTCTGAAAAACTCATTTTATTAAAGATATAAGATATCAGATGTGGCAGGTGCTTTAATCCCAGTATTCAGGAGGCAGAGGCAGGTGGATCTCTATCTACATAGTGAGCTCCAGGCCAGCCAGGACTACACAGTGAAACTCTGCCTCAAAGAATAAAGAAATTAAACTTGAAAAGAAGGACTAGGGCAGCATTCTCAACCTGTGGGCCGTGACCTCTTTGAGGTTGAATAACCCTTTCACGGCGGCTGCCTAAGAAAATGGACGAAAAACAGACATTTACATTACAGTTCGTATCGGCAGCAAAATTACAGTTATGATGTAGCAACAAAATAATCTTATGCTGAGCAGTGGTAGCACACACATTTAATCCCAGCATTCCTCAGGAGGCAGAGGCAGGCCGATCTCCGTGAGTTTGAGGAATCTGGTTTATCAGCCTGGAATCTGGCCTATAGAGCAAGTTACAGGACAGGCTCCAAAACTACACGGAGAAACCCTGTCTCAAAAAAATAAAACAGACAAAATAATAATAATAATAATAATAATTTTCTGGTTGGGGTCAGCACAACATGAGGAATTGTTTTATATATATGAATGTGCTGGACATGGCAATGCACACCTTTTATCCCAGCACTCAGGAAGCAGAGGCAGGGAGATCTCTATGAGTTCCAGGCCAGCTTGGTCTATGTAGCAAGTTTCAGGCCAGCAAGGTCTACATAGTGAGATCTGCAACCTCAAGAATTTCCTACAAAAAAGAAGAAGTTCAAGTTGCTTTTGGTTCTGATGTTTTATCATAGCTATAGAAACCCAAAGACATCCATTATATTATTCCCTATAATATAAAAATTATTGCTACATAATAATTTGGATCTAACAGTAGGAAGAAATTAAAAAGGCTAGTAAAATTATTCATTAGCACTAGTACTTATTCCTATCAAGCTAACTGTGGGTAATACATACACACACCATCATTATTTTTGTCCAGACTCTTAAATGCCAGTTTCATTTTCTTCTCGTGGTCTTGAAGGTACCGCACAAATTCTTCAAAATCCAGTCCTGCATCAGCATTGGAATCTGCAGCCTGAAAGATTGTCTACAAGAGAAGAAACTCATTGCAACAATTATATGTGAAGCCATATGCCATGCTAACATTAGCTCATTTCACTCATACTATATGGTTTCCATTATAAGTGTCCATTCCCTAGTTTTTCGTCATTAATGTAAGCCTAAACACGTTCAATTATTCAATTATTTTAGATTCATGCAGTACTGAAGTCAAGAGCCATCATGTCATCTCAAATCAATATGAAATGTATTAATAAATATTTACTTCAATTACACACACCTCAAGGGCTTAAGGATACTAAGGTATAGAGCCTTTGCCATCAGAGACAATGAAAAAATCTGTCTACTAAATGTGGTAAACATGAAACTCTGATTGTCCTCAGATTATGATTTAAGACCTAGCCTTGTAAAGTAGACATGTATCTTCAAGTCTCACTAAGTCCTTACCTTTTTTTGTTTTTGTTTTTGTTTTTTTGAGACAGGGTTTTGCTCTAGCTTTGGAATCTGTCCTGGAACTAGCTCTTGTAGACCAGGCTGGCCTCAAACTCACAGATTCTCCTACCTCTGCCTCCCGAGTGCTGGGAATAAAGGTGTGCGTCACCACCGCCCAGCTGTGTCCTTAAGTTTTTTAAAATAAAAAAAGTTAACATGATAGGACTGGATCGATGGTTCAGCAGGTAAGAACACTTGCTGCCTTACCAGGGACCTGTGTTCAGTACCCAGCACCCACATGGTAACTTTCAACCACCTGTAACTCCAGTTCCAAGGGATCCAGCACCCTCTCTGGACTCCACAGCCACCAGATACAAACACAGTACACAACATAAATGCACAGAAAACACTTATACATGTAAATATAAATAAATCTTCCAAAAACAATTAATAATACAAAAACTGTATATTCCCAAGAGACTCCTACCACACTGACCATATATTACTCATTTTTGTATCATCAAATGTCTAGCATAAAGCATGAAATGTTGGCCTTTAATAGATTACATATCTCAAACAATATTTATTGAATTTGAAAATAAATGCTATGAGCTGAAAACTAGATCACACTGCACAGCACACACACCTTACACTGCACACTGTACACCACACACTGCATGCTGTGCACACTGCACATCGAACACCACACATGCAGACTGCACACAATACACCACTGGTAATAAAAAAGACAAAAAGTTACGGTCTCTAGTCTGAAGCAAATTATAGACTAGTAAAGTTGACTCACATAACCACAGGTAATATGTTAGGTGAAATAATGTGAGAAATTCAAGATGCAGAAAGATGTGAGACAGTAAATGAAGTGAGAGTACTGAGCGTCTCCAGAGAGCCTTCATAAAGATGACTGCTTGTGCTGAGATCCACAGGGAAAAACATTTGCTAAACAGATAAATAGGAGTAAACATTTCTATAATATGTGAAATATTTACATGGAGATAAAATAGATGTTAGTTATAAAAATATAGTAATACTAATAGTGATAATAACATTCAAAATATATTGATCATTTAGTCCTAAGCAAGTTATAGCTATAAGTTCATTTCATCTATATCCTACTGCATAATAATCTTCTGTATACTGTAAATATATCACAGGGATTAGTTTAATAAATGAGCTGACTGGCCAATGGCTGAACAGAATAAGGTTAGGTGGAAGAGCTGAACAGAATGATGGGAGAAAGAAGGATGGAGTGAGGAGTCACCAGCAGAGACAGAGAGAGGAGCAAGAAGGGCATGCTGTAGTGAGAAAAGGTAATAAGCCACATCGCAAAGTGTAGATAAAAATATGGGTTAACTGAAAATGTAAGAGTTAACTAGTGTCAAGCCTGAGCCATT
>JAQHUG010000145.1:2647672-2662379 GCA_028555095.1 Dicrostonyx torquatus | reverse complement strand
AGGGCATCAGATCCTTTGAAGCTGTAGTTAGGGCTGCAGTTGTGAGTCACCTGCTGTGGTTGCTGGGATCTGAACTCTGGTCCTCTGACAGAGCAGTATACGCTCTTAACAATTGAGCCATCTCCCCAGACCCTTGTCGGTGGTTTTTAATGGGCAAATGTGCAAATTCGTTCATTTCTATTTCTGTTTTGTTATCACAAAGTGCTGCTGGATGGGCTTTAGATACTTCAAATATGAAATACTGCCGTCTCTTAATATTTCCCAAATTAATTTGCCACCTGGTAAGTCATTTCTCAATGAATAAATTCTGTATTTCATTATGGAACTCTGAGATCATCTTTCAGACACTCAGATTCATTTTAATGTGTGCCTACCCAGCAAAGTGCCTGCTACCTAAGAAAATAAAATATATTGAATAAATGAAGCAACCAATCAGCAATCAGCCAATCACCAAGTGAGCATGCTCGCCGTGTTGGTTAGATCATCCTGTTTCTGGGTGAGAGCTCTGCTGAGAAACAGCTGATGAAAAGCTAGGCAGAAAACAGGCACTTAGCATATATTAGTTGAGTTCAGCGCACATCATTTTAGAACACAGATGAAATGTGCTTCTGCTCATTGCTCTCTTCTTTGAGTACATGATGGGTTTTGCATATAATTAACAAGCGCTTACGTCGTCTTCCTTAGTGCTAACTCCTTGAGGACTAAGATGTCATAGTGACCCATCTTTCCTACCTTCAACTCCTGTGATGCTTAGAAGATGCG
Organism: Dicrostonyx torquatus; assembly: GCA_028555095.1. NCBI lineage: Eukaryota > Metazoa > Chordata > Mammalia > Rodentia > Cricetidae > Dicrostonyx > Dicrostonyx torquatus. Next base: position 2,661,617 of record JAQHUG010000145.1, on the reverse strand, counting down.
CAGATGCAGCAGAAGCTGAGCAGAGGCCTCTGCTCTCCAGAGACATTGGTTACATGAAGCTATTTGAACAATTGGAATTAAGTAAAATCTTAAACGTTGTACGTTGGTCACATCAAGTGACTAGATACTCCTGCACTGTACAGGACGGAGACTAGTCCCATTGTTGCACAAGGCCCTCCTGGACAGCGCTGGTCTAGACAGTTTCCTTCATTTTGCAGAACAGAATGAGCCTAAGGAAGTTCTCATTCGCTCAGATTAAACCATCAGAAGCCGTGCTGGGACTCCAGCTGGGACCGAGACCCAGCCCTGCTGCTCTTACATTATCCCTCCCGGGGGATAGTTCAGAATGCCCACCAGAGCCTGAACTTGGAGTGCAGTGGCGTAGGAAATATTGTCGTCGTCTTAGGATTGCTGATGAAGCTATTTTATTTAGTCAGCTGAATGTTCTATCAAAAAAAAAAGTAAAACAAAAAAAAAGTGCCTGAGAGGCTTGTGCTGGTGATGCTGAAGGAGAGACCCGCGCTGAGTTTAAAGCTGCCTTAAAGGTACCTAGCTGAGCGAATGTCATAGCACTTGCTCTGATCTAGCCACACAACCCACTCACAGAACAGGGTCTGATTTGACGAGCACTCTTTTGCTTTTGCTCAGCTTCACATAAATCATTTCTTGCTAACAATTTATTCAAAAACATCATCTGACCCTCAAGCAACAAATCAATAAAATCTGTTACGATTTGGAGTTCAGGGGCTAGAGGGATTGTCCAGTGGTTAGACCTTCCAACTGCTCCTGCAGAGGAACAAACCTATGCCTGTTGCCCAGCTCACATCTGGCAGCTCACAACTAGCTTCAGGGGATAGGACACTGTCTTCTGGCCTCCAGAGGCACCTACATGCATGGGCACCTACCCGTACATAGAACACGCATGCATACCCTTAATTAAAAATAATCTTTTTACAAAGACCTTGGTGTTTAAAGTTGTTTTGGTTCAAATTCCCAGAAAGTGATCTCAGGTGTTTTAGAAAACATCAGCACTTTCTGCCCATAAGGTGTTTGTTTATGGAATTGGTGTGGAGTGTTCTCTGGAAGGAGAACTCTCATTCATTGGATGGGGCAGGAATAATAACAGAGACGCGAAGACTTAGTCCTTCCCTGACTGTTCTTACTCACTGAACAGGAGACTATAAAGAAGGCCAGAGAGTAAGAGCCAAATGGGAGTGAGATATGATCCCCCAAATGTCACTGGCCTGGACAGGCCTCCGTACCCTTTCCCACTTGGAACTACTTCCAGCCGAGACGCTTTTCTACGACCTGGTGTATATATAGGGATATAAAATGAGTATATGAATCAAGCGTCACTGATAGTAAACATTAAGGTATTTTCTCTTCTGGAATGCTTGTATTGGGGCACAGGTTTCACTGTGAAATCCTCACACACATTGTTCTAGTTTATTTTTTATTGTTCTAATAAAACAATGACCTGAAACAAGTTGGAGAAGAAAGGGTTGGTTGGTTTGTTTGTTTGGCTTATGCATCCTAATCACAGCCCATCACTGAGGGAAGTCAGGGCTGGAACTCAAGCAGGAGCAGAGGTAGAAACCGTGGAGGGACACTGCTTGCTGGATGGCTTCCAGGCACAGGGTCAGCTACCTCTCTTCTTCCCAGGACCAACTGCCCAGGAATGGCACCTCCCACAGTGACCCAGGCTCTAACACAAAAATCAGCCATCAAGAAAATGCCACACAATCTGATGGGGTGGTTCCTCATTGAGGTTCCTTCTCCAAGAGACTCTAGCTTGTGTCAAAACTAACAAAAACTAACCAGCACACGTGTATAATGTCATTGTCACCTCCATTATCTTCTCTCACGCCAACTTTCCCTGAAACCCTTGCTTTCCCTCAAGAAGTCCCCCTACTTCTTTCTCTTTTGTGTGTGTGACCCACTGAGTTTGGGGTTTTGTTTGTTTGTGTTTTGAATCAACTTTTTTGTTGATTCTTTGTGGATTTCACATGATGCATCTCAATCCCATTTGTCTCCCCATCCCTTTGTATCAACCCTACCCTTGCAGACTCCTCCCAAAATTAAATTAAATTAAATTTAAAAAAAAAAAACCTCATCTCTCATTGTGGAAGCTGTGGTGTGACACAGTGAGTAGTCACACAGTTTACCCTTTAGTCCATAGGTCTTTACTTGCGATAAGTCAGGAGTCTGGTTCAAGACCTCTGGCTTCTGCTACACCCTCGATCATGGGCTCTCACGGAGCCTCCTCTTGGCTATCCTCTTGTTGCCCTTTGTCATAGACACCCTGCAGCTTTGGATCTGCAGGTCTGGTCCCTTTCACATGCTCCAGCTGTTCATTAATGGGATGGGTGTTGGGGTGGGCCAACTCATGGCCCTGGTTCTGGGCCTGGGCGGTACCTGGGCTGGACAGCACCAGGGCAAGCTCTCCCTAGTGCTGTAGCCGGTGAGGAGCAGAGTCAAGCCTGTGCAGCCCTCGCCTCACAGACTTCTGTAGTGACAGGAGCCATGAGCATCAACACAGACCACAGCTGTGGCTGTACCACGGACCTAGATATGGCCTTTGGAGGCAGCCCACTTCTGGATGTCATCCTGGCCCCAGGTAACAAGCAGGTCGCCCACCTCCACTTGTTCCTTGCTGTCTCCTCCTTGAATCATTCTGCCTCTCTCCACACTCTCCTCACCCCACCATCTATTTGCCCACCTGTGGTTTATGAAGCAAATGACACTCTTTCCCAGAACCATTTACTGCCAATAAATCCCACAGGAGTTGTGGCACCTCGCAGATGCCTCCCCATCCATGATAGAATGTTAATGGACCCAATCTTGCGCTGGTGACAGTTGCAATGAATTCATGAGTGACACAGCCATGTCACGCTCAGAAGACTTTCCATTATTGCACTTATTTGTTTTTTATTGATCTGTGCATGGGCATGCACACACTTGTGCATCCACACGCACTTGCACGTGCACATCTGCCACCGTGCTTGTGCTGAAGGTCAGAAGACAGATCAGGGAAATTTCAGCTCTGTCTTTCTACCATGTGAGCCCTGGGGATGGGAGGCAGGTCAGCAGGCCAGGCTTGGCACCAAGCACCCAGTGAGCTGGCTCGGCGGCCCCAGAAGACATTTCGAAAGGCTTAGTTTTTGTAATTAAACAACTTTTTCTACAAGAGAGAAAACTTTGTGTGTATGTGTATTTAAAATTTAAAAAAAATAGTGCAGTCCATACCACACACTATCAAATCTGAACGGAGGTGATCCAGGAAGCACCCCTTGGTGCTGTGAGGCCGAGTACAAAGCATGCGTGTTATGTCTAGAACCAAGGCTGTGGGGAAGTGTGATGCCCCGTGGGCAAGGTGCCACACTGGCTTCATTACACGCTGGACTAAGAATCAACTTTTGGTTGTTGCCCATCCAGAAAACTTACTGTTGCTAAAGTATTCACTGCCCCCACATGAGCTACACAACCCTGAATGAGGTCGCTGCCCACAGTTTAAGAAACTAGGACCTGGGGTCCTTCAGAGGGTCATTACCACTCTAGTGACATCCTGACAGGAGAAGGTGAATAAACACTGCCGCTTGCGACAGAAAAGGATGTGATTGAATGCTTGCTTTTAAGAACGACAAAGACAGTTTGCCACCTGTGCATAGAAATTTGAACCTAGATTAAAACAAAACCACAGTGAAGGAGATCAAGCTTTAGAATTCAAATAGGACCCTCAGAAAGTAGCTGTTTCTTCCCTGAGAGCTATTGTTCTCCTATCCGGCAGATCAGGACTCAGGACAATCCAGTGTCATTTCTTGGCATCTGTAGATGTCTGCTCAACTAGGCAGCCAAAGAAAGACAGTGGTTTTGGCGTTTTTAAAATGTATTCATCATTGTGTTCGGACTTTATGGATGTCATGAGAGTACACAGGTCATGTGGAGGTCAGAGGGCAGCTCTGTGGGGTCGGTTCACTCCTTCCACCTTTGCACAGTTTCCAGTGATCAGATTCAAGTCACCAGGCTTGGGAGGGAAGCACTTTGACCCGCTGAGCCATCTCATCGGCTCAAAAGATATGAATTTTTTTAAATGCTACATTTTCTTTGAAGTGAAATATAAAGGCCTTTTGAAAACCTATATAATTTTGTAAGATCTTATAGTACATCTTTAAATCAAGCCAAATAGCTGCAGCTCACTTCTGTGTGTGTGTGCGCGCGTGCGTGTGTGTGTGTGTGTGAGAGAGAGAGAGAGAGAGAGAGACAGAGAGAGAGAGAGACAGAGAGAGAGACAGAGAGAGAGAGAGACTTGTTAGTATTGCGGTTCCAGGTCGCCACCAGCATGCGCAACAAATTCATACTTCCTGAATAACCTAGCTGGTTAATTTTCTAATGATTAATTATGGGATTGGGATTAAAGGGTTATGGGACCCTATGGATTGATTTTTTCAAGGTTTTCTTCAAAATATATATAAAGTGGTACAGATAAATGAATTTCATTCTTCATCTTCTTCCTCATCCCAGTTGATCTAAAGGTAACATAACTCCTTTAGCAATGCTGTTTAATCAGTCACATTGATCATTCTTCTTCGAACGCACTTTGCTAAAGTATTCCGGAGACCTCTTGGGGAAAGTTATGTCTTAGTTACAGTTAATATTGCTCTGCTGAAACATCATTACCAAAAGCAGCGTGGGGAGAAAAGGACATATTTGTCTTACATATCTTGAATCACACAGTCTACTGAGGGAAATCAGTGCAGGAACTGAAGCAGGGCAGGGACCTGGAGGCAGGAGCTTGTGTACAGGCCATGGAGGGATGCTGTTTACTGACTTGCTCCTCATGGCTTGCTCAGTCTGCTTGCTTGTAGATCCCAGGACCACCAGCCCCGGGATGACACCATACACAATGGGCTCAGGCTTCACACATCAATCACTAATTAAGAAAATGCCTTGCAGTCTAATTTTATGGGGATCTCAATTAAGGCTCCCTCCTCCCAGATGACTCTAGCTTGTGTCAAGTTGGCATAAAAATTAGCTAGCACAAGGTACATGGGAAGACAGAGTGATCTTGCTCTTATTCCTTTCTCACTCTACCCTCTTTCCCAAACCTAGGGCTACATGTTCAGCGAGACCTCTGCCTCAAAGCTACATCCCCAGGAACTTTTCGTTTGTTTGCATCATCATCATCATCAACATCATCAATTACTTTGAGACAAGGTCGTGCTGATTGCCCAGGCTGGTCTTAAATTTGTAGTTCTCAGTCTCAGCCATCCATGTTGCTGAGATCACATGCCTATGCCATCAGGTTCATCTCATGAATATTCATGTTGGCTACAACCTCTCTGGCAGGAATCCTAGCTTTTCTGTTCACTTTGATTCTCTCCAGGAGCATCTGCTTGAAACTGGTGACACTAGTGACTCCACCTTCTACCAGAAGCATGCAATCAAGGGTATAATGTAGTAAGTCCTTCTGTATATGTGTTACTTTTATTGGTTAATGAATAAAGAAATGGCTTGGGTGGACCTATGACAGGGCAGAATAGAGCTAGGTGAGAAAACTAAACTGAATGCTGGGAGAAAGAAGGCAGAGTCAGTGAGATGCCATGTAGCCACCACAGGAGATAGATGCACAGGAACATTTCCAGTAAACCATGAGCCTCACAGTAAAATATAAAACAATGGATAAGGGTTAATTTAAGATGTAAGAGCTAGCCAATAAGAAGCTAGAGCTAACAGGCCAAGCAGTGATTTAATTAATATAGTTTCTGAGTGATTATTTCAAGTCTGGGCAGCAGGGAACAAACGAGCAGCCTCCAACAACAAGGATGTACTTCACAACCGGCTTCTGTTTCTTTCTTTTCCTTTTTCTCCCCAAACCACTTAGCCACAAGCTTTTGTGGCCTGATGATGATTTAAATTATTATAATTATTTTGAAGGTTGTTTGTGTGTATCTGTGTGTGTGTGTATGCATGTGTACAGGTGCCCATGGAGGCCAGAAGTGGATGTCTAATCCCGTGATCTGAAGTTACCTGCCTTTGTGAGCTGCCTCATGTGGGTGCTGACATCTGAACTCTGGTGTTAAGATAGATGCTGTACCATCTCTTCAACTCTTGTACTTATGTTTTCTACAGTAATATTAAACTTGAATTTAGTTGTATCTGGATATATATATATATATCATTATAAATTTGTAAATTAAATACAGCATAATGCCTTAAGCAAACATTGCAAAGTAACAACAACCGAAGATTCACTTAGACAATAGACATTTGTTGTAGATGCTCCAGGCACACAATATGTATGTTAGTGGGGAACATTGAGAAATCAAATGTTTAATCACTACGCTAGAATGTCATCCTAGTAAGAATGAAGCCCTGAGTTCAGCTCCTAGAAAAACAAAAAGAAAAATTAAACATCTAACAGAAATAAGCTAGTTACAAGAGAACAAATACCAGTATATGAGTTCTGTAGCTTAGTCAAATCCACAGAGGAACAACAGAATGGTCCCAGGGGCTGTGGCAGGTGGATTAGTTACGGTTTGCTGGATACAGTCTCCACTCTTCAAGATGGAGAGTTCTAGGAAGGATAATGGTGCACAAGACGTACTTAATGTCCCTGAACTATATATTTAAAATATTTAAGATGGTATATTTTATGTACATTTTACTACATTTAAAAAAATAATTAAAGACATGAAAGTATCCATGTAATTCATATCCTTAGCAGACAAGATGTCCTACGTGCAGTCTCCAGCCCCAACAGTAATAACTCTGTTACCGCTATCTTAAAATTAGATGATCATTTCTCATGCCTTCCAGACCAGTGTTCTGGTCAGTGGAATTGGGAAAGAAAGTAGGGTCTTTGCTGTAAGGTGCCAGTAGGGAACCCAGGTTGCTGGAGGCTTGATGCCCCCATCTCCCAAGATTATCTTCATCTGGACATCAACATCTGGCCATTAGATAAACAAAGAGTGAAAGGATCATATGCATGGTGCTTTTATTGGCCATGCCTGAAGTTTGCACACTAACTGGAAAATATAGTCAAACTATTTACTCAAGCAAACAGATTCCATGGCGACTCAGAATTTTATGCCCTAGTCCATCTGTTTGATCACCAAATAATCATGTAATCCTCTTGACAAAACAAAGGCACTGCATTTAAGTTTGACTGTACAGGACACTGAGGTCACGCTGAAGGAATTCCAGGAGGTCTAGCTATATTTCCACCTCATACTGTGGTCCACTTATTCTTGATGGAAGGGATTTTTGTCCCACGGCAGATATTAGGCAACATCTGGATGTATTCTCGACTGACTCAGCTGAGAGTGAGGAGAATAATTAGAGGCCAGGAATGCTTTTGAACATTCTATGACGTCTGTGACCGAATGCCTCTGAACATTCTATGACGTCCATGACCGAATGCCTCTGAACATTCTATGACGTCCGTGACCGAATGCCTCTGAACATTCTATGACGTCCGTGACCGAATGCCTCTGAACATTCTATGACGTCCGTGACCGAATGCCTCTGAACATTCTATGACGTCCGTGACCATCCCCACAACACGAGGTCCAGTACAACATAACACCAGCTCATGAGCCAAGAGCTAATGAAACATCTTTCCCTCCTCCAGAGGAATGACAGGACACATGTCATGTAAATATTTCTAGCTGTGAAAGCAAAAAGGGTCACTTTTCTGGTCTCTGGAAATTTTTTTTCTACTGTGGAATTTGAAGTGGGAGTTAGGCAACACCACCTTCTTGGGGAAAGCATAGCTTTCAAAACAGTTCTGAGATGAATGGTGGTGGCCTTTAATCCCAGCACTCAGGAGGCCGAGGCAGTCAGATCTCTGTGATTTCGAGGTCAGCCTGGGCTACAGAGAAAGTTTCAGCACAGCCAGGGCTACACAGAGAAATCCTGTCTCAAAAAGCAAAACAAACAAACAAACAAACCCGAGACTTCTTATCAGTTTGCTTCCCGTCAGCTTCTTGAGCCAATAACACTAAAGTGTCTACAGATAATTCTCAGTCTTGATTTATTTCTTTGCTTCTTCGATCCTAGGACTTTTCCTTTCAGTTTAAGGTGGCTCCTTGGAGACCATTCGACTCTGAAGTGGAGCCACATCCTAATCTAATCTTTGCTGCATAGCTGAGTTTTAATGGGCCCTCATTGGTCAAAAGCTTTTTCAGTCTTATTTCCTATTCTTTGGAGAATAGAGTGCCTAACCCCTGAGGCTTCAAGTTTCCAGTGCTTTGTTTCCTTTCCATCCATGCCTAGAAACCTGCTAATTATTGCATGAGTGCATCTCGTGTTCGCATTATCTTGTTGAATGCAGCCAGCGGCCATAACTGACAGCATTCTCATTTTCCAATATTTTTACAAAGGGGTCTGTAGGCATCACGTTTCCCTTTCAGATTGTTGCAGGCAGCTATGATCAAATGCCTTGTGCTATGGTTTGAATTGTGTACTGAAATCTAAGCCTTGTTATGAAATATTAAGAAGTGGAACCTTCAAGGGATGATCAGAGCACTCCTCTCATGAATGGATTTATTCAATCATGTAATTAATGGATTGATGGGTTAATGGGCGATCTAGGGTGAGTCTGCTATAAAAGCCAGTTTGGCTGGGACTCTTTCAAGTTCCTCGGCTCTCAGGATATGATGGATGCTCTATGTCAACATTTGACCTTGGACCAGAACCATAAGCCTAAATGAACCTCTTCACTTTCCTTAGCCTATCTGTGCTATTATTCTTTTAGTAACAAAAAAAAATGGACCAATACACTTATCAAGGATTTCTATTTTTCAGTCTCCAGCATTTCCTTGTTCCTGCCTGAATAGTTGGAGACTTTTATCATTTTACACTGCTTTCTGTAGCAGTTTTTGTATTAAGGCATTGCTACTTGTTTGTGGCAAGAATATGTCAAACATTCACATTAAAAAACAAAATGTTTCTTGTTCACACAACACTCCAATGTAAGCATTCCTGGCCAGGGGTGCAAAGGGGAGGTTAACCTCTGCTACAAAGCCACCTAGGGACCCGGGCTCTGTCATCTTTGTTATGTAACTTCTAAAGTTTCCCTGAGTCTGACCAGCAGATGCCAGAAGTAAAGGAAGGTGACATGTGGGAGGTTTCTATAGAGCCTGGAATTGGAGCCATGATTTCTTTCAAATGGCAAGGGGATTTAAATAAAAATGGATCACGCATCTTCCAGGAAACGTACTCAAGGGAAGAGAGCACACCTCTCTTCCTTCCACCTTCTTGTCATCCTGACTCCGCTGTGGCTGTGGAGGTGCATTTACAGCCGGGCTAGCTGTACCTCACACAATGGCTTTGGCTCTAGCTATTTTTTCTACCTGTCTGCTCCCCAGGCTCAAGCTGGTGCAGACCTGATCCCCAGTTGATGGCACTATTTTAGGAGGTGGGAGAAGGAAATGAGTCATCAGAAGGGGGGTAACTTTGAAGCATATTGTGTCCCTGTTCCCTTCCGGTTTCTTTCATTCTGCTTCCTGGCTACAGTGAGGTGAGCAGCCTCCCCCAGCTCTGCTACCAGGAGATTCTGCCTGACCGCAGTCCCAAAGCAACAGGTCCAGCTGTGCCCCGAAGCCATGAACCAAAACAAAATACTTCCTTCTTGTAAAATCGTTCTCCTTGGGTATCGTCACAGGGACAGAAAGTGTGACCTACACACCACCTCCGCCTTCCTTTCTCAGGCCACGCCCTTCACACAGTAGAGCACACTATAAGAACGTCAAACCTTTGGCAACAAATCGTCTTGGAACAAGTCCTGTAGCTCTGTTATGTTTGTCTGAGGTGAAAAACAGCTTAGTCCAAGTCATTCCAAGAAACACTTATTCACTACCTAGTAATATCAGATATACCAAACTTTACACCAAAGATTCAAAGATAACCAGCAAACTTTGCAGAACTTGCACGATGAGCACTGAGAAACTTAGGTATGTTACCTTGCATTTTACCGTACTCTTTGAAGAGGTCAGAAAAGTTTTTTAAAAAATTACACCTCTGAGGTTCTCTTGGCAATCAAACTATAGGTTCAAAAAATGTCTGCTAAAGAGATGTACTTAAGATAAAGACAGGTGCGAATAAACACAGGCCATCTCCTGGCATTTGTGGCCATTTGCAAGCAAGTTATGACAACATGAATATGATGTCTAGATGCCTCTTAAGGGCCTCATGATGGGAGAGTTAGTAGCAGTATCCTCTCATCAGCTCCACGTCTGCATTCTAGTCAGAATCAACCTACCTGGTGCTTTTCTCACACAGTCTCCAAATCTCCCTGGCCTGATACAAGTTTCTCCCTCCGTCCAACATGTTGGCTGCAGATGTGGGCAGTCGCTCTCTTTGTTCTTCTACAGAGCTCTTTTGCTCTTGTGGTTATCCCATCTTAAGTCAAATCTTCCCCCATACCTCTCTATAATTGGTGAGGCAGGGAAAAAGATGGTCCAGAAAACTGCTCCAGAAGTCTTGCTTCGTCTTCTTCTGGAAGGGGCGTGTTGCTTCTCAGACAGTATTGGCTAGAACGGTGCTTCTCAGCCCGTGGGCCATGACCCCTCTGGCAAACCTCTATCTCCAAAAATATTTATACTATGATTCATAAGAGCAGCAAAATTATAGTTATGAAGTAGAAGCAAAAAATTTTTGATTGGGGGCCACCACAACATGAGGAACCATATTAAAGTGTCTCAGCATTGGGAAGGTTGAGAAGCACTAGGCTAGGAGAAGGTACTTAGCTATATCTGCCTACAAGGAGACTGGGAAATGCACACTTTCCTAGGACAGAAGATGGAGAGACTAAGCAGGTGATTTGACTTGGGATTTAATTTCCTGCAGATTTCCAATCCTCAATCCCTCCCAAGGACTTCAGAAGGACCAAAATGCTGAAAGAATGACTTTTCTTTCTCAAAGTATTTGGCATTGCTTTGGACTGGGGATGCTGGCTGGACCACATGTGTGCTGACAGCTTTCAGGCCTCTTACTTGAATCTGTTCCCACCCCACGTGCCCCACAATGGCTATCTCCTCCAAACTTTTTTTTCCTCCTCCTTTGCTCTCTGGCTTGGGCTGACTTGTGATCATGGGAAGCACCTGCAGATCCGAAGTGAGAAGGTGAGAGATACCGGGGTTCTCTCTCCCCACCTCTCTGCCCTCTCTCTGTACAGAATCCTTTCATCGAGATTTCCTCTCGTAAACACTGGGGTTCAGGGCCATTTCCTGCCTTCCTCCTGACTCATACCAAGTGTCTCATAGTCAAACTGTATGCTGTTTCCCAGTGTCACTACCGCTGGAGATTTTTATAAAATGCAAATCTGAATACTTCGCTCCTCTGGTTTAAAACACCATCGACTCTCCATTTCACCCATTTCCAAGTAGGACTCTAAATTGCAGACAGACAGAACTAATTTCAGTTCCCTCTGCAACACAGGACCTCTTCCTCTGAGGCTCCACTCAGGAGAATAAGCTAGAAACTGCTCCCCTCCCCCACCATCATCCTCAGGCCTAAGCTCTAGCAGCGCTAATCCCAGAAAGCCTTCCATAAACCTACTGAACTTGGCTGCACGGCGTAATCGCCTATCCCAGCAATCTCTCTCTCCGTCACTTACAGACAGATGTTACATTACACTACACCCCTCTGCTTGTTATCCTACGCCCTCCATAGGATGTAGCCAGCCTCCGTGGCTCGTCTCAGATCTATAAAGTGCTTGACATATGATAGGAACTCAGTAAGTGCCAGAAAGTTCCTGAATATTGCTGGAAGGTTTCAAACCTCTTTGGACAAACACCGCCTCTCATTCAATGACAAAAATTAGAAAAGAAAAGAAAAAGAAAGCCCTTTTAGTCATCCTTCCTAATAACTACCATCTACTCACTTGTGAAGCCATGCTAATATCACGTTGCCAATATCTTTTATGGAAAATTCTCTTGCTAAGGTAACCAATGACCTATTAGCTCTTCAGCCTTGTGGCAGCTTTTCAACCCAAATTCTCCAGGATTGCAGTGCACACAGGTGCAAGCCTCTCTCTCTCTCTCCCTCCCTCTGTGCATGTACGTGTGTGTGTGTGCATGTGTGTGTGTGTGCATGTGTGTATGTGCATGTGTGTATGTGTGTGTAGGCCAGAGGTCCACATCATTCACCAATGAGAAAGAGTCTCTAGCTGAACCTAGAGCTTGCCAGTTGGGTAGACTTTCTGGCCAATAGTCTCCAGGAAGCCTCCTGTCTCTCACCCAATACCCCAGGAGATCTTAATAGCTAATGTTACAAGGTGCAAACTCTTGGCTTTCAGGCCATCTCTCTCAATTTCTTTCTCAGGCTGCTTGTTCTTGGAAGCCTTCACAGTCACCTCCTCCTCCATCTGTCCATTAAATATTCTCCAGAGCAACTCCTTCTTACCCGCCTTTTGGGCTTCTGCCATCAGCAAATACCACAATTCCCAATTGCACATTTTCAACCTTAACCTTTCACAGGCGCTGAGGCTCAACCTCGCTCCCTGCAAACTGCACAGATACTCACTATTTCCTCTATTCCCAGCCTGCCCTCTGGCTCGCAACGCTCAGTCCCTTTATTCCTGCAAGTTACCAGCATCACAATCCATGCTTTCTCGTCTTTCCGTCCCATGGGACAGCAAGCTTCCACTACCAAAGTCCCGCGCCCAAATGTTACGCCCTGAGTCTGTTTCTTTACCTGGAATGTCTCCCGCTTTCTCCCAAATCCTAGCTACTCTTTAAAGTTCATAAAGTCGGTTTCTTTCAATTCATCACTTTCTCCTCTAAATTCTATTTCATTTAAATTTAGTTCTATATTTTCCTCTGTGTTGTTCCGTTTTGTAAAAATTGATATGTATTATTATGTGTGTGTGAGAGAGAGAAAGAGAGAGAGAGAGAGAGAGAGAGAGAGAGAGAGAGAGAAAGAGAGAGAGAGAAGTGTGCACATAGAAGCTTACATGTCATGGTGGTGCTTGGGACTCACCGGACAACTGTGTTGGGCTGGTTCTCTTTGCACCTTTACATGGGTTCTCCGGGTTAAAGGTGCTTCGCCCACTGACAATGCACTGCATCCCAGTTTTGCCTTTAAAAGTTTTTAAAACATATTTATTTACTGTAAGTGTATTTGTGGGTGTGCATCCCTCACAGAGAGCCTGTGGAGGTCAGAAGCCAGCCTGTGGGATTAAGTGGTTGTTTCCTTCCACCAGAAGAGTTCCAGGAATCAAACTCATGTCGTAGGATCACCTGCAAGTTCCCTTACATATTGATCCATCATGACCAGCTCAGGACTCTAAGATTCTTAGGGGCAGTTTTGGGTTTTGATCCTGGAGTCTAGCTAGCACCTAGTGGTTTAGGCAATTAGAATATTTGCATGACTAAACACATGGGTGGGCTTGCTGAGATGACACAGCAGTTCCAAAGGACCCTGGTTCAATGTTCAAATCCACACGGTGGCTCACAGCTGCCTGTGACTCCAGTTTCAGAGTATCTGACACTCCTTCCTGGCCTTTGCTTCCTGGCACACACACACGCGGTACACAGGCATACACACAGGCAAGACACCCAGATACATAAATTGAATTTTTAAAAAAATGTAACTAAATGAGTGATCTAACATGAAGAATCTTTTCGATTACGTCTTTTCAACGATTAAAAGGAGCAGATCCCAGGCTGGACGTATAGCTCAGTGAGGTTGCTTGCTACCATGCATGAAAGCCCTGGGTTCAATCCCTAGAACTGCATAAACCTGGCATGGCGACACCTTCCTATCATCCTAACACGAGGATCAACACCATCCTTAGCTATATCAGGAGTTTGAAGTCAGCCTGGGCTAGAGACTCTGACTGAAAAACAAAACAAGCGAACCACAATAAATAACAATAAACAATCCCCCTGAAAATATGATGTAGCTAGGCTAACAGCATAGATTTTTAACAATAGATACTGTA
>JAQHUG010000145.1:2622622-2639608 GCA_028555095.1 Dicrostonyx torquatus | reverse complement strand
TGTCTTAAACAGAGCTGGAAATATTCATGAATACAATCTGACAAAATAACTTTGCATAGGTGTATAACTATTATAAATAGAAATATTATATTCAATATAGCAAATATAATTTGAATTTGTATCAATATACAAGAATCTATGCCAATGTAACTTGTCTATAAATAATAGCTCACAAGTATTCACTCTACTACTCACTATTATTATTATTAGTGTGAGTAAGCTCACACTAATTTACCTATTATCTTAATTTAAATAAAGATAATTTTTTAGCACCCTTTGACATGGATTGAATTTTGTCTGTCAAATCAATGTTATTTTTAATGGTATTAATTTTTTAGCTAGTTGTTTATTATTAGTCTGTAAAGACTATCATTTTTTAAAGTGCTCTGTTATTAAAACATCTTTTAAAGATAAAATATGAAAAAAAGCTAATTTTTAAAATTAAATAAATGGATGTATAAGAAAAATCACATAATCCTTGTAGAATACCATCCATAGCGTAAATAAAATGATTGTTAAATTTTTGAATGTAATATTGTTAGTTATTATATAACTTTTAAATTTATCAATTTACTTACCGTCCTTAGGCAATTTTGGAGAATTGGTGCAGGTATAATAATCTTTATTGGTTGCAGCCACATGACGGAGAGATGCAAGCAGCCCGCAGTGTTGTCTGTTTAGACATTGACAAATATGTTTTGTTTAACAAATTAAGAGTAGTTATTAAAGACAATTAAGGCAATTTTGTACACGGAGAGGGTTGCAGCAGCATGCTGCATGTGGGGTGGTCTGGGTCCCAGCCAGAGAGGCAGAGGCAGGAAGCGTGCCCAGGCTGGCAAGGGCTGGCAATTTGGGACTTGGTGGGGATCCTGGTAAGCATGGACTCGGCCCATGTTGGGCACTAGATGAAAGGAAAATGCGTCAAATGGGGGGAAACGCAAATCAAATAATCCCACACTAGCTCCAAATAAGGTATAATAGGTGTTCTTTATTAAAGAAAAACTCACGGATCACAACAAGTTGTCTCACACTTATATGCACACACATATATGCTTCCACAGTGACACACTTCCTCCAACAAGACCACACCTCCTAATAGTGCCACTTTGTTCAAACCGCCACATTCCACTACCTGGCCCCCAGAGGCTTGTAGATCTATCATAATGCAAAATTGCATTCAGTCCAACTTCAAAGTCCCCCTCGTCTATCACAGTCTCAATACTGTTTAAAGTCCAAAGCTCAATGTCTCTTCTGAGATTCATGCAATTGCTTATCTGTAATCCCCTGTAAAATCAAAATCAAAGTTCAGATGACATACCTCCAACATATGATGGCACAGGATATACATTACAGTTCCAAAACGTAGGTAACAGAGTATAGTGAGGAAATACTGGACCAAACAAGACCGAAAACCAGCTGGGCAACTCCAGACTCTGCATCTCCATGTCTGATGTCAAAACACTCTTCAGATCTCCAACTCCTTTTAGCTTTGTTGATGACAACACACTTCTTTCTCTTGGACTAGTTCCACTCCCTGTTATCAGCTCTCCTCGGCAGGTATCCCATGATTCTGGCATCTCTAACGTCTTGGGGTCCCCAAGGCAATCCAGGCTTCACCTTCACAGCTTCACACAGTGACCTCTGTAGGCCTCCGTTCAGGAACACCCTGGACACAGTCTAGCTTCAATGACTTTCCTTAGTCACTCCTTGACTCTAAAGCCAAAACCACATGGCTGGAGCTGCCAAGTTCTGCCACTTGCTGGAACACATCCTTCTCCTTCAGTTACATCGTCCCCAGCTTTCTGTCCTTGATTAGTACTTCACTGCTCAAGCTTGGCTGTCCTTGAACTTGCTCTGTAGGACAAGCTGACCTCAGACTCAGATCTGCCAGCCTCTGCCCTCTGAGTGCTGCAATTAAAGGTATGTGCCACCACCCACAGCTCTAAACTTTTCTTTAATTCCTTTTTACAAATTGGAAACTTAGCTGGAGGGGATCTTGTACCTTTCCCTTTATTCCATTTCTTAATCCATTTATCTCCTTGGACATAGGGTTTAGCTCTATGCCACTTCCTAGTGCTCCTTTTTCCTTGCTCAGCTTATTCCTTTTCTTTATAAATCTTTATAAGCACAAAACAGAGTCTACACTCGGCTGTTTTGAGATTTCCATTGCCAACAGAATTAATCCAAAAACTTCAGCCTCAGGCAAACACTTCAATCAAAGGCAAAAAGCAACCACTTTCTTCACCAAAATATCATAAGAATGATCTCTAGGCAATGTACTAAAATTCTTCTCTTCTGAAACCTCTTGATCTAGCCTCCCACAGTTCAGATTATTCTCAGCACCATTGTCTTCAGTGCTCCTACTAGTGTGGCCTATTAGGTGGTGTTTAAAGCATTCTGCTGCTTTCTTAACTTGAAGTACAAAAGTCTAAATTCCTCCAAACTAAAACCAATACCCCACTTCTGGTATCAACTTCTTAGTTGGAGTTTCTATTGCTAAAGAAAGAGCATGAACACAGAAACTCTTATAAATAAAGCATTTAATGGGGTAGCTTACATTTCAGAGGTTTAGTCCGTTATCATCATGGTGGGACATGTCAGTGTGTAGGCAGACATGGTACTGGGGAAGTAGCTGAGAGTCCTATATTTGCAGGCAACAGGAAGTGAACTAAGACACTGGGTGGTGTCTTGAGCATATATGAGACCTCAAAGCCCACCTGCACAGTGACACACTTCTTCCAACAAAACCACACCTACTCCAAGAAGGCCACACCTCCTAATAGTGCCACTCCCTTTGGAGGCCGTTTTCTTTCAAACTATTACACAAAGTATCCAAAAGTAACCAATATTTTTAAATGCTGTCTGACTACACATTGGAGACTCTTTGTGCCCTGAACCTAACAGTCCCTCTTCTGAGTATGTATCCCAACTTAATGAAAGCAATATGTTCAAAAGATACCTACTTTTAGTAGCCAAAACAGAGAAACAACATTGTCTGCAAACAGGTGACTGGATAAAAGAAATGTGGCATATTCAGTTTATATTATTCCATCTTCCAAAACAATAAAATTCTGTCGTTTGTGACAAGACAGATGAGCCTGAAGGACGTTATGCTCAATTAGAAAAGCCAAGTGCAGACAAATAAACCCTGCATGACCTCGTGTCTGGGTGGGCCTAAAAAGGTGAGGTGATCATCAGTTGAGGCAGCCTACTCTACACAGCAAGCCCCTGTCTCAAAACACATCATGTTCACTTTAGGGTATTGGCCATCAGGAGGCACTCCCAGATAGAGATCCAGAGAAGATATTGGATTCTGAGGATCAGGAATATTGCTAATAACCGAAGGCTTGGATTAGTCTTAAAAAGTTAAGATCTTCAAAAACTAAAATGGTGAATGTCCATTTGTGTCTGTTTTACCCCCTTGTTTTTGTTTAATTTTTGCAAAAGCACTTGAACAGAGATGGGAAGCCTGTGCTCCTCTTGTCTTAGGATATGTCAGGTGCTGTAATACAGATTTTTGAAAATAAGTGGCTTATACAAAACAGGTTTCTCTCTAATATGAAGTCCGGGATACTCTTGCAGTTCTGCCCTGTCAACCTGTCAGGTACCTGGACTCATTTTATATTGCTGCTCCCAAAGCATTATCACATCCCTGAAGACTATGGCTCACCCTGCATCCCAACCCCAGACAGGGGAGAAGAGGAAATGGGGAGAGGACCCTTCTGTTCACAATCCGTAGACCTGAGCTTCAACAGGTGTGATTGCAAAGAAGCCTGGGAAATGGCATCTTTGCTGGGTATCACTGTACCTAGCAATAATTAACTTAAGTAAAATAAATAAATAGATATCAAGGGATAAGAAATTTTCAGCATCTATAAAAGAATGCAACAGAGAAAAGCTACCCCAGTACTGCTAACGTTTAAATGGCCTTGTCCATTTGTCAAGATTGGTGTTTTTTATTTTTTAAGATTTACTTATTTCTTAATGTGTATTTATTTTATGTGTGTGTGTATGAGTGTTTTTACTTGTATATATGCGCATATGTATATATGTGCACTGTGTATGAGCATTGTATCTGCAGAGGCCAAAAAAAAAAAAAAGAAAGAAAGAAAGAAAAGAAAAAGAGCAGAGCCCCCTAGAACTGGCATTACAGACAGTGTAAGCCACCTTGTGGGCACTGGGTCCTCTGGAATAGCAGCAAGTGCTCTCGATCACTGAGCTATCTCCCTAGCATTGATGCATTTTGAATTCTGTGTATGTCTGAGTGTGGGTAGCTCATGAGTACCGGTGCCCATGGGGGTCGAAAGTGTCAGATATCCTGACGCTGGAGTTTACAGGCAGCTGTGAGCCAGCCCATGTGGGAACCAAGCTCAGGTCCTGCGGGGTAGCAGTCACACTCCTAATCAGAGCCGTCTCTCTAGCCCCGGGAATGAGAGTCTTTTTTAAAGAAGATGGGCAGACTACCAGAGTCTGTAGCTAAGCTTTTGATTCTGTTTCCCACCACTCTTCTTCCTAAGCCATCCTTTCACATGGTTGTCGTGGTCAGATCTGCATGCGTTTCCATGTCCTTGGTATGCTGTCCTTTCCCCACACTCTCGCTTTCATTTCGCTTGATCAAAATCCCAACCGTCCTTTCCGGTCTAGGTCTAAGGTTCAACCTGCAGTCCTCGGCTGGCTTCTCTCTGACTGTTCCTGTATAAACTGCCTTGGACGTGCTGGTTATTTGCTGTGCAAATGTGATGCTTCCCTTGCTAAGGCACTTTGAGGTTTTTGTCTGTACCCACCATTGTGCAGTATTTCATCCTTTCATTACCATTTTGAGAAACTGACACACAGGGTCAAATTTGCAATAATAAAAACAAATGGAGGAGCAAGTCGTGTAGTTGTATGATGTTATGCTCTTTGGACTCTTTTGGGACACCCACCACCCAGCTCCCATCACACATGGAGTCTTATTCTTAGTTATTAACATCCGGCTTTAGCTTGGCTTGTTTCTTGTCAGCTTTTCTTAACATATTACCCATCTACTCTTTGGCCTCTGTATTTTCCCATTCTCTTACTTCTGTAAATCCTACTCTTCTCTGTGGATTGCTGTGGCAGCTGGATAGCTGGCCCCTGATGTCCTCCTCCTTCTCGGCTGCTACTCTGAACCCCTTCTTCCAGTTTTCTCCTTCTATATATTCTCTCTGCCTGCCAGCACCCACTATCCTTTCTCCTGCCTTGCTATTGGCCACATTCAGATCTTTATTGAACCATCTGGTGTTTGAGACAGGAAAAGTATGACAGCTTCACAGAGTTAAATAAGTGCAACATAAACAAAGGTAACACACCTTAAAATAATATTCCCAGCAAAGTAGGGAGCAAGAAGGATTTACTGACTTTTTCTCTGGAAGTAGGGGAAAGAGCAAAGGAAAAATTCCTGGAAGAAAAATCCTCAGCAAAGCTTTTGCCTTGTCTTTGTTTTTCTTTATTTTTGATTCTCCTCTTCCCTGCCCACTCCTGGACAGTCTTAGATAGCCCAGGCTGTCCTTGAACTTGCTGTGTAGCCAGGGATGACCTTGAACTTTTGATACTGTTACCTCAGTCTTTCCACCTTGGAGTTACAGGTGTCCACCACCAGGCCTTGTTTTTAAAGTTTTTTTTTCTTAAAGTCCAGCTTCTGTCCCACATGTCACTGCTGCCACGTGAGAAGTCATCATATCAAGGGGTATAGACTTGAGCCTGCTCTGCATCGCAGGGAACCAGAAGCAGAGGGAATGACTTATGCAAAGCAGGAGGTTAGTTTGGAGCTGAAATGGAAAAGAATGCTTTTCTGAAGAAGCACCTTCGTTTTCCAGCAGCATTCTAGAAAGGAAGCAGCATATGGTAGCATAATCCCAGCAGAGGCAGATGTAGGAGAATGAGTTCGAGGCCAGTCGGGGCCACCTGACTTGTTTCAAAAACAAGAAAGTAAAGTTACGGTGTAGGTGGAGTTTCTTTGTGTCTCAGTAGCCACTCCCAAATCACCAGCAATATATCATTAGTTATAAATGCTCAGCCAATAGCTCAGGCTGATTACTATCTAGCTCTTACATTTTAAATTAACCCACATATCTTATCTACCCTCTGCCACATGGTGGTACCTTCTTTCAACATAGCATGTTCATCTGGCTTCTCTCTGCTTCTCCTTATGACTCCTAAGTCTCTACCATTCTTCTTCCCAGCATTCTTTGTGTCTTGCTATCCATCCTGCCTAACTACCGGCCAGTTAGCTCTTTTATCAATCAGAAGGTGCGTTGACAAAGACACATCTATCTTCACAGTGTACAAAAAGATTATTTCATAACAGTATAGTGGTAGGTAGGTAGGTAGGTAGGTAGGTAGGTAGATAGATGATAGAATGATAGATAATAAAATGATAGATTGAGGGGGGAGATAAGGCTGGCTATAATAACAAAAGGTTAGAAAAGTTTCCACAAGGAACGGGAGAGGAAGCTAACACAGTCCCAAGGACCTGCCTACAATTTCAAATATGAATTTCAGTGATAGCAATGCACATATTTATTTGGTTTTCTCCAGCAGCATATGTGAGCTAGGAGAGAAGGGGTGGGAGGGTTAGTTCAAGTTCAGAAATTTATGGATAGATGGAGAAATCAAGAGGCAAGGTAACTAAGGTAAGCACAGGATTTAGAATTTAGTCTCAGGATTCTGCATGTGTAAGGAAGGAAGTTGAGCCAGGAAGGTAAATCAGGAAAGGTTAGAGAATGGTGACTTCAGCTGTGTCCAAGGAAAACGTGTAGAAAGAATGATGTATGGTACTTGAATTGAAGAAGGTGCAGGGTTGTGCTCAGAGAATGGAATTTTATTTTATTTTGATTTTGATTGTTTGAGATGGGATCTATCTTAGTCACTGTTCTATTGCCACGAAGAGACCCCATGGCCACGCAACTCTTTTAAAGGAAAGCATTTAATTGGGGCTTGCTTACAGTTTCATAACTGTAAGCAGTTAGTTAGTCCATTATCCTCATGGTGGGGAGCATGAAGACATGGTACTGGAGACGATACTGACAGTTCTACATCCTGACATGCAGGAACCAGAAAGAGAGGCACTAGGCCTGGCTTGGGCCACTGAAACCTCTACCCCCAGTGACACATTTCCTCCAACAAGGTCACACCTACTCCTTACCACCTCCTAATCCTTTCAAATAATGCCACTTTCTGATGACTATGCTTTCAGATATATGAGCCTCTGGGGCTTTCTTATTCAAACTGCCACAGGGTCTTAAGTAGCCCAGGTTGGCCTCAAACTCCTGATTCTCTCGTGCCCGTCTCTCAAGTGCAAGAATGACAGGCTTGAGCCATCACAGCTAGCCAGAGAACAGAACACTAAACGCTTGCGGTTGCTTCAGTAGAACCCTGTCAAGAGTTGGCTTGGTCAGGGTATGAGTGTTGCTGACGTGGGCAAAGGTTGAGTAGAGAAAAGAACTCTGGTGCTAGGGTGCAAGGTTCTTTCCATGGTGTGAAGTAGGCAGAATGGACAAGAGGTTGGGGTAGGAAGAGATTTCTGTGATGTGAGCTAGAAGAGTGTGGCATAGCCAGGCACCTCATGCCTCTAGCTGTTAGAACTGGTTTGAAAAAAGACTTTGAGCTTGCAAGTGGCCAGGGAGATAGGAACAAGCTGACTCTTGAGCAGAGGAAGATGGGAGGAGGGGGTAAGCATCACCATGCTGTAGGTGCACGATGCCAATAGTGTCATCCAGCAGCTGCCATCTTTCGGTCCGCTAATGAGTGAGGTGAGGTGGTTGGGGATGTGAGAGCTTGTCTAACCCGGGAGGGGAGGGGTTAAATGGCAGAATGAGCGGGCAAGGAAAACAGCACCAAGAGGTGATGTGAACTTCCACTGTCTTTTCTGGGCTTGTAAGGGTGAAAGGTATAGGCAGAGCTGTGGGCCCTAATATTCCCAGGGGGACATGAAATGCTGCAGTGTGGCCCACCTCAGGCCCACTCACATGCAAGGCAGTTCCTCCAGTTCCCTCTGGACGTGCAAGCAGTGTCACATAAGCCTGTTTACTTCCTAAAAGGTTTTGTTAAATGAGCTTCTTTTCTGGTCTTACCAGCAGAAGGCTTTTTTTTTGTTTTGTTTTTTGAGACAGGATTTCTCTGTAGCTTTGGAACCTGTCCTGGAACTAGCTCTTGTAGACCAGGCTGGCCTTGAACTCACAGAGAACCGCCTGCCTCTGCCTCCTGAGTGATAGGATTAAAGGCATGCACCATGACCACCTGGTGAGAAGTCTTTTCTACTCTTTTTTTTTTATTATTTTTTAGAAAACCTATCTTTTCTCATTTTACATACCAATCCCAGTTCCCACTCCCTCCCCTCCTCCTGTTCCCTCCACTTTTCCCCCTACCCCACCCCCCATCCGTCCTCAGAGAGAGGGTAAGGGCTTCTTATGGGGAGTCAACAAAGTCTAGCACATCAGCAGAAGGTCTTTTAACTCATTTCAGAGGAAGGAAACTGCTCTCTCCTGTCCCTTGCCACCTCCCCCTGCCTCTCACTCTCCCCACGCCCACTCCCTGCTTCTCTGCTATATGCAATGCCAATCCAGACTTTGTGGAAAAAGAAATAATCTATATGATCTGTCTCAAGCCTTCCTTTCTCCTCTCAGTCCTGTAGTGTACGTTCTGTCCCAGCACGTGATCGAAACTGACTAACATCACTCGTTAGCATACTCCATGCTTCCTCCTTTGTACTCTAGCCGAAGCTCTGGCAATTACCGACTTCTTGAAACTTGGCTGGTTTGGGCCTCCATGAAACCTCATCCCCATTTTTACCTCTCAGTTCTTAGATTTCCCTTCTGGATTCTCTGAGGGTCTTCCTTATGGCCATTTCACTAGTAGATTTCATTTTTAGAGCAAATGAGTAGGAAGAACACAGTTCCTGTGTCCCTCCCCCTCCCTCCCTCACACAACTTCACCACTGTCAGCGCCCAGTTACATTTGTACTGAGAACCAGGAGTCTGCATTTACACACCCTTATCATCCCAGGTTCGTGATTGATCGGAGTTCACGTGGATGTTGCATGTTTATATCATACGATGACATGTACCCATTTAGTAATCTACAGAGTCACTTCACTGCTTTAAAAATGTGACTGCCTGCTCATCCTTCTACTTCAATCACTAATATGTCTACTTTCTTCCTAAGTTTGCGTTTTCAAGCACGTACCTATCTGGACATAAAGTATATAGCCCTATCTTAATTAGGGTTTCTGTTGCTGCGATGAAACACCAGGACCAAAAAGCAGCTTGGGGAGGAAAGGGTTTAATGAAGTCAGGACAGGAACTCAAACAGGGCAGGGTCCTGGAGCAGGAGCCGATGCAGAGCCCGTGGAGGGTGCTGCTTACTGGCTTGCTCCCCTGGCTTGCTCAGCCTGATTTCTCATAGAACACAGGACCACCAGCCCAGGGATGGCACCACCCAGCATGGGCTTGGCCCTACCCCTTTGATCACTAATTGAGAAAATACCTTACAGCTGGATCTCATGGAGGTATTTCTCAACTGACGCTCCTTCCACTGGTGACTCTAGCTCATGTCAAGTTGACACAGAACCAGCCAGTTCAAGCCCTTATAGCTATTTTCACTTAGTGCATGTCAAGTCTCTTCACGTCATCATAGATCCTTAACTTCACAGTTCTCTTCGCTTAAATAAATTTTTTAAAGATTTATTCTCTTTTGCTTTGTTTTTACACACTTGGATGAAGAAGTTTTTAATCTAATAATCTTCCCAGTAGAAAACAGAATAGCAGCCTCCAGCTGCTCTGCTCAGGGCCTGGGGTCCCCCTTGCACGAGTGCCAAAGTCAAGGGGTGTACTTCCCCACTTTGATCAGCACATCCTGTTGCCTCTTGATGTCACCCAAGCATGTCATCATTTTTTTTTAGTTTCCCAGAAAATAAGCAGAAGGCACAGACATTTGTCATGTGACCTCTGATCTCCAAAAGGCCCAGCATCCTCTGCTGTTTCTTCCAGAATACAGTAAACTCATCCCAACTGGTACCCTACACAGGCAGGCAGATTCCATAGTTTGCCTGTGGATTCAAAATCGGTGGAGTACATCCTTCAGATTTGTACATGTGTAATGATATCCACTATAGTCATGTGGATTTTCATTTCCTATGTCCTTCCAGGGTCTTTAGCTTATTGAATTTGTGAATTTTTTGTTCAGTTTTATTTAGTTTTCTTAGACTGTGATATACCCAAATTTCCAGTGTAGGGTCTTTCCCTAAATTCTTCTGGAATTTTTTTCCTATTGCATTTTTGTGTCATATATATCTATGTCATTCTTTCTACAAAGTGTGGAAGTGGTGCCAGATGGAATTTATAGTTACAGAAAAATTAATTCATTTTCTGAATGAATTTGACAGTTTTTAGATTGTACATGTAAGTGATGTACAGTATTTTCATTTCTTATTGATATTTTCACTTAGCATGATATCCTCCAGGTCACATTACGAATGGGTAGATGTCCTTCTTTTAAAAAAATATGCAGAGAGAGAGAATATGTGTGTCTGTAAAATTTTCTTTATTCTTTCGTCTGTCAGTGGACAGTTAGGTTGTTTCTAAATCTTGGCTATGGTGAATAATGCTGAAACTGACGTGGGATTGCAGGCGTCTCTTTAAAATACTGATTTCAAGCCATTGCGAGTGCACTTGCCCATAATCCCAGCACTTGGAAACCTGAGACAGGAGAATTATGAATTCCAAACCCAGCCTGGGCTACACAGCAAGAGCCTAACTTCCAAAACCAAACCAAAACTAATCATCCAAACAAATGAACCTGATTTCGTCTGCTTTGGATACGTACCCAAAGATATGTATGGTTGCTAGATCATGTCATGGGTCTGCTTTGAATTTTTTGAGGAAACTCCATACTCTTTTTTCATAATGACTTTACCAAAACCACATACCAGAGTTCTCTTTTTCCTACATCCTTATCGGCATTTGTTATATTTTAACTATTTAGTAACAGTCACTTTAGCTAGTGTGAGTGTCTTCTCTTTTGGGTTTCTGTGCATAGTTCTCGATATTAAGGGTAAGTGCCTCTTCATAAACTTGTTAGTCAATTGTACAAACGTTTTTGAGAAATTATTGTTCAAATCTTTGGCCCGTTTTTAATCAAGATACTTTTTTATGTTGCTATTAATGAGTTGTGAATTCTTTATGTGTTTTGGGTATTAATCCCTGATTACATGCATGGTTTATAAATTTTCTTCCATTTCATATAGAAACTACTTTTTCCCATAGGTGTGTGTATGTGCTGTATGGGCAGGTGTATGCATTTTCACATGTGTGTAAATACATGTGTGTCTTCATCAGGGTATCTTTCAGTCACCGAATGCAACTCTTTTCTTATATGAAGATATAGATGCTTTTTGTAATTTTTAGGGCAGACTTTAAATAAGCAAGAATTCAGCTAGCACGTATTTGAGTACCTACTATATGCCATGGAATGCTGCATTTTCTCCTTAGAATAGTCCAGGACAATAAAGAATTATCTACTGACATCTTTGTCTGCATTCACTCTCCTTCTTTATTTCATGATAGGGGGTGATCCCTTCTGTCCAGGGCCAGTCCCTTATTATGGTCTGAGCTCTCCTATTTGTGACATTCCTAGGGATCATTTCTCTGCACCATCACTCAGCTCCACCCAAATGGTCAGTTTAGTCCCTACACTCTTTTTCCCAATGGGTACTGAAGCGTGCTTGACTTAGCTGCACGTTAATGTGAGCTTCTCCCTCATGTCATGTCCTCGGTTGACTGCAACCCTAAATCTCCCCACTCTCCCTTCATTCCTAGCAGATTTGAAATGAGTTCCCCATAGTAATCGACTTCAATCCCTCTTTGCCACCAAAACCTCAGTCACCAGCATTATGGGTGACTGGTTTCTGCGTGCACTCTCTCTGTCATCTGACCTCTCTGCCTTTTCCCGTTGCCTTTTCTGGGCTCTGGTCCCCCTTCTCCTCCTGCAGATGCTCCTTGTCCTCTCCTGCCTCTCTCCTGCTCTGATATGGGTGGCCTTTGCAGACTGGCCTCTCCCCTTCCTCCTTTGCCACTATCCCCGACGGTCTCATCCTTTCCCGTGGTGAGGACTCACGTTCATGTTTCCAGTCCTTCCTCTTGAGCTCTTTCTATGCACCTTTCTGCCTCCTCAGCATTTCTAAGAGGGAGACTCTAGGACTGAGTGGGCATCTCCGGCCCTGCCACACCCACTAGTGAAATGAATCGGTGAATGAGTAAATAAAGCCAGCCCTCCTCCTATTCCAGTTTTCCTGATGCTGTTACTGCCATGCATTCCCTCAAGCCAGAGGTGCTGCAGGAGCTGACAGATCCATGGACCTTTACTGTTGCCACTAAAAGTCAGTTTCACAGATCACAAAAGTTCCTTCTTTGTCAGGATCTATGTGTCTTTTAAAATAGATAGATCTTCATTAAATCAAGAAAAACAACTCTATAAACTTGGTCATTATTTCACTTCTGCAGGCAAATTTAAGTGGACTTAGAAATACATATAGCCTTGAAAATAACAGCCTCTAACCTTTATTACCTGGTGCTGTTTGGAACAATGTGTAATAATGTCTTTGGCTTCCCTGGGTTCCATGGGGTGTAGGTACCATTCTCAGAGAAAGCACCGTAAAAGGGAGCAGTTGAAGGAGCCAGAGTGACAGCTGACAGGTAGCTGAGGAGGGGTTTGAACCCAGAGAGACCACTGTGGGATGAGTGGCTAACCTCCACGCTGTCCTACCTGGTGAAGGGCTAACATTCCTCATTAACTGATGGCTTCCTATCACTGCTGCTGAGAGGAGTAACAAGTCTTGACTAATCAGGACATGGCATAACTAAATATGTGTCTTGAGTACCCATTTGCCAGTTACCAGAGAAGGATGGTGGCGTTGATGGACTACTTAGTCACAAAGGTTGGCTCCACCCCTTTCCATCCAGTTTATGTTTGAGTTTTCAGCAACATTCTAGATTTCCTTTGATTCTTTGAAACATAAACAATGGCCATAGCAACTTTGTCTTCTGAGTCCTCTGCTTATTTCATGTTCGTTTTCAGCAGCTTTATCATGTTATCTGGGAAACCTTTGGCTTCCCGCAGTGTCAACACAGACCACATTCCGTTGCTTTCCTTCTAAGACAGTGCATGAGCAACAGTCCAAAGCGGAGGAAGTTAATGACTCACCTAACCGAAAGCGGTTACTAATGTGACTTTTGTCTCAGTTGCCAAGTGGTTTGCGTGGGTTTCCATGGTAACCCGTCAGTATAACAAATGCTACAAACTAACTTTGCCGCTCTCTGATTTGTTTAATTTGGACTTCTTTTTCCCAGGGTCTGTGTGTACACAGGAAAGATTAACAGAAAAGAAAAAGAAAAAGAAAAGTCTGAGTGATTGCCTTAGGAACACAAATACACTTTTAGGGGTTTTTGTTTTGTTTTGTTTTTCTGAGAGGGGGATGTTTTGGGTTTTTTGTTTGTTTTTTGAGACAGGGCCTCTATAGCCCAGGCTGGCCTCTCACAAAATCACTTTAGTTTTTTTGTTTTGGGTTTTGTTTTCCCTGCCTTGGTTTCCGGAGTACTGGGAATACAGGCAGATGTGAGCCATACTCTCAGGTAGAAATCTGAGGGGAGCAGATTTAAGCAGGGACCATTAAGGAGGCTCTGAAAATAATTCAGGGAAATCATGTTGAGAATCTGAGTTAGGATAACGATGCTAGATTCAGGAAAGGGATTGAATTCTGAATAGTTAGGAAGTGATAGACAGGAATTGATAGTTGGTACCAGACAAAATCTGTTTGGATTCTTTTTAACTTAGTGAAGTTGGGCAGTTCTCTCAGTTCCTTGACTAGGGAATGGGTGTGTGTTATGATGTGTAAAATGTGTAAGGTCTGGTATATTGAAAGCACTCAGTGACTGCTGCCACTATGGTCGTGGAAGGGGAAGTCAGCAGGTGGAGGTGGAAACTGTGGAGGTGTGTCCGTACTCTTTATCAAAACCCATTCCTTATGTGCTGCAGTCCCTGCCCATATTTAACCTAGCTTCCCCCAAGTCTACCAGACTTACTGCTGGCTTCCCACCTCTCGATAAACTAGATGAATGTGAAGTGCTTCCCACTTGATTATTGCTGGAGAACAATACAGGCAGAATTCACTTGGTGTCTTTAATTTTGTGACTCAGGCCAAAGCTACCCTCAGTGCAAGTGATAGCCTAGAAGATTTGATAGTGAAATCATCATAAAGATGCCACGTGGAGAGGGTGTTCTAAACTAGGTGTTTAAAAACCTAGTATGTGTCTCAGACTAGTTTAGTTGGGGAATTACTCATATGTCACAAACAAAGAAAAAGCAACAAAACATAAACCCAGGTTTTGGGGCTTTGCAGTCTTCATGTTTTGTTTTTATTTCTGACATAATTCCTAGAATTTTTAGCTCAGTAACATTTCAAGGCGCAGCTGTAATATGGATCGAAAGGACCATGTGACAAACGCTTGTTCCCAGCGTGGCACTGTTAGGAGATCATGGAACCTTTAAGAGGTGGAACCAAATGAGGGTGCACTTTGGGTCATCAGGAACCATGCTCCCAAAGGGATTGTGTAACTCTGGCCCATTCCCTCCCTTTGCTTTCTAGCTGTAAAGGGTGAGGCTCTGCTCTCACCATAGCAGGCTGCCTTGCCAGGGGCCCACCCAGTGCAACAGAGCCGTCCGTCCTGCACTCAGACCCCAAAACACTGAACCAAGGGGAACCTCTGCGCTTTGTATGTTGATTTGGCTCAGGAATTGACTAGAGTGACAGAACGTTGACCAAAATGAGATTATTTGATTTTTGTATATTAGACAATAAAGAGTATTCACAGAGTGAATATTTAAAACAATTAGAAAATAATGGCTTTCAGTGTTAAATACCTTTTTTTTTTTTAAAGATGGTCTTGTAGTGTAGCCCAGATTGGTGTCACACTGTGTTCCTCCTTCTCAGTCCCCTCAGTATTGAGATTACAGGTGCTGGTCACCGTTCTGACTCTCCCATATGTAATCTGTTCCATTTTGATGCTCTTCGGTACTTAGCAATATTTTTAATTTTCCAGTTTATATTTTAACAAAGGTTTCCATGTATGTAGTTTCAGGTCTAAGTGCCAAGCACTTTGGAAAACTGCGGTCCCCAACAACTACCCATTTCTGATCTATCTGACAAGGAAGCAGTGGGGGGGGTGAATATATCGTCTTTTCTCCCCCATTCCTCCCTCAGCCCTCTGGTGCTTTCCTTTTGCACAGGAAGAGGTAGACAGCAGGAAGCCTGGTTGTGCAGTCCATGAAGGCTGGCCTCCAGGAAGGCTGGCCTCTGGCCTATGAGAAAGGT
The DNA here is from genome assembly GCA_028555095.1 of Dicrostonyx torquatus. Classification (NCBI taxonomy): domain Eukaryota; kingdom Metazoa; phylum Chordata; class Mammalia; order Rodentia; family Cricetidae; genus Dicrostonyx; species Dicrostonyx torquatus. The sequence goes on along the minus strand of JAQHUG010000145.1, from coordinate 2,624,223 downwards.
AGAACCCAGACAAATGGAAGGCCACACCCAGGAGTTTTGTTTTACAGACCTGTGGTCTTGTCGTTGGTTTTTTTGTTTGTTTGGTTTTTTTTTTTTTTGGTTTTTCAAGACAGGGTTTCTTTGTGGCTTTGGAGCCTGCACTGGAACTAGCTCTTGTAGACCAGGCTGGTCTCGAACTCACAAAGATCCACCTGCCTCTGCCTCCCGAGTGCTGGGATTAAAGGCGTGCGCCACCACCGCCCGGCTTGTTGTTGTTTTAAATACCATGTTCGTCCTGTGTAGTAGATGTGGTTTCTTTTTATTATTACATGTATTTGTGTGTGTGTGTGTGTGTGTGTGTGCACATGCCTGCGTGTGAGAGTGGATGTCAAAGGACAGCTATGAGAGCTGAGCCATTATCCTGCCTAGAAGTTTTCCATTTGAAAACTTCTCTTCTTCCAGCACTGGCTTTGTTTGGTCGGAGTTGTGCTTTCTCTGTTTTTCCTGGCAAGAGCTTCTCCTACGGTGTCAGCTTAGATGTAAGTGCAGCTCTGAAGCTGGTGGAAGCCCTGTGCAGATGCAAGGGTTTTCACTACAGGTTGAGATGACTTTGATCATTTTGCGGGGAGTGTCCATCTCATTAGTTTTCTTCATGAATTCATGCCTGTTTCCAGCATTGACGGAGCTGGCTAGAGAAGAAGGGTCAACGCCAATTCATCTTCCGCTCCTTTGGTCAATATACTGAACTGCCCTGGGGTCAAGCAGGCCAGAGCGTCATCTGCTCCCCCTGTCAGGAAAATAGAGCTGAGCTTCCTGCAGGAGTCAGGTCTGACTGCGTATAAGACAGCTTTCAATCAATCCTTCCACCTTTGGTCCTTCCTTCGCTTTATCTCAGAACCAATTTAAAATTCCACTCTTGGCTTTCTACATTAAAAACACCAGGTTCAGATTTCTTTGGTTGCTAAATTAGTTACCAGTTGTCTGTCCCTGGTACGTTTAAGGGAGAAAGTAAAACTATCTTTAGCAAAAAGTTTATATTTTCTAAGGACAATAAACTAGAATGTCTTTAAAAAACATTGTTCTTTGGGTAGTAGTGGCACACACCTTTAATGCCAGCACTCTGGAGGCAGAGGTAGGCAGATCTCCAAGTCTGAGGCCAGCCTGGCCTACAGAGTAAGTTCCAAGATAGGTAGAGCTATACAGAGAAACCCTGTCTCGAAAAACCAAATATATACATACATACACACACACACACACACACACACATTGTTCTTGTTAGGTGATCCTACCCCACTGGTGTTGGCAACAGGAACAATCGCAGACCTTGAGGTCCATCCCCGAAGGTTCCGGACCGCCATCATATCTGCACGCCTTTCCTGGGAGCTCCAGGCACATGGCTGATGCCTTCAAGTCTTGGCACCCAGTGATGCTGGGAGGAAAACAATGATTACAAATTCTTTCATTTTTAATTTGAGTTTTTATTATTTTCATGATCTGTCTGGGCGTTTTAAAAGTTGTTTATCTATAAACCCAAACCCAGTGATCTGAATGCACACTCATTCGTTCACAGAGGCAGCTACAAGTTGCCATGCTATAGCATTCAGCTCATTTCCCCCTCACTC
>JAQHUG010000145.1:2560187-2619822 GCA_028555095.1 Dicrostonyx torquatus | reverse complement strand
TCCAGCTGAGCCCAGAGCTTGCATTTTGGCTAGTTTGGTACTATAGTCAGCTTACTCCAGGAGTACCTATCTCCCAATTGGTGGGATTACAGGCCCCTGGCTTCTCCGTGGCCCAAAGCCTGGTCCTCATGCCTGTGGAGCAGCCAGTTTCCTCCCAAGCCATCTTTCCAGCATCTGCAGACACTGACGTCCGTGTAACTTGGTGTTGTAGACCAGAGTGAAATTGTGGTTCTTTTAACAGATAATCAACTGGCTTTTTGGTTTTTGTTTCTCCCTATCCAGGGAGGTGGTGCAGGCAAACTGTGTTCGCTGGAGAAAGAAGTTCTCATTTATGTGCAAGATGAGTGCCAGTGCCTCCACCGGCATCCTGGACCCTTGTATCTACAGAGTGTCTGTACGGAAGGTATGAAAATAGCCCATTATTTCTCCTCTTTCAGAAACCATAATTAGCTACAGTCGCTGGCCCACTTTATTTAGATCTGCTTTAACCGTAGAACTGTAACTTCACGCTTAGAGCAATAAATTAAATCGCTATTACAAATATGGTGGCAAACCTGAGGCTATTACTCGAGAGCCAAAAAGCTTTCTTCTCAGAAATATTGTTCACATCTGCAGTAGTTTGGGAGTGTGTGTGTCTGTATCCCACCATTTATCAAATTCCTAGTCTTTACTTTTTAAAAAATAATATTTTCATTAATTTTTTTTTTTGGTTTTTTGAGACAGGGTTTCTCTGTAGCTTTGGAGCCTGACCTGATACTAGCTCTTATAGACCAGGCTGGCCTCGAACTCACAGAGATCCGCCTGCCTCTGCCTCCTGAGTTCTAGGATTAAAGGTGTGTGCCACCACTGCCCGGCCCATTAATTCTTTGAAACTTTCATGCAATGTATTTTGGCATACTTATACTCCTCCCCCAGCCCTCCTTCACATACCCTTTCCACCTTCACTGTCCTACCCACCCAGCTTTGAGTTTTTGTTTTCTTTATTTTTTTAATCAGTTCAGTTTGTGTTGTCCGACTGCTCTTAGGAGTGGGGCCTGCCATGGAGTGTGGTGCATCACCCTAAGCAATAGAGAGAGGGGGCCCGAACTGCCCTTGTTCTGTAGTCAGACTGATGAATATCTTAAATATTACCATAGAACCTTCATCCAGCAGCTGATTGAAACAGAGGTGGAGACCCGCAGCAGAGCACTGAACTGAGCTCCCAAAGTCCAGTTGAAGAGTGGGAGGAGTGAGATTATGAGCAAAGGGGTCAAGACCGTGATGGGTACATCCACTGAAACAGTTTACCTGAGCTAATGGGAGCTCACCAACTCCAGCCGAACAGGGAAGGAAACAGCATAGGTCCAAACTAGCCCCTTTGAATGTGGGTGAGAGTTGTATGGCTGGGGCAGACTGTGGGGCCACTGGCATTGGCACCAGGATTTATCCCTACAGCTTGTACTGGCTTTTTGGGAACCCATTCTCTTTGGATGGCTACCTTGCTCAGCCTAGATATAGTAGGGAGTGCCTTGGTCCTTTCCCAAAGCAATGTGCCTTACCCTCTTCGAGGAGTAGATAGGGGGTAGGGTGGGGGAAAGGTAGAGGGAATGAGAGGAGGGGAGGGAGTGGGAACTGGGATTGGATGTAAATGAAAGAGATAATTTATTTTCTTTTAAAGAAAATAATAAAAAGAAAAAGAAAACTGACCATCCCTCTCCCAGAAGCTCTCAAATGCCAGTATCCCCCCAACCAGTCACCAAGCAGTTGGATTTTTCCCCACTTCCCTCCCCCAATGCTGGGATTTGCCTTCATTGAGCTTGTTCAGGTCTTGTGTGTGCTTGCCATGATCTCGTGAGCCCTTAGATACATCTGTCTGTTGTCTGGAAAGTACTTCCATGCAATTGTCTACCACCTCTGGCTCTTACAGTCTTCCTGCCCCCTCTTCGCCATAGACCCCTGAGCTTGTGTGGGTGAAATGTACTATAGACGCCCCGTTTAGGAATTAGCACTCCAAAGTTTCTTATTCTCTGCGTATTGACCTGTTCACGGTCTGTGTTCATTGCCATCTGCTGCAAGAAGCAGCTTCTCTGACGAGCGCTGAGAGGCCCTGATCTGATCTGGAGTTCGGGGCCAGATTCCACCAAATCTCTGTTCTTTTAAAAGGTATTATTCTGGGGACTTTGATCAGTTATGTCCATTAGCAGCCCTGGAATTGGATGTCTTTTTCTCTATGTTCAGAAAAACTAAGGCTTAGAGAAATGAAGTAACTTACCCAAATTTACATTGTTAATAAATGGTAATGGGAAGACTCAAACACAAATCACAAATCTCTTCCCTTGTTTATATGTATTTTGTTTTCATATATGTGAGGTTAAGAAGATCAATATGTATGATCTTGGTTTTTTATAAAAATCAATTAAGTAATCATTAACTAATTAATCATTTAATCAATTAACTAACCATTAATTATTGCTACTAATGAATTAACTACCATCTTTAAAATACAAACTTCATATAAACCAAGCATGATAGTGGCAATTCTATAATCCTAGCAATTAGAGAGGCAGAGACAGAAGGTTCAAGTTCAAGGCTAGCCTGAGCTACAAAGCAAATTTAAGACCAATCTGGGCTATCACATGATCCTGTCATGTACATTTTATACACATTTTTTTTTTCTGATTTTTTTCTGAAACAAGGGTTCACATTGTAGCTCCAGCTAGCCTGGAATTCACACGTAGCCTGGGCGTGTCTCAAGTTCATGATCCTCCGTGCCTCTGTCTCCCGAGTATTGGGATTACAGCCATGCCATTGTGCCCAGATTTACCTACATTTTTTTTGTAAGTTACCAGAGTACATGTATATGTGGCAAAGATACAGACTTAGGATGAGAAATGTGGGTCTGTTTGCTCTTCTCCACTCCAGTCCTGCATCTTTCTAGATCAGATTAAAACACTATATTCTTAGATTTGTTGTCCCACATTTTGAATGAGTTGTTAGCAGTGTGTGTTAGATGTGTGGCTTTATTCCAACCTTTGTATATTGCTTATATACTGCTCAGTTAGAATATAATAGAGCCATTTGTACAGAAATGATTTTACACGTTTTAGGACTTTACAAAAATAGTTGTGTTTGGAGCAGTAGTATTGAGTAGAAGCTTCTGCAGAGGAAGTGTGGCACAGCAAAGGCTGACACACAGTTATACCAGCCTGCCACTTAGCAATTGCGAGACCTTAGGCCATGATGACTCTCAACCTCTGCATCCAGCCTGATGCCTGGCGACTGTAAGCATTAGCTGACAGCATGAAGCATCCTACCTCCTTCCCCTTGCTGCCTTGACTGCTGCCTCTGCCCTTTCGTTAAAACTCTTCCGAACGGAGCTCCAACCATGACGCTTGAAGGATGAGGAGCTACTCTTTGAATTTCAAGGAAAACAAAACATATAACCGACTTAGACTAAAGTGTGACACAAATTAAATAAACTCGAACTCTAGTAAAACAAACAGAATCTGTAAATGCTAGTTACGGGAGGTCATACCTCAAATAAACCCTTTTTCATAGTATAGGGCTTTGGGATATTCATTAGGACGTGTCTTAGCTTGCTTCCTTTTGTTGTGATAAACATCATGGCCAAAGTAACTTGAGGAGGGATGGTTTTATTTAGTCTTAGGGCATACAGCACGAAGAGAAGTCGGGATGGGAACTAGAGGCGGGAACTGAAACAAAAACCATGGGGGAACACTGCTTACTAGCTTGTTCCCCGTGGCTTGCTCAGCCCGCTTCCATATACACCTCAGCCCAGGGGCGGCCGCTCACAGTGAGCTGAGCCATACCCTCCCCCACACACATCAATCATGCCCCATAAGCCCTTCTACACGCAATCTGATGGAGGTATTTTTCTCATGTGAGGTTCTGTCTTGCCAGATGACCTGAGCTTGTATCACATTGGCAAGAAACTAACCAGCACACAACATACATGTTAAACTGCTAAAACAGACCCCAAAAGTCAAAGATAAAATGGTATAGAACTTGTTTCAGAACCTGAGATGAAAATGATCACGCCGTCATCTTTAGCTTATGGTTCCATCTTTAGATCTAAGGAGGCAGCTCCAGTCTTGGTCTCTCTTGACTAGTGGCATAAGGACAGAGCTGATTCAAAAATCATGCCTGTGTGTTTTGTACACATCCCTCTGTTTAGAACTTAGTTGTGTGGCCACACCAAACTGAAAGGCTGTGTGGCCAGTACGTTCTAACACGTCAGAAGAGAGGCTGGGAAATCACCAGTAGTCTTCTTCTGTACCTGACTACTCAAGGCGGCAAGTTTATTCTACGTAACCTTACGTAACCTTCCCTACATATTGTATAAAGAAAAGATCAGAAAACTCATCTATTTAAACATGCTGGACACTTTAAAAAAAGTTATAAGCAAAGTCATAAATTAGGGAGAATTGCTCATGAATCATTTAAAAAAATAATTAATACAGAAAGAATACCTCTACACAGTATAAAAGAACCAACAGCACTTAGGAGAAGTTGACAGCTGACAGTATGTCCCCCAGAAAGAAAGTACTTTAAACAAACAATATCCCTAATCTTACACAGATTAAACCTACAAATAGACACCATTTTGTCTACAGATCTGACAAAGACCAGAGTTTGGGAATGAACCCTGTTGCCTAGACACAGGGAAGCAGTCACCCAATCAATAAATCTGTTAGTGCCACCCGTGTGCCAGGTACTGCTCTGGGGTCTGGGAAGATGAATGAACTGGAATGGAGTTCTGGACCTCCTACATTTTACTTTCTGGTGAGAATTGGGGACAGAAAGCAAGAGTTTAGCAAAATAAAATTAGTTTAGTACCAATAAATTTCACACATAAAAAAGCATGGGGAAACAGAATAATTTAGGAACAAGTGATGGTTTAGAAATTGAAGAGACAGCTCTGTTCTTTTCTCCCACCCCAGAACTGTGGCCATGTGGCCACACCTAGCTTTTTAAATGGGTACTGGGCATCTAAACTAGGTATGTCCTCATATCTGTGCAACAAGCACTCTTTCCAGCTGAGCTAGCTCCCCAACACAGGGCTAGTTGGTTGGTTGGTTCGTTGGTTTTTGAAACAGGACTTCATGATCCTCCTTCCTCTGTCTCCCAAGTCAAAGAGTATAGGCATATAGCACATGCCTGATTCACTGGGAGATTCTAATATGGAGAATCGTGGTCTTTTCTAAGATCATGCCAACGCCGCTGCCGCCAACGCCACTGCCGCCAACGCCAACGCCGCCGCCGCCGCCGCTGCTGCTGCTGCTGCTGCTGCTGCTGATGATGATGATGATGATGATGATGATGATGATGCTATGGCAGAAAATTGGCTTTAATATTTCAAAGTAGAAATGCTTAGGTTTGAGGATAGTAGTTTTACATACAGATGGGCATTATTTTGGGCAATCAGATACCTAACTAAAAAGACAGGATTCTATTACATGGAAAGCAAGAATAGATACTGAAGGTACAGCTAGCTTCTTTCTGCAGAAGCTAAATAAAGGAGTGGGTGCAGGATAGGAGAGACAGGAGGAACAGCAGCCAGGGAAGCAGAAGGGAAACCAGGTGGATGTGGTGTCAGGGAGATGTAGAGAGGAAAACGATGTAAGAAAGGAGGTAAGTGGTCCATACTGATCACAGGCTAAGATGAAGACAAGGAGCTTTTAGCTTTAACAAACTACAGATCAGTGGGAATCTTGAACTACTAGAGAGGGAAAATGAGGGAAATCCAGTTGGAGAGGGTTGACTACAACAGAATGCAGCACATAGAGTTATAAGTCTTTTGAATGTTTGGTTTCTTGTTTTTATTTTTTATTCTTCTCTCATACATTCCACCCACACTGCAGTTTCTCCTCCCTCTTCTTTTCCCAGTCCCTAAGAGTCAGAAGTCTTTTGAATTTTGACCATAAAGGAACAGCAATGAAAAGAATCAAGCTGAGGAACCAAGGAACACCTAGAGGGCATTTCCGTTTGTTTAAGAATGGCACTATTGAGGGATGTGAAGTGACCCAATGAAGAAGAAATTCTGATCATTCCTATGGAATAAAACAGAGGCAGGAAAGGGGCAGCAGATATTCATAAGTAATAGTAGAGCTCCCTGTAGACTCTCTGCACTTTATTTAAACTCACTGGGCAAAAGATAGAAGCGACAGAGAACACTTCAGTATCAGTGTCGCAAAAAAGAGCGACAGCTCTCTCACTAAAAATGTTCTTAAAGGGACTTTAGCACAGGGAAGTTTGCCAGTGATAGCAGAAGGAAACAGCACACAGGGTGGCAGGCATTGTTCTAAGAGCTTTACAGTTAGCCTTCACAGATGTGCGTTGTCCTAAATTCAAAACTGCGGCCCATAGTCGAGGCCGAGGAATGCCCCAGGAGCTCAAGGCCAGTCTGTGCAATGTAGAGACTCCATATCAAGAACTGACCAAATAAGCTGCAAGCAGAGTGAAAAATTTGGTCCTTATTAAAGTGTTATCATTGATTTGAAGAGTTGGATTTAAGGTCAGTCTGTTTTTATTTTCCATGACATTTGCTAGCATGTACATGTCTACTCAGAATCATTTGGCTTACATTTAGTTTTAAATGCTTCATCATATAATTTTCTCAAAGTGTTTTCTGTATTTGCAGGAGTTAAAAGGTGGCAAAACTTATGCAAAGGTAAGGAGATGACCTCTAACTCTTTTGTAATTCATAACGTTGTTATTGCACTCTATAGGCTTTTAATGTTTACTCAAGCTTGACTCATTTTAAGTGAAGCAAAGTGGAGATCGAATAATTGGATTTAACGATAAAGTATTGGAATATTCTTTGGGGGGGCTGGAGAAATGACTCAGTGATGAGGAACACTGGAAGTTCTTCCAAATGGACTCAGGTTCTGTTCCAGCACACAGATGTGACTGTGACTCCAGTTCCAGAGGACCCACCCCTCTTCTGGCATCTTCAGACACTGCATGCACGTGGTGCACAGACATACATGCAGACAGAATACCCATACACATAATAAACATAAATCTTTTATTTTTTAAAAAATTCTGAGAACTTATTAGGGGCTGTTACTCTTTAGTCTTAGCCTTCCTACTAGAGAACATTCTCCAGTTTTCTTGAAGCAATAGCTTACTGATGATACAAAACAAGTAGATATATTTCTGCTCTGTGATTGGTTAATCCACTGGTTAAAGAATGTGGCCAGGGATCCGTTATCCCTTCCCCTCTGTGATGACCTGAACATCAGGTGTCTAGTTACTCAAGTTTTTGTCAACACAACTCATTTGTAGAAGAAACCCTAGCTGGTCTCTCTGTGTTATTTCTGTTGAGTTAGGAAGCATTTCCTAGGTGCTCTCAGAGGGCTCCCCTGTGTGTTTTACTGAGTGTAATGGAACCATATACCCACCCCTAACCAAATGTGACCACAGGGATGAATTGCCGTGGTAAAGTTAGACTGCCCACAATTTAGCAGTGCGATGGGTCCCTCTGTGTGCTCAAGGATAAGGATGGAGATTGAATCTTTTGGGGAAAGTGGAGTTTGGTGAGTAATGACTATGAGGGCACTGAGTGTTGGGCAGGCGAACAGCAAGGTCTACTGTTGCTGGTTCACACATGTCTTTCCTTCTAAGAACTCTGAAAACCGTGTTCTCTCACCTTTTCAGACTGCTATCCTAGGTTACGCCTGCATTATTTTCTATTGACAGCCCTCTTGGCCTCCCGTGCAGTCTTTTCCCTCTGTTGTCTAACTCCAGCTTCCTTAGTCCTGCCAGAGTGATCTTTCTAAAATTAAAACATGATTATATCACTCCCCACTTTTAGTCCTTCAGTGGTTATTCACTGACTGTAAAGGAAATTGGAAATTTTATAAGCTAGGAAGATCTGTTTTTGTTTGCAAATTGTTTCTGCTGCCTCATCCCTTCTGCCTGCCATCTGTGTTCTCCGTTTCTGTCTTCTCTCTCCCACCCCTCATTCTTAGGAGGTATATTGCCATCATACACTTCCTAGAGTATCTCATGCTATTTTAGCTTCTTTGCCTTGTGACTTGACACCATGCATGTCTCCCTCCCTCCCTTTGTCCTTTCAAGTCCTGTATCATTAAAGATTCAGCTTAGTCACGCCTTCTTACTGACTTTTCTTCTCCTCTCTAGTAATTGTGTCTTCCTTTACACCACACTTAGCAGCAGTACTGTAGGAACTTGCTTTCTGTTTTCCCGTATTAAACTATGAAAATAAGAATAAAGGACCCAAGGATAGCTCAGGGCAGAGCATGAAATAGGCCCTGGGTTCCATCATCCCCAGCACCAAAAAGGGGAAAACATTCTCTATTTCTAATTAATGTCTAATGTTACCTGGAATACAAATTTTAACAATTATTTTCTGAATAAGTTAATGTCTACCACAAATGTGATATATACATATGATATATTTATGAGACACATATATGAAACACATGCACATATAGATATTCACGTGACAGTTATCTTGGTGAAGCCAAAGGAAGTCTTAAGGAAATATGAATTCTCTGGAACCACACTGTACAGTCTGTAATGTGAGTTCTTTGAAGACAGAATATGTTTCCGCTTCCATGGAAGAGTCTGCCATATAAAAGGGACATTGACATGTCACTTTCTTAGCAGGGATTGTCTTATTGGCTGTTTACTGATATACCAAAGTACAGCAGACTGGATGGCATAAACAAAACACATTTAGTTCTCCATTCTAGATGCTGAGAAGTCTGGGGTGGTGATACCAGCAGACCCCGTGTCTGTGGAGAGCCTGCTTCCTGCTTTGCAGATGATGCACCTCTCAGTGTGTCACCATGTGGCAGATTGCAGAGCGAGGCTGCAAGTTCTTTCCTGCTTAAAGTGCATTCCTCCAGACCTTAGTGCACAGCTCAGCGGTGGAGCACACACTGAGACATGCACAAGGCCCTGGGTTTGGTCCCCAGTGCCAAAAGGGGAGGGATGCATTCCTGAGGGCTTCAGTCTCAAGGCCTGATTACCTCCCAAAGCCCCCACCACTCCATAGCATCCTATTGAATGTTAGACTTTCTTTCAACATACGAATTCTGGAGAAACAGAAGCATGCAATCCATAACAGAGCTCCTTAGTGACGGTATAAAACCAATATCGCAACAGTAGATGGTAAGTTAAATGGGCAGCTAGCCTTTATTTAAGACTCCTTTATTAGTATTTGAACCTTGATATGAATAGAACTGAAAAATATTAGATTATCTAAGAGAGTGAGTTCGAGTGCACTAATGACCTTGAGTTGACCTTGGCACTTTCTGGCCAGCAGAGTTAAGGGATGAACTGGGAAGGAGGAAGTTCATTTGGCCAGATGGTCAGAGACAGTACAGACTTTTTACAGAAGTGTTGTTTCGTGGGATATTTTTCTTCTTTATTTTTGTTTCGGTGGAGGATTGAACAGAAAATTAATTCGGTGATCTGGAGAGCTGTGGGACGGGTTTGGTTGGTTCTTATGACAGGAGAAAATCCAGCATGTCTGTGTGCCGGCGGGAATGGTCTTGTGAGAAGGGATAAATCAGAGTGCCAAACAGCAGGGAAACCGCAGCATACACGCGATAGGCAGGAGGCACAGGAACACAGCCACATCCTCTGCAGCATGTGAGCCGGAAGGCAGTACAGGCCCAGGCACAGGTGGGAGAGTGGCTGCTGCTGGCAGTAAGAGCTTATGGGAGTTAAGTTCCCTTGACCGCCTGGGTGAAGTAGACAACAAGGCCCTCAGCAGGGAGACGGAGCGGGCGACCTGCTGGAGCTTTCGAGGGAGAGAGTGTGTGAAATAGCTTGTGTTGATAACGGGTGGTCAAATAGGTCACATGTCTTCACACGTTCACACAAATGTTCCTCTGCATGGTCCTATCCTGGCTTTTCCTCCTATGCTGCTCCACTAGAAGGCAGTAAGAGCAGAGTAACCATGTGGAAATTACACAGCTGTTGCCCGTGTCTTGCTGAGTTCCTGATTTCCTGCACTGGGCTTACATGATTCTCTGAGCTATTTTCTTTGTTCTTTTCATGGCAGTTAAAAACTACTGAGCTAGTAGGAGCAGGGACTCTCTCTGACTCTGTTGCCTGTTTTGGGGACCCTTTCCTCCTACTGAGTTGCCTCATCCAGCCTTAATAGGAGAGGAGATGCCTAGTCTCATTGCAACTTGGTAGACCATGTTTGGTTGACATCCATGGGAGCCCTGCCCTTTTCTGAAGAAAAATGGAGTAGGAGTAGATGGGGGGCGGGAAATACGAGGGAAACCCTAGGAAGATAGGAGGGAGGGAAAACTTTGATTGGGGTGTAAAACAAAAAAAATAAAAATAAATGAATTAAAAAAAACTACTGAAATAATGTTCCAATATGCAATTAGAACCAGCCTCTTGCATGTCCCTGAAAGTGGGTGTGTGGAGATGGCTATAGGGTGTAAAAACTTGACTTTAGATCCCCTCGGATGTGTAAACCCAGAATGTCTGTGCTACAGTGAGATGGGAAGAGAAGACCGGAGAGTCCCTGCAGGCCAGGATGTCTAGCATGTACAGCACAGTGACAAATGACAAAGAGACCCTGCCTCAAATGAGGTGGAAGGTAAAGACCAAAGCCTGAGGTTGTTCCCTGACCACTGCACATTCACCATTGGGCATGCATACCTATGTGTGCACATATGTACCACATACATCATACACACAAAACCTGAAACAACCTCAGCAGTGTTTGAAACATCGTATGCAGTTTATTACGTGTTCATAGAGATGTGCTTAATTCGCTTTTTGTTCATGAAAATTGTATACACTTAGTAATGTAGGAGTAGGCTGCTAAAATAACAGTGATCACACTGGAACGGTGAATCTGGGCTGAGCAACATCAGAGGAGAGACTAGAGCAAGCTCTGCTAATGGCAAGAAATGGCACTTCTGGGTAGTAATGCAGAAGAGGAAGATGTTTAGACTGAACTGGATAGCAGCAGAGAGGGTAGGTGTGGGGCAGAAGCTGCTAAAGGAGTCAGATAAAGTGAAGAATGGCCAGCAGGGACAGGGGAGGAAAAGGTGTCCCCAAAGAAGCGAGGAAGCTTGAGTTCTCTCGTGGGTGCGTGGAGAATGAGAATTTAACCTGTATGATCTGCAGGCCCCAACAGCTAACTCAGCATAGGGCCGGGTCCAGAATCGAGTCTGGGCGTCTGTCCGTGGCTGCGCATGAGCGCAGCTGCTCGTTATCCCCGCAGTGCGGCGTGAGTGTAGGTGTTACTGGGAGGGATGTTGCTTTTTGATGTGCCTTACCTGTGCTACCACAGCTACACAAACGTGTGTAATTCTAATGTGTGAAGAAATGTATTCAGCACAGCACATCAAATCCATGATAAAAGACGAGTAGAATAGGTAGTAGATTTTTATTAAAAAGCAGCTAAATTAAGGACCCTGGTAAAGCAAGGGATAAAGCCGGTAGTGGGAAGAAAGAACTAAAAGGTTTGAGAAAACTCATGGGTTGGGTATCTATTTTAAGGAGATATGGTAGAACCTACCAGATAGTCTATTAATATGATTCTCTTTCTTTTCATAGCTGGGCTTTGCAGATCTAAACCTGGCAGAGTTTGCCGGATCAGGAAATACCACCCGCCGCTGTTTACTGGAAGGCTATGATACCAAAAATACAAGACAGGACAATTCCATTCTCAAAGTAAGCACCCTTCAAGATTTACATGACGATAAAAGATTTTTCTGCCTGTAACTCAGCACAGGTATCTGTTGTCATGGATACAATGGGATTCCATACTGAGGTCATGAGCCTCCACACCTGTAGGGAAAGACCCTTGCAAGCCTTAGAAGCAGTGAAAAGTAACGATCCTCGTTATGGTCCAGCGTGTTTCTCACCGGTGCTGTGGATGAATACACCACCACCAGCACAGAATGCTTGTTGGGAAGAGGGCACATGATGACTAGATACATGGCTTAAAATACAGAGAGCTATCCAGGCTAGAGAGCTGGCCTAGTAGTTAAGAGTACCTGCTGAATAACCATGAGGAGCTGAGTTCAGATCCCAGCACACGAAAGAAGCCAGAGTGGTGAGTGATGGAGCTGAGGCCGACATGCATATCTGCTGTTTGGTTTTGCCTTTTCATATTATCATGCCCGCTCATCCCCATTTTCAAAACCCACCAACTCTACTGTTCATTATGTATTTCTTACTTTAATAAGCAAATAACCCGTCTCTGAATAACACTGCTTTGGCGTGCGTGTGTGCATACATGTGTGAGAGTGTGTGTGTGCGTGTATGTGTGTCCTCTTCTTTGTGACAAGCCATCTCCCCCTGAGACAGCTCCTGTGTCCCCAGCCCTCTTGGTCATCTCACACAGCTGTCTTTCCCCGAACCCTTTCTCATGAGCTGCCGGGCCTCACTTGCTTCCACTTCCCCCTTGCTAGCTTAGAGTGCACAGGTCATGACTATCTTGCTTTCTTTGCCAGTGGCTGTCTCTGAAGATCTCCAACGCTACTTGGTTTGACTGTGTGACCTCCCTGAGTCTGTGTCCTGAGCTGAGCATTACTGGAGGACACACAGACAAGTGGGCACTACTGGAATCAGGCTCACCCCCAGCTGACAGCCATCCTCTGCCCCCGTCCCAGTTTCAATATTTGCCTTCCTGCCTTTTTTCTCAATGTAGTTTCATACCCCATGTTTTACCCCAGCTAAGCTTCTCCTTCACTGACAAGATAGAGTTCATGAGACTCACATCCCCTCATCATCCCAGCATAGAGCTTACCCCTCTGCTTGTCTCTCCAGTCTTCCTACAGCACATGGTGTTGTCTTGCCTATGGTCACAGGGATGACAACCCTCTTCCAGTGAGAAGTCAATCCTTCCTCTTGACCTCTAGAATCCACGCAGGCATAACCAGAGAGTTTTCTCCTTGGACCATCTGCTCTTAGTCATGTCTCCCTTTAATGAGCCATCCTTGTCAGCACACAAAGGAACAGCTGTAATATACCCTTCTTAAGAACGGAGCTCACACCACCTCTCATCGCTGTCCCGCATCTCTGTTCTGCCTCACTGCACAATTTCTCCGTCCCAAGACCATCAGATAGTCACAAGTGTTGTCCTGTAGAGTTGGGGACCAGATGGCAGGAAAGAAGGGGCAGTAAGAGAATCAGCACAACAGGATAGCTCTGAGACTTAAGGAAAAACAGTGACATAAGAGATAACATCATAGAAGATGACCTTATGCTTGTCAAACATTCACTGGAAAGTGTGCAGTAATCCGTGTGTGTCCTGTTTGTCATTAAGACTGTAAACTCACTCAGTTAGTGTGGTCCTGGGTTCTGCCCTGTGCCAGCTATGTAATTCAGAAAATATCCCCTGATCTCTGTGGTCTCACAATGAGAGTGTTGCTCTTTCACAGGAGTGCCAAAAATGAAATGAAATGATGTGTAGAAAACATATAGTTTATATCTGGAATGGAAGGGTCGTGCTGCATGTGTGTAATCCCGGTACTTCGGGGGTTGAGATAGGAAGATAGTAAGTTCAAGGTTATCCTCGGCTACATAGCAAGAATGAGGTTAGCCTGAAATGCTGAGACTCTCTCAAAGAGCCAAAACAAAATATTTGCAAGTCACTATCATTGTCAATTTTTTCATAAGGATGTGAATTTGGAGCTGGGAATATTGCCTGGTTGGTAAGAAGCCTGCCTAGCATACAAAACCCTGGGTTCAGTCCTCAGTTCAAGACCACCCCATGACACATAGTGAATTCGAGGCCAGACTCTCTCAGAGGAAAACAAAGAGAGATAGATTGTCCTGTAGTGGATTCTTAGAAGTTACTTGGCAACCAGGGACTATCAGCATCTTGGAAAGAAACAACAAGGCTTTAGTGCTGATCGGAAGCTGGGGCAAAAGCTCTCTACCCTTTAGAGTCCCAAACACATATCCCATGAAGCCTCAGCCTGTGGAGCTGAAGGGCCTGGTTATCAAATACTTGCATCCCACAGAAGTCTGCAGTAAACACAGACAAACCAGACACAGACACTTAATAAAGCTAGAGGGATTAGTACTGGGGAAGTGCTTACTTTTTATTCTTATCTTTTGCACAGGGTTTTGAACATTAAAGATGATTTTTAATCCATGTCTACATAAACCAGTAATTGAATATTGGACACACATTCAATAAACATGTATTTCACTGGATGCTTTCTTGATAAAAAATGTAAGATTAGGTGTCAGCCAGGTTGGGGGTGTGTGCCTTAATCCCATCACTCCAGAGGCAGGTGGATCTCTGTGAGTTTGAGGCCAGCCTGGTCTACAAGAGCTAGTTCCTGGACAGGCTCCAAAGATACAGAAAAACCCAAAACCCTGTCTCGAAGAAAAAAAAAAAAAAAAAAGGTTTCATGAGGGAAATACAGATTAGCAAAAGCTGGCTTCTCAAGAACTCTTTTATAATTGTGGCATTTGTTGCTCCTTTGTTTAGGTTTTGATCAGTATGCAGCTGATGTCTGGTGACCCGTGCTTTAAAACGTAAGTTGATAACCAGTAAATGGATTGATTATCTGCAGCTGTGATGCAAATGAAGCCGGTTTGTAGGAGACAGCTCCTTTCGTGCTAGACTGGGCTGGCCGTCACAGAAGCGACTGCTTCCCGTTACCAAGGAAGCTCACCACTCCCAAAATGGCGCAAGTTATGGATCTTTGCCACCTTTGGGTTTTCAGTTGAAGGTGAATTCGCTTGCTGTTTTCCTCAGCAGATACTCAGTAGATGCCTCGCAGTGTGTGGGAGTGCATCCCAACCTTCAGTGAGCAAAAGACACTGCGTTCCACCACCTTAAAGCTCAGACTCTAAGAAACAGCCAAGTTGTGATAAACAGCAAAGGAGCCTGGGAGCAGATGCTCTGATGAGGAGTCGCAGGGGAGCAGGGCGACATAAGAGCTGTTGTGTATGAGTATCAGGGCAGGGCTCCCTGCTTAAGGTGACATTCGAGTAGAGACCTGAAGGAGTCTGGGAAGCAAGTCACGTGGATAATTTGGGGGAAAGAGTACTCAAGATGGAAGGAAGATAGAGCAAAGCCTTGAGAGGGCACGGTTCCCAGCATGCTCAAGTAACTGCCTGGAGACCCATGTCTCAGGAGCAGAGGGAATGGAGAGCTTGGTAATAGGAGGTGAGGTCAGACAGTCACCTTGTGGGCCATTAGAATAAGGGCTCCACTCACCCTCTGAATAAGATCAAAGGCTCCAGAGGTTTCAGGTGAACAGTAAATGCTCTTATTATGATGCAAGGTAGAAAAGAGCCAATCTGAGAGATCCCTGATGGGGACAAGGCCAGAAGAGGTGGAGTGGGTGGCCGTTCCATTAGTGAATGTGTCTCTGCTGAGAGGCCACAAGAGGAACAGTTCAGAGCTCAGATATAAGACACAACAAAGCCCACATCTGAAACGGAACTTATGAAACATTCGGTGTGGTCCAAACTCTTCCCTTACGAATGAGGAGACTGAGACAGAACAATGTCTATGTGGAGCTGAAGGTCAATAGCTGCCGGAGAGGTGTGTGCCCTGCTTTGCTGGCTGCGGTGTTGGCATGGGAGCCCTGCACACGGCACTCCATGTTACAGGGGCAGAGAGTGAAGGGCTGGAAGTCAGAATGTGGCGAGCAGAAACGTTCCAGGAAAAGAAGACAGTTTGCACACACATAGGGCACTGTTAAGGTGCATGGGATATTTGTGGAACATCCAGCAGGTAAGGATGTCCTTTTAGGTGGTCATTTTAAACGGACTCTGAATATTACTTTAAAATTAAAATAACCCTCATTTCTTTAATGTGCAATTATGCTATATCAAGAGTATTACACATTTTTGAACAAAGGGAGCACTAGAAGAGAACCAGCACCCAGTGGACACTTGGTGGTTAGCCCCGGAACTATGTTGCCCTGGGCAGCAGAACTACAGCAGCCTAGTTAAGATTTCAAATTCTGAGTCTGCTGTACTAACAGCCCCATGGTCAGCTTCTTCTATCTGAATGCTAGTTGCCCCTACCTTAGAGCCCTCAGCAATGACTCCCGGATCTTTGAGACAGCAGGACAGGAGTGCTGGTAGCATTAGGTGTGCTATGGCTGTAATCATCTGTGGAAGGAAAGACCACTGACACTTAAGACTTGAGGCTTGCAGAAAGCTCAAAGCAGTCGCTGGTGATTTATGACCGTTTTTGGAGACTCCATTCTTTGCGTGAATCTTTTATATGTTTTTCCTGTGAAATATTCAGTGGGGTTTTATTTTAGTTTTTAACCAAGTTCTTTATGTTTTTTTAACACGTAACTCAGCTGGGTCTGGTGGTATAAGCCTGGAATCCTAGCACTCAGAAAACTGAGGCAAGAGGATCTTTATGAGTTCAAGGCCAGTCTGGACTCGACATACGGGTTACCAAGCCAGCCAGGGCTACAGAGCAAGATCATGTCTCAAAAAATATACCCCAAAATATCACAACAAAATCAAAATACAACTATTGGTAACCAAGGAGGTTGGTCTAAGTAGGACTGTGAAGAGCCTTGGGTGTGAGGCATGGGGCTTCAGCTTTGTCCCAGAGGCACTATTGAAGGGTTGCCTTGGCTTTAAGACAGGGGCTCACATAGCCCGGGTTGGTATCCAGCTTGCTATGTGCCTGAGGATGACTGTGAACTTCTGGTCCTCCTGCTTGACCTCCTGAGTGCTGAAACTACAGAACCATGATACCATATGGGATTCTCACTCTCCAGAACTCCACGAGGCAGGGCTTTCTCTGTTCCCAGTATTTTATTGTGTAAAAGCCTTTTTTCCTCAGGTGGGAGAGATGGCTCAGTGATTAAGAGCACTGGCAGAGAACCACAGTCCAGTTCCCAGCACCCACATCAGGCGGCTCACACTCATCTGGAGCTCCAGCTTCAGATCCAGCACCCTCTTTCAGTCCCTGCAGCACCTGCATATGTGTGCATGCACACACATGTACATAGATAAAAAATAAGATCTTTATATAAAAATCTCTCCCACATTTATTACTTGAGTTTTAGGGTTCTAAAAGACGCTTGTGAATCATTCAATGGTTTTTATTTCATCCTCAAAAAGCTAACTCTCATAAACAGCTCTACTCTAAGGCCAGGTACTGAGCACACAGTGAGTCTAACCGTAGTTCAGACCTTCATACGCGATTCAAGAAGATCTGATCCCTACACCGTCTATTTACAGACCTCCCTCCACCTCCATGTCAATCCCGATTGCTGGAGAATCGGAGTCTTTGGAAGAGGATAGGAAAGGTGGAGAGACTCTCAAAGTGCATCTTGGAATAGCAGGTATGGGTATATAGCTTCCTGAGCCTTTAATTTCTGAAAAACAATACTATTTAATTTTCTAGTAGAATCCTAAACCCTGAGGGGCTGGCAGAATGACTGAGCAGGTCAGGGTGCTTGCCACCTAGCCTGATGACCTGAGTTTAATCCTTGGAATCCACATAGTTTAAGGAGAGAACAGGACATGGAGAGATGACTCAGCAGTTAAGAGCACTGGCTGTTCTTCCAGAGGTCCTGAGTTCAATTCTCAGTGACCATATGGTGGCTCATAACCATCTCTAGTGTGATCTGGTGCCTCTTCTGGCATAAAGGTGTACATGTAGGTAGGACAATCATATACATAAATAATTTTTTTTAAAAAAAAAGAAAGAGGCAGGCGGATCTTTGTGAGTTCGAGACCAGCCTGGTCTACAAGAGCTAATTCCAGCACAGGCTCCAAAGCCACAGAGAAACCCTGTCTCAAAAAACCAACAAAAAAAGTAAAGAAAGAACAAGTTGTTCTCTGACCTCCACAGGCATTCTGTGGCACATACATGTCCACACACAAATAAATAAATGTAAAACAATTCCTACAACCCACCCACAGGTAACTGTATATGCGTGCACTCATGACTTGAAATGTACCAGCTAGTATGTTGGCTGAGCCAGGACTTCCTTGTCTAAGGTGCACCGACACCGGCGGCTGAATGCTGCGCTAACGCTGCCTCTCACTGGCTGCATCTCCTCCTCACAAACACAAGAACCTCCAGTTTTCCCTGTTCCTCCTCGTGCCGGGCACATCCTCCTGGGGTGCTGCTTCTCCTCTTCTCCCCCTTCACTTTGCCCCTCCAGCCTTACTGTGCATTGATTTTCCTGGGGACGGAGGGTGCTAAAAACACACTGCTAGCACCAGCAGCCAGTTTTGGATTTGGTCAATCGAAGATGGTGCCTGAAACTTTCTAATCTACGCCAGTTCAGCTCCTTTGCTGCCACTGCTGGTCCCAAGCACACTTTGAGTCCACTTCCCTAGACATCTTCCAGCAGACGCAGAATTTACTGTGGTTGCTAAAAGCAGGGTAGGCGAGGTGCCAACCTAGCCGCAGGAAAAGGACACGAGGAACAGGGTGTATTGTTGGAAAGAAAGGTGAAGCGCTAGAATTAGCATTTACACTACCTTTTCAAATGTGCAGTGATCGGGTTTCTCGGGTTTCTTAGAAATAATTTTGGGTATGGATTTCTTGATTTAGGATCAGCTAATATTATGGATACTGTTAATCTTCCCATTAACTCCTCTCTCAGCCCTTAAATATCCTGAGCTGTTGGCTATACTGAGAAAATATAAAGTAGACCTTATTATCCTTTTTTTTTTTTTTTTTTTTTTGGTTTTTCGAGACAGGGTTTCTCTGTAGCTTTGGAGCCTGTCCTGGAACTAGCTCTTGTAGACCAGGCTGGTCTTGAACTCACAAAGATCCTCCTGCCTCTGCCTCCCGAGTGCTAGGATTAAAGGCATGCGCCAACACCGCCCGGCTTCTTATTATCCTTATAATAGGAATATATCCATCTTCTCCATCTTCTGTTATCCTCTAGACCCCAGCAGTCCAGTGTTAGATAGATAGACAGGCAAGAAGGCAGAGAGACATGGAGAGTGCGTATTTGATGCGTGCATCCCAATTATGTAGACAAACTTCAAGAAACCAATACTGCTTGGATTCATTACTCTGATAAAAGAACATGAAGGGTGTTTGGTCTCACGGTTCCAGGGGTTGCAGTCCGTCACTGTGGGGAAGTCATGGTGGGAAGGGAGGTGTCTGGTCACATTGCACCCCTGTCAGGAAACAGAAAGATAAGTGCTTGTGTCCAGCTGGTTTCCTCTTTCCCTTTGCTCTTTGGTCCAGGACCTCAGCTCAGGCTCTGCTCACAGTTGGAGTGGGTTTTCACTTCACAGTTAAGCCTTTCTGGAAACCCCCTCACAGACATGCCCTTAGGTGACTCCTGGTCTAGTCAGACTTGCAGTGAGAGCTAGCCATCCCACTGCCCGTCCATTGGCAAACTCCGTTACAGTGTGGTTTGTGTCCTGTCTTGATGTCTACAGATTGCCAGATCCTGCGGCCATTTTTCCCGTTCTTGTTGGACTCAGCCACTCATTCTTGACGTCTTCTCTTCTTTTGTCTCCTACCTTCAGCACCTTTGCTCTTCTTGCTCCTTAGGGATTTCTTGAGCAAGGAAGATGGTTCAGTGAGTAAAGATGCCTGTTGCCAATCCTGATGACCCAAGTTCAACCCCTAGGACTCCCTGGTGGAGCAGATGTTTGCCTCTAGCTAGTTAGCTAGTTGTCATCTGGCCTGGCCTGGTGGGCACACTCATGTGTGTGCGCACACACACACAATTAAATAAGTAAATAAATAAATATAATGAATTTTTTAAAGCCGAGAATCCATTAGTAATTGCAGGCTGCTGGCGGAGGGAGAGGAAGCTTTCTTCAGGGGTGTGGCCACTCAGAGGCTGCCCATGCTCCCATAGATGGTCCTACACTCATGCACACAGAGCGAGCACCAAGTGGATTCAGTGGGTTTCAGGACAGAGTACGTTAAGTTGGTGGGGAAAGTGGTAGAGAAATACAAGAGGAATTGGAGAGGAACGAATAAATGGTGGATTTGATCAGAACATTATGTGCATACATGAAATTCTCAATAACAAAAATTAAAAAGAAACTTCCTTAAAGCACCAGCGCTGTAGCTGTGCTGTAGAGCATTTGTCTCTGTGCTTGAGGCCAGGGTTCAGTCCCCAGTCCTTCAAAAACATAAACTGGAACATAGAAACACCCACACCTCCTCTCCAGCATTGCTCTTCCACAGGGGTTGGTCCCCTCTACCTTGTTTTCTGGGCAATGTCCTCTATGCCCCTGGATTTAACTGTCTCATAAATGATGTGATTGTATAAAGTGCAATAAATACTTTACACTCATGAATATGTGAATATGTGTTTCCCAGTGTTTGGGGAAGGTCCACTTTCAGACCATGCGTTATTACTGAAGTCTATGAGCTCATCTTTCTCCCCGGCCAGACGGTGGGTCCTTTGTGATCAGGTCTTTATATATAGACCAGGGACAGTCAGAATGTGATGAGCATTGACTGCCAGTGTCACAGGCTCAGTGCAGATTTGCTGACTCTTTCTCCTCCTGCTCAGGTATCCTGGCACAAACTTCTACTCAGTAGCTGGATCCTGCCATCACTCACTCCGGGCTGGCTTACACTAAAAATCTTCACTCTTCACCCCACCCTGCTTCTCCCTTTACTGGAGTGATCATACAACATAGCCCACAGGGGCACACAGGCTTAAAATCATTCAAGTATTTCTTTCATTCAGCTCACCAAAAGGTCTTTGTCAGCTGCCCTGTGCTCGTCTTCAGCCTCTTTTCCTGTCAGTCATCTCTCCACTACTCTGTGTGCCGACTTCACCAAACCATTTGCTGCCCTACAGGCCTGTTGTGTCCTGTGCCCTTCCCTCCTCAGCCAGCTGAAAGATCCTGGGCTAGCCTCCTCCCGTGTAGTATTATATGCATGGGCCTGTGGAGCCCTTAATATCTTCTTTTGGTTAATGCTGGACACGCTGTATTCTCTTTGCTTCTGTCTCTGAATTTTGAACATGTGTTTGAACATGTTATTTTCTTTGTGTCCCCAGTGCCTCAGTTTAATCTATACCAGACACCTGATTTGATAAGAGCTTAATAAACTTTTATACGGAATGAACGCATTTTGGAAACTAGAAGACAGATGGCTGAGATCCGAGCCAAACACTGGGGTAGACTTTGGGGTGTACAGGAATCCCTATGAACTGTCTGCTGGGAGAATTTTGTTGGAGGTAGCCTTTGGGTTTAGGGCTGCTGTAGATCATAGGGCCCTTGCAGTCTGCCTGGACACGGGAAGTCTTTGCAGAGGACCAGTGGCCTGCATGTTTAGCAGCATCTGCTGGCCCGACTGTGCACCATCTGTCTTATTTAGAGAACCGCCGTGGTAGCTAGCTCACTCAGCTCTTTCCCTTCTCCTAAGTTTATGACAGTTCTGGTTTCCAAGCGTTTTTACTCTGATTCTAAGCAGTCACAGGTCTGCCTTCTGTGGAGCTTGACCGGGTCTTCAAATACATAATTGCTGTCTAGACTATGAGTGTGATTGAAACAGTGTCTAGAAACAGTGTTGAGACTGCTTTTATCTATTTACTTTCAAACTATGTACTATCATCAGGGTTTTTTTTAACTTTATTTCTGAATTTTTATTTATTCTATTTTTAATGTGTGGGTGTTTTGCCTGTATGTTTAATATCCATACAGCATATGCATGCAATGCCTATGGAAGCCAGAAAAGGGTATTGGTTCCCCTGGAATTGGAGTTACAGATGGTTGTGAGCTGCCATGTGGATGCTGGGAACTGAACCCGAGTTCTCTGGAAGAGCAGCCAGTGCTCTAAACAGCTGCGCCATCTCCAGCCTTGAGACCAGTTTCTTAAGAACTCTCATCCTGGGTAGTACACCCTATTTTGAGTTGCTGAGTTACAGCATTGCCCCCTGTATATCCTAGCACTAGAAGGCTGACATTGGAGCACTAAAGTACCTTTAATTCACTACTGATGAACTCTGAAGATCTCCTCGATACCATACCTAAAAACAAAACAAAAAACACTAAAGTGGCAGGGCATGGTGGTGCACACCTGTAACCCCAGCACTTGGGACATCAAGGGAGGTGGGTCAGGAGTTGAAGGTCAGCCTCAGTTACTGCATGTGTTTAAGGATAGCTGGGGTTATATGAGATGAAGCCCAGTCAGATAGATAGATAGATAGATAGATAGATAGATAGATAGATAGATAGATAGGGTTATATGAGACTGTCAGATAGATAGATGATAGATAGATAGATGAGAATAAAAACACCAAAATCCAGCAGTTTCCTGAGAATTTGTAAGAATAAGACTGAGTTATTAGAGAAATGTTGAACACACACACACACACTAATGGTTTTAAGACACACTGGTAGTAAATATGAAAACACTTGGCTTTGCAGTGAACTGAGGTATTTAAGTATTCTTGATGTACTTGTTTTCATTGTACCAACTTAAAGGAAACTATCACTTTATAATTCATTTTCCTTGATTATAGGCTTTCGAAGTAATAAAATCTGCAGGTTAGAATACAAATTGGACATTGACTTGGTAGTAATAATAACATCACGTGACTTGTTGCAGATCTTTCAGCAAAGAGTGCCTCTGTTCCAGATGAACTTGGTGCCTGGGGACATTCTAGAACATCCAGCTATGCAAGCCAGCAGTCCAAAGTATCAGGTAGTGGCCCACAGTGGGAATCCACTCCTTATTGTCCTGAAGCAGTGGTTCTCAACCTTCTTAATGCTGTGACCCTTTAATACAGTTCCTCATGTTGTGGTGAACCCATCCATAAAATTTTGTTGCTACATAAGTGTAATTTTGCCACTGTTACGAACCATAATGTAAATATTTTTGGAGATAGATGTTTGCCAGAGGGGTTGAGAACCACTGTTCTAAAGGGACTTGAAGCCAGGTGTGGTAGTACACACCTGTTAACCTAGCGATGGAGAGACTGGGGAAGAGAAGGATGGCAAGTTCAAGGCCAGCCTCTGATTGCTGGATAGCAGGTGCCTGTCTTCAAACAAAATAAAATTCAATAATAAACTTGAAACTACTGTGGTATAGGATAAAGAAATTGCATCTCAGAGATGACAGATGGTTCAGTAAGGTGCTTGTCACGCAAGCATGAGAACCTGAGTTCAGTCACCAGCACTCACATGGAAGTCAGACACAACAGTTCATGCCTGTAATCTAAGCACTGGGAAGACAGAGACAGAAGGATTTCGGGAGCCACTGTAGCCAAGCCAGCAAGTTCTAAGCTCAATGAAAGATCCTGTCTGAAAAATAAGGTGGCCAGTGACAGAGAATACCCCATCAACCACTGGCCTTCATATACACACTCACATGCGTGCATCTGCACACGCATGTGCATCTACACACACATCTATGTGCACCCATATCAACATGTGTACACATACAGAAAGAAAAAGTTAGACTGAGTGTGTCTGGTAGTGTTAATGAATTCACAGTGGTTTGTCCTCTGGCAGGGTATAGCACGGGTCACTCCCGGTCATCCAGTTTCTCCGAGTTCTGCCACAGAAGAAATACCTCAGTGGGCAGCACATCCACAGGAGTTGAGAGCATCCTGGAGCCATGTGATGAAACCGAGCAAGTCACAGCTGACCCGACTCTTGACCCCGCCGATAAAGAAGAAGACGCTTCTGAGAGAGCCTCCAGGTACCCTCTCACGTGTTGACTATTGTTAAAACGTCTTTATTTTCATAACATAATCAATACGGAAGGTGGAAATAACTGTGGTTCTTTTCAAAGATGCCCAGTGAAGCAGGATTCTGTTGAATCTCAGCTGAAGCGAGTTGACGACACCAGAGTGGATGCTGATGACATTGTGGAGAAAATCCTGCAAAGTCAAGACTTCAGTCTCGACTCCAGCGCCGAAGGTGTGTGGGGAACAGATGAGTAGAGCGCCGTGGCCCACAGCTGTGTCCGCGCACGCGCTTGGGGTGGAGAACAGATGTGGTCCACAGCTGGGTCCGCGCCTGCGCTCGGGGTGGAGAACAGATGTGGTCCACAGGTGTGGCAGCGCACGCGGCTGGGGTGGACAACAGATGTGGCCCACAGCTGTGTCAGCGCACACTGTCGGGCTGCCACTGCATGTGTGTAAAGTCAACCCCATGTCCGCCAAAGCAAAGAGTTTTAAAGGCCGGTGATGCTGGAAAAAGGACAAACTTTAGTGAAGACATCAGCTGAAGGGGGCGTGGTTCAGTAGTACAGCAGATTCCTGTGGGGGGTGCAGTCCCCACAACTGGGCTGGGGGAGGGGAGCAGAGATCAATTTTAAAGAAAGCTTTTATGTCTGTATATGGCACTTTCTGAGTGTCAGATCTCTGACCCAGTTTGGAGGGCTGCGGTGGTGGTCTTGAAACGGGAGAAGAGAATCCTGCCGTCTCTCCGCAAATTTCCTGCAGAAACGGGGAGTTTATCCGCCACCAGCTTGAAAGGTGCAATTACTCAGACTGGTGGCATAGAGAGCGCTTAACAGTGGACTGTTTGGTTGTGGAACTGGCTGGAAATAGAAATAATTAAACCGCATGAAAATGCGGAGAAAAAGCCGTCATTCCTGTTCAAAAAAAAAGAGCTCCGAGGAAGTTGGTGAGAAGGAGCTGTAGACTCCTCCAGTTGTCTCTCTCGGAGCTTTGATACCTTAATCAGTGTACAATGTGGATTTCCACAATATGTGTGCTTTCTGACAGTCTTCTGAGAACTGTGTGATTAACAAGCATTGCAATATATGTGTTGCAGAAGAAGGACTCAGGTTGTTTGTGGGGCCTGGAGGAAGCACAACCTTTGGCAGCCATCACCTTCCAAACAGGTATGTTACCCCCCACATAACACTCTGCCTTAATCCATGAGGAGAGGACACGTAGCTCGGTTTGGAAGCCTGCAAGAGCAGAGCCCCCGTTCAGCTTCAAGAGCAGTATAAGCAAGTGTGGTGGCTCACTCCTGTAATCCCAGTGTGAGGGAAGCGAAAGCTGAAAGTTCAGGAGTTCAGGGTCATCCCTGGCTACACAGCGGGTGTGATGCCAGCCTGGGCTCTGCAGTAAAGGGGGAAGGCCGCAGTTTTCGTTGTGCTGAGGCTGAAGTAAGACAAACGCTTGTACCCCGAGACACTCTTTCCTTCCCTGGATGTCTTCACCATCATAGTCTATGTTAGTTGGTTACTTTATTTAAATATATTGGACAAATAGAGCACTTGACAATTGTTAGCATAAAAAGAATATTTAGAAAAGAACTTTGTCTACGATTTTAGACAGGACAGAGCAAGCATTTCCAGCCAATGCCCTCACTTCTGTGAGCTCTGCACACCCACTCAGCGGCAAACCTGTCGTTAGCCACCTTAGGGACATTTCACTTTTTTCATACAGAAGTCTGCTTCCATTTCCATTTTTAATTTTCTCTATATAATTTGTTTATCTGGCTGTTTTAAAGATTTTTTTCATATGTGTGTGTCTGTGTGTATGTATGCCATGTGAGGTAGGGGTAATCCTCAGAGGTCAGAAGAGAGCAGAGTTACAGACAGTTGTGAGACACTGTAGATGCTGGAAACCAAACCCAGGTCCTCTGGAAGATCAGGAGCTCCAGAGCTATCTCTCCAGCCCTATCTGGATGTTTTTTTTAAGAGTTTATTTGTTTTTATTTGTTTGTTTGTTTGTTTTTGAGGCAGGGTCTCACTATAGAGCCCTGACTGGCCTGGAACTCCCTATGCAGACCAGAATAGCCTCAAGCTCACAAAAATCCACCTGCTGCAGCCTCCTGAGTACTAGGAATGAAGGCATGTGCCACACACCCGGAAAGATTTTCTCTTTGTCACTTCTTTCTTAGAAGCTGGTGTGAGATGTTGGGTGTGTTGCTCAGTGTTTATTCCGTTTCAGCTTTGCTCAACTTCTTGGATATCCGTGGGTATAGGTTTCCCGGATTTGAAATTCTCCAGCCATTGCTTCCCCTACACACGTGCTTCCTTGTGGTTTTCTGACATTCGAATGCCAGTTCTTCTCTTCTGTAAGCTAAGATACAGCACCAGCAACAGACCAAACTGACAGTTCTGCCCATTTGGTAAACTAGTGAGCTTCCCAGGCTTACAAAAGCCAGGGTGACCCATAACAGCTGCATTGCCAAGACATTGTGCTCCATCATGGCTGCCAGCCCCCAAGAAGCCCAACTTCAGTTAGCCTCCCACCCCTGTGTACCCTAACATCTTCCATGAGCACATGGAGGAGGGAATGGTCAATGGAATCCCAGGTGACAGTCTTGTGACCCTCCCTTCATTCTACAAATTAAGTATTAAAAGCCCAACAGTATTCCCATTCCTATAGACCTGTTGTCACTATATTGGCTTATTCCGTTGCCATGACTACAGTGCTAGGGTTATCCCTGCCGTGTGATGGGAAGAAAGGGGATAGTCATGTTATACCTAGAGGGAAAAGGCATACCACAAACACCTCATATAAAGCCTCTAAGGGATGAGTCCAGCCACAGTGGTTGCTTCCAGTATTGTTAAACTCTATACTCAGAGTGAAGCATCAGGTGTAGGGGAGGGGATTTCTGACACCTTGACAGATGAGGAAATAGGTACCTACTGATAACTTTCAGCAGTGAGACCCTCGCCTCCATGCAGCACCGCAACTGGAGTTCTCCTGATCACCCAAGATGTTTCCGGGAAAAGGGAGAATTAGGGCCCACTCAAAGGCTTAAAGCTAGCTGCCATCTAAAAGACATGGTGAGAACCCTTCCTCTGCCAAACCAAGAAACAACAGCAGGAGGCTGCATTCTCCATCCTTGACTTCACAGAACTAAGTCATAACAACAGACAGTCTCCTGTGGATGAGGCCGTTGCTTAAATAGGCTATCTCAGGATGGTTTCATTCACAAAGCTTACAGATTAAGTTTTCTAGTATATTTCATTATTAGAGGTCAATTCATACCTGACATATTACAGCAAAGGCCGTAGCACAGAAACCCACAAATGCAATGGCCAGGCCAACAATGCAGCTTTGTCCCCAAAAGTGAAACACTTAATTTCACCTTCCTGAATTTCCAGGGTAGCTACCAACCCAGGGTAAGAATTTCTTGTATGCTAGAGAGACAGAAGCTGCTATATCTCTATTTGTGTTTCCTGTTGGAAAACTTAGCCACACAGCCACACCTACCCACAGGGGAGTCAAGGAAACAGCCTCCAGCTGATCTATGCAGAGGAGAATAGATGGAGCTGGGAACAGTCACAGTCTTCAACACTGAGTTGTGGAGAAATAACCCTTCTTCAAGAACACTTTCCCTCTCAGCCTCCAGCACACGTGTGGGATTCACAGTGCTGGCCGTATACAAAGCCACCTGCCTTGGATTTTTATGTTGGGACACCAGAGTCCCAGAGGGATCCGTGAGCCTTGTCACTCATGATCCCAGCACTTTCGAGTAGAGACAAGAACAAGTGAACTTCAAAGCCATCCGTGGCTACAGAGAGAGGTATAGAACAGCCTAGGCTACTTGAAACCCTGTCTGAAAAAAGAGAAGCCCTGGGCAGTGGTGGCGCACGCCTTTAATCCCAGCACTTGGAAGGCAGAGGTCTATGAGTTTAAGGTCAGCCTGTTGTACAGAGTGAGTGCCAGGACAGGCTCCAAAACTACAAAGAAACCCTGTCTCAAAAAAAAAAACAAAAAGAAAAGAAGAAAGGGAGGGACATAGGGAGGGAAGGAGAGAGAGAAAGGTGAGAAATGGAGAGAGGAGAGGTCGCAAGAGAAGGGGAGAAAGAGAGAAAACGCTTTACACTTTCTAGAAAGTTAAGACCCACAGTATTATAACCAAAGACTCTCATCATTAACTCCATGGAAAACCCTACGCACTGCCCTAGCTGAGACTGATTTTAGGATTGTCTGTTGTGTCTATGTATGTGAAAACCTTAACCCATGTAGAAACAAACTCAGTAGAAAACTACCTGGAGCCAGGTATGATGGCACATACCTTTAAAGTCAACTCTCAAGAGGTGGTGGCAGGTGGATCTCTTGAGTTCAAGTCCAGCCTGGTCTTCCAGGACAGCCAGGGTTACAGGGGAAACCCTGTCTCAGAGAAGGGGGAAGGAGGGAGGGAGAGAAACAGATGGGGGGAAAACACTGGGGTACCTGGGGGAAAATGTATCCCCAAGTAGGCACCTCTACAGTTCAAGTTCTGAAAGTATTCCCTCGCTGCTGTTTCAGGGTCGGATCTGGAGCCTATGAGCAGGTAGTGATCAAACGCTAGAGGGGATGCCGGCGGTGGACAGACGCTTCCCTGGGGACGCGAGCTGTGGACACCAGGTCTTTCAAGGTGTTTTAGTCAAGCATGTGAGAAAAGCAAAGGACCCGTTTTCAAAGCGAAGTTCATCCGAGCAGAGGAAAGCAGTGCTGTCTCCCCCCCCCCCAGCATCCATCCCAAGCCATCGCCCACCCTTCTCGGAGCAGAGCACCCCCCAGCATCCGTCCTGAGCCATCACTCACCCTTCTCGGAGCACCCCTCAGTATCCATACAGAGCCACTCACCCCCCGAGGGAGCATGGAAATGGAGGGTAAAGACCTGGCCTGCCTCAGCACCCCATCTGCTTGTACTTTTTTTTTCATATTTTGAAGTAATCAACTTTATTGCATGATTTACAACAGTCGAAAGGTTTTGCTTTCTGTTTTCAAGTTTTACAGAAAGGGGGCGCAGAATAAGGAAGAGAGCAAGGGGAGAAACTTCGGACATTTGCCTGTTAAAGTCACCCCACTGGCCATCTGCTTGTCCTTTGAGGCACCTCAGAGGAGGATGGCATTGGACACATCTGAGTGTGACTCTGGTGTCCCAACATAAAAATCCAAGGCAGGGGCACTCAACAGGTCTGGGCTGTGTTTAAATTTTGCATTCAAGAGACAGTGTGGGAGGTCAGTTTAAATCCTTAAATGCTATCCAAATAACTGTAATCCTATTAAGTAAATCTTCCATGTCCCTCTACCTATAGCATTGTCCCAAGTGGATTAATGCCTTTTATACAATAATTGACAGAAAGTGGGTGTCTGTGCTTTGGGACTTGAACATTTTAAGTACTTCATATTTCTAAATGTTTCCGACATAAGTCAAACGGCAAGTGTGCCCAAGTCTGAGGCAGCTGGACGGAAGAAGCGCTGAGCCTGTGCCTCTGCGGCGTATGTTGTCCCTGTCGTTACTATCAGATGGGCTGCAGAAGCCCCAATAGCTCCCTGTAAGAGTCAAGGCGAGCTTACTAATGATCAGGATGTTAGCTACCGTAGGAGCTGGGAGAAAAGCTCAATTATGACCCATCCAGTACTGAGATTTGCTGGGCTCAGCAGTCAGAAGAAAGACAGATACTCAGACTTCCGCGAACTGACACTTACCATGCCGTGCTAATGGGTAGACGTCTGAGCCGCTGCTGGATTTCACTGACACCATGAGACTGCCACGTTCCTATTTTTGCCTCTTTGACCAGAGACTGTTTTCTTTGCTGTGTGAAGCCAGCGTAGACTGTAACATACCTCTACTACAGCTTTTAGGGTGCACATATCTAGTCTGGATCCATGTTACCAGCACAGCACACAGCTGTGGCTTTTCTGATTTTGACAGTACCCGTGTAGAAAGAGCAAAACTTCCCTTCGCTGAAGAGAAGCATGAGGTGGTACAGAGCCAGCAACGCCCCGGTCCCCACCTTTGCAATCATGTCTGAGAACACAGTAGGTCAGCACAGACTTACTGTGGCCAAGATCCTTTCCTGTTGACAAAGTAAGGGTAGAGTTATGTTTGAATATCCAGATTGGGAAGTTTGGAAAAAAAGTGGAATTGTTCGTGTTAGAATTTGCATTTTAATATCGCAAGAATTAGGTAGTCTACATTAATCCAAAACCATTGTTACAAATAGATGCTGAGGCTTTTAAGCAGATAACTTCTCGTTTTAGAATGTTGTGAATACTGAGAGAGGATTTTCTGAATCATGCTAGGACATGTTTGGGGGTTGGGGCATTGACACGACATCTTTCCCAGGGAAGATGCCATCTGAATAGGTGAGGTCATGCTTCTCAAGGGAGCGAATCCATTGTATGCTACAAAAAGATCAAAGAAAGTTTTAACTAATATTGTTTTGAGATATTTATTCTGACAATTTTAAAAGCATGTTTTCCTATTTTAAAAATATGATTTCCAGGCTATATTTTTTTTGGCACTTCTGCAAATTATTCTGGATCCTAAAGATGATAATTAAGAACACTGGGTTGTGAGCATGGCTCACTGAAGCCTCTCATCAGACACACACAAGGTGCTGAAATCAGGGCAGAGTCAATGTCTTACTTAGCCTGGCTGCCCTGGGCCCTCTGACTTTACACAAGATTAGGTCTTGGTATTTTAAATGATACAGAATTCTTTTCAGTTGGTTGAGTGTTTGCCTGGACCACACAAAGCCCTGGGTTCAGTCCCCAGTACATATACTGAGCATGGTGACGCACGCCTGTAACCCCAGCACTTGGGAGGTGGAGGCAGGAGGAGCAGATGCTTAAGAATGTTCTCGACTCCATGGGAGATAGGGGTCAAACTAGACTATTGATACCCTGTCTCAAAAAGGAAAAATGAAAATGTGAAGAGATCTTAAAAACTGTAAAAAAAAAATGCCTTTTTCTCTTTTAGCAGCTACTAAATAATAATAATTAAATAATAAATATCGTTACATAATAAGAATCATTCATTAAGTAGCGACATTGAGTCGGAAGGGGAAAGACTGACTGTGATGCTATAGGCAGCAGAAATCTGCAGTCTCCTTCCTAGTGCTCCAGGGTGTGATCTGCATTCACATTTGAGTGCTACTCTTTCAAAGGGGTGAAGGGATGCTCGGGTGCCTGCTTCCTAATCCTTACTTCCTGCCGGGCATCTGTTGTCAGTCTCTCAGACACAAGGCTAGGTACCAAGTCTACTTTTAATTCTGCTTTGAGCTTAGAAAACAATAGACTGGGCTGGAGAGATGGCTCAGAGGTTAAGAGAACTGACTGCTGTTCCGGAGGTCATGAGTTCAATTCCCAGCAACCACATGATGGCTCACACCCATCTATAATGAGATCTGGTGCCCACCACACTATATACATAATAAATAAATTTAAAAAAGAAAAAGAAAAGCCGGGCGGTGGTGGCGCACGCCTTTAATCCCAGCACTCGGGAGGCAGAGGCAGGCGGATCTTTGTGAGTTCGAGACCAGCCTGGTCTACAAGAGCTAGTTCCAGGACAGGTTCCAAAGCCACAGAGAAACCCTGTCTCAAAAAACCAAAAAAAAAAAAAGAAAAAGAAAAAGAAAAAGAAAAAAGAAAACAATAGACTTGGGAAAGTAGAGGCTTACCAAGTTCTTTTAATATTTAGGCCAAAATTTCAAGTCCAATCTTGGAGAATTTTTAGGTATGAACTGTTTTCTTCTTCTGTCCTAGAGAAAGGACCACCTACACTTTTTAAAGCTAGTGTTCATGACTACAAGAGAACATCTAAAATACCTTGTTCAGAAGAATGCACAGGCCAGTCAGGAGAGGGTCTCCTGCCGCAGGCTGGTGCCAAGGCCAATGGCGACAAGACCATATAGGATGTGAAGCTTAGGAAAAGGCAGAGAAGGCTCTGAACCATCCGTTTACACTTGAATGTGAGCTTCCTTTGGTGGTGGCATTGAAGGCTTCTGAGGACAGACAACTAGTGTGGATTAACACTTTTGCTATTGAAGTCTTGACCAACAACCCTAAATGCCACCATCTCATTCCAGCATAAAGCCATGAGAATAATATCCAAACTAGATTCTTTTCCATGCTTTTGTGTTTTTAGTTTGTTGTTCTTTTTGTATAAAACTGTGAGCCACAGAAGTTGACCACTTAACTTCCTTTGTTATTAGAAGGGGAAAAAAAGTATCTTCAACTAATCTCCATTCAAAACATGTGCAAATCCAGTCTCACGCCCACCCATAATCCCAGTACTTGGGAGGCTGAGGCAGGAGGAGCTGTGAGTTCACAAAATCTACTTGACTTCAAGGTCATTCTGGGCTCCACGCTAATCAGAAGCCCAAAATGAGACCCTGACTAAAAGAAAAAAAAAAAAAAACACTTTTTTTTTTTTAAATCAGGCAGCACTGAGTTTTGGTCAAAGCATCCAGAAGCAACTCCAGATTCTCAGATTTCCATGTTAAATAAACCACTTTTGAAGCATAACCTGACAGTTTCATTAACTATTTCTCTGAAGTGTTTCCGAACCCTTAGGCTTTTGCATTTAGCACAAATCTCCGAGAGACACAGTGAGCTCGTATGACGGGATTGTATTGTTTTCCCCACAGGTCTTTCATGCAAGCATTTCAGAAATTCAGTTCTCTTAGATGGTACGTCTTCTGAATATAACCGAGTAGGGTAGCCGGGACTGCATGAGGCCGCTGTGCATAATGGCTTAGCGAGGTGCTGTGCATAATGCTAGCAGTTGAGCTGTGAGGATGAGATCCTCCTGTAGTCAGCCTGAGTTAGGACTGCCCTGGAAATAAGGCCGTATTCCCTTCATCAGAAAACATAAACACCAACTGTTTTAAATGGTAATGTGGGTAGTCTCCCCATAAAACAAAAAACATAAAAATTTTGATTTGCAATGTGTTCTGTATTTTCCAATGTATCTGTTTATCTTACTTCTCTTTCACCAATACTTATTGGCCAAAATCAGTGTAAGGAAAGACAGACTATAGAAGAACTTGATGGATTTTGGCAGTCTGTCTTGAAGGTTACCTTCCTCTATATTATTTCAGTCATTTGGAGTTTACGCCGACTGTTTTTGAAAAGCATTATTAGTAACTGAGGAGTAGCTCAGCGGTAAGGAACATTCCAGCATGTACAAGACCTGGGATTGGTCCTCAGCGCTGAGAAAAGACAATGAAGTGATTCCGTCAGTATTCGGTTCTAATACTTGGAGAATGACCTTCATGTTTATACGTTTCATGTCTTATGTTTTAACTATACAGTGATAAAATCCAGGAAATGTTTTATAACAAAATAAACTTTTGTTTGTAAAATATTTGTAATAATGTAAAAGTGGATCTTATACATGTTCAATAAAAAGCAGTATCTCAAAAGTCTAGATGTTCTTGATCTTTTTTTAAGATTTTATTTTTGTTATTTTCATCTATGTGTGGGGTTCACATGTCAGTGTGGCACTGTGAAGGCCAGAAGACTTGAAAGCCCTAGTGACAGAATCAGATCCTCCACCACTGAGCCATCTCCCCAGCCCTTTATCTTGTAAAACATTGGGAAGCCAGGTATGGTGACCCGTGCCTGAAATCCCAGCACTCAGAAGGCAGGGGGATCATCATGGTTTGACGACAGCCTGGGCTACTATTGATAATTACTGTTTCCTCTGAGCCCTTGGACTGAGGTTCACAGCCTTGGAAGATCTCTCCTACTCTAGGAGGACCTTGCTGATGGTCTGTAGCCTGTGCTGCAGCCCGGCTCTGGGCAAAAGTTAGCCAAGTGCCCACAGTAACTACAGATAACCTTCAGCCAATGGAACTCTTCCTAGGATACAGTTACCCCCCTGTCTCTTTCACTGAGCAGGGTTCATGAGTAACCAGTAGCTATTCCCAATGAAAGTGAAACCAGGTTCAAATCCGATCCAGTTCAAATATGAACCGCACAGACACCAGCCACTGAGCACTGGTAGGCTATCGTCAAAGAAACTTCACAACTAACATTGTGGCAAAAGGGAAAGGGAACTGGGCAGGAATTTAGAAGCCTGATAAAAAGAAGTCTTCACTGTCACCTGAACCCAAATACGTGGGTTAGTTGTTGCCTGGGACAGTTTACCGTGGGCACTGGACCGTGAAAGCCTCCCTCCTTCCTGTTCAGCAGCGGTAAAATTAAGCTACAACTTCTGATTGGTGCAGTAACCTTATAACTCCGCCCTGGCTAAGGATTCCACGGCCTCTCACTGTGGGTCTTGTGTCTGTGGACACAGCTTTTACCATTTCGAACAAGATATTTTTAAATATTTATAAATGCTTTTGGTATTGCTACCCATATACGTAAATGCTTTGGGTGGGATAAAGGGCTCCCATAGATTTTAAATTTGTCACAAAGAAACTTCTTAAAGTTCTGCTAAAAAAAATTTAAAAAAAAATAAGGATTAGGGGCTTTTTTTTAATTTCATTCAGAGCCGCCCAGATCCTTGTCCAGACCTTTCTCAGCATTGGCTAGAAGGATGCTCAGAAAGCATGCGCAGCACGGGGCCCTCCTCTAATGACGCTGAAACAGCAACTGGAAGCTAATAAAGAGCTGTGGTTAGGAGCTGGAGGCCAGATCCTTGCCCCCATTGTCAGGGCCCCTGGACAGTGCAGCTCATAAAAGGATTGACCACGAAGCATCCTACTCGTTGGTGGGAGAGAGGGGACACAGTATGGGCAGTTCTCTTGTATTTTAATAAATAAAACTTGTCTGGGGATCAGGAGAGTAAAACAGCCCCACTGGTCAGCCTTACAGCCAGGCATGGGTAACACACACCTTTAATTCCAGTAACCACACTAGTGGCCATAGAAACCAAGCAGTACATGCCTTTAATCCCAGAACTAGAGAGGGTCACAAAATGGGAGGAAACAGCTCAGACTGTCTCATTCTGTGATTCCTGTAGGCAGGATCGCCATTTTCGGACTGAGGTCTAGGTGAGAGCCCGTGCCTGGCTGCTTTACTTTTTGGATCTTCAGGTTGAACCCCAATTTCTCTATCTCAGTTTTTACTAATCGTGCTTCAGGGAAGAGTCTCCAAACCCATCCCCAGGACACAGGTTAACTTGGTACCAGATCATAGCAAAACCAGGCAGGACCTCTGTCCTACCCTCCTTGCTAGTCTCCAGCCTGGAGTTCCCATTTTCTCAGCATCTGGTGGTGTTCCTCTGTCTCCTGACCTGTGTTCTCTTCTTCCCTTTACCTATTTCAACCTGTGTACCACTGTTCTAGCTAGCTTGTTGTCAGCTTGACACAAGCTAGAGTCGCCTGGGGAGAGGGACTTGAGAAAATGCCTCCACCAGACTAGTGTGTGGCATGTTTACTTGATTAATGTTCGACTTGGGAGTGCCCAACCCTGGAGAGAGGTGGTCCTGAGTTGTATAAAAAAAAAAAAATTTAAATGTAGGCTGAACAAGCCGTGGGGAGGCAGCCAGGAAGCAGCGTTCCTCCATGGCTTCCTTTGATGATGATGGACTGTGCTGTGGAAATACAAGCCAAAGGGACCCTTTACTACAGCAAAAACCAAGCAGAAAAATCAAGCGAAGACAACTACTTCTCTAGTAGTAGCCCATAATGCAAGTTTCCATGTGGATGACGTAGGAAACCATCGGTAAAATTAATCTAACCCGTGTTTATGGAACAATTAGAAAGCGAACTGGGCTGGGCGGTGGTGGCACACGCCTTTAATCCCAGCACTCGGGAGGCAGAGGCAGGCGAATCTCTGTGAGTTCGAGACCAGCCTGGTCTACAAGCGCTAGTCCCAGGACAGGATCCAAAGCCACAGAGAAACCCTGTCTCGAAAAAAAACAAACGAAAGAAAGAAAGAAAGAAAGAAAGAAAGAAAGAAAGAAAGAAAGAAAGAAAGAAAGAAAGAAAGAAAAGAAAGCGAACTGGACAGGGTCAAATTTTTTTTTTTTTTGACAGGGTCAAATTTAGACACTCCCTGGATCTGTGCTATCTGGTCTGTGGGAAACCCTCTAACAAGGAACCGTCAGTCAAAGGCATCCTGATGAACTGCTTCAGGTACATTCCTATGCAACTACAACTTGGCTGAGATGTCTTCTCAAAGTGTCCTAGCTTTGCTTTCGGTCGGTCGGTTTGGGTGTGTGCTTGCTTTGCTTTGTAGCATAGCTACAATTCTAGTCAATGCCATAGTATATGCAGCTACTTTAGGAAAAGTGTGCCACCTTCTGGCACTGGACCACAGTGGCTCCCACGTGATCCTCCATCTGCACATATGTTCCATGGAATAAAACCAAAGTGTGGGGGTGGAGGGACACATTGGATAGTTTTTCAGTAGTAATTTTAAATAATTCAAAATATCTGTCAAGAAATTTTTATCAAGTCTTTTGCACACGCTGCTTGAATAGGTGAAATGTTTTTTACGGTGTGGGGTTAACAAAAGGTTCTGAAAAGGCAGGTCCATGAGAAGACCCACCAGGAAGAACTAAGTAAAAACACGATAAAGCACACAGAGACAGGCCGGGACACAGACACCACAGTGGGAACACAAGGATCATAAAATGAACACCCAGGGTCCCAGGGGTCAAGGTTAATAGATGTAGATGCAGTGTTTCTAGGCGCAAAGAAACTGATTTAACTGGATTTGTCTAATGCTGGCCTGGATCACAGACTGCAGAATGAAATGGGTAGAAAAAAAGGTAATTACAGTGTGAAGGCAAAAGGGATGCAGGCAAAATATACATACCATTTGGCAGGTGTAGCAGGCCTCCAGACCTTAGCACAACTGACTCCATGATGCAAGTGTCGTTCAGGCTGTAAAACTCAGCACACAGACAGTACCACCCGCCAAAGCAAAAACAAAGACCTAATCCATCAAAGTCCATAGTTCTGGGGAAGTCTCGAAATGGACTAACCTTGCTCTTTGATTTCTGTAGTTCCACTTCCGGCTAACTGTTCTTATTAACTGAAGTATGTCAACCCAGAACATGGGTTTTGTGCTAAAAACTCATCCTGAGAAAGGCTCAGTGCTACACTGGGATCCGAACCACCCTGTGTAGTCAGCGGCCAGCTAATAAAGACTTTCTATTGACTTAAGGCCATGTCTGTGCAGTCTTCTTTGGTGGACACCCCACATCAGCAGGAACATTAAAAACCCAGCAGGTAATATGTAGGGGGCAGGAAGTGTTAACTTTTGCAGGGGGTAAGAGTTTATAACCAGCATGTGGGGCTTCAAAAAAGTATTTTCTGTACAAATTTCTGTAACTTCCAACTCCCACCAGCTTGTGATGTCTCAACATTGTACCCAAATGTTATCTTTCCCAAGTATTCATCGAGATGTGTGCATCATATCTATGTATACATTGATACGCTGTGCTTGTGTAGCACCCTGCACAAGGTGGAGATGCATTGTTTAAGTCTTCGGAAGATTCATTCTTCTGCCATTGCTGATGGTGTTCAGTCCGTGGCTTCCTGCAGCTGCTGAACACAGCCATGGGACCAGGGATGGTGGGTGTTGTCATTGAGACCCAGTCCAGGGGAGAAAACTGCCTTAATTGGAATTATTCTTTGGCCGCCACTGACAGGGCTGAGGACACTATGGACGCTGCAGCGCATGCTAGAAAAGCTGTGGAAGGGAAGCTCGGACATCAGAGCAGACCGGGAGCTGACTGCTGCCGCGGGGAGGAGGGGCTGCGAGAGAGTCTCAGGGAGACACCTAAGGACCAGGTGAGGATAGTAAAGAAACAGCTTGAACTCAAAGAATGCTGGGAAAACAAGCTTCTGTGAAATCACAGAAATCTCTCAAAGTTCTTGCTATCATTTCCATCTTGAATGTCTCCCAGAGAGCGCTGGGACAGTGGGGGGTGGGGATGCGGGGGATAGGGGTGCTGCTGGGAATTCATGGACCCTCTAAGAGGTGGAACACCATGGAAGATCTTACATCACTGGGGATGTGCCTTTGCAGAATTGAGACCATGCTTTCTTCCTCTCTTTTGCTTCCTGGCTACGAAGAGAGTGGGTTTGCTGTACTATGAGGTCTGGCCACCATGGGCTGCCTTGCCACAGGCCCAAAACAGAGAAATGACCTCAGACAGGAATTTCCAAGACAGTAAGTTGAAACGAAACCTTTCTCTTTTTAGCTACCCCCAGGTATTTTGTCATGATAGCAGAAAGCTAAGCTAGAGCTGCCCAGACTGGAAGCGGGAGCTGGAGGCCATGGTTGGTTACATGTTTCACATATAGTCTGGGAATGTGGGCCCTGTTGGGTGGCAAAAACTAAGGCAAATGTTTAGGTAAAATTTTGCCTCCTACAAAACCACATTCTTCGTTGCTACACGAGCAGTTTAATCGTTGGAGAATAGACATGTTGAATTACTATGCTTAAAACTATGTGGCTTAGGGGATGGCTCAGTGTTTACGAGTGCCAGCTGCTCTCCAACATGATCTGGGTTCAATTCCCTTCCCCCACATGGTGGCTCAGACTGACTGCAACCCCAGTTCCAGGGGATCCCTCTTCTGCCCTCAGGCACCTGCCACATGGCAAAACACCTATACACATACAAATTAAACAAGTAAAAAAATTTTTAAAAACTACGAGGCCCATTCAAGTGAAATACCTGGGGTGGGGTGATGGTGGGGTAAGAAGCAATGTTAGTCCTTGCAAAACTGGCACCGACCCAGTGAACTGAGAAGCAGGAATATTTGCTAGTTGTCTCTAGGAAGGGATAGGAAGGGCAAGCTCTTGAGGAACATTTCTTTACATTCTCAAGAGTAATGGGAGTGGGGGATAGTCAGTGATTAAGAGCACTGGCTGCTCTTCCAGAGGACCAAGGTTCAAGTCCCAATACTTACGAAACAAACAGTTCACAACTGCCCTTGATACTAGTCCTAGGGAATCCTATTCCCTCTTCTGGCCTCTAAGGGCACTGCATGCACATGGCTCATAGACACAGATGCAGGCAAAACACACTACACACAAAATAAAATTTTTTAAATAGAATTTAAATTGAAGTTTTTAACATGAATTTCTATACACAACTATTAACATTTTGCAAAAGAACATGTCAATACAAAATGGAGCACATCCGGTTGCATTTATAAGTTGTTAATGACAAAGTCGCATCAAACATATACATACAATAGGGGCTAGAGAGAAATCACTTGCTGTTCCTGTACAGGACTGGGATCCAATTCCCAGCTCCCACACTGGATGGCTCACAACTGCCTGGAACTCCAGCTCCAGGGAATCCACGGTCCCCTTTTAACCTTCTCAGACACCTGCACGTACATGTGCATAAACATACAGATAAAAATCCAGAAGACTTAAAAGGCAAATATTTAAAACAGATTAGTAAAAGAACAAAGTTAACAAGATTAAAAAAATCACACTTAAGCCGTTTGTGGGGAGGTGATATAAAATATAGACAATCAACTGGATCCTATGCAGAATAGTAGGCAGAGCTGCTCTTCAGGGAGCAATGAATAGAAGCCAGGAGTCCCCAGGAGGCTATGAGATTGTGGGTATTGAAGAATTAAGGCATTACTAGCTTTACTTTAGATTTTATAGTGCTGAGCCATACTTTTCCTTTCATAATTTAAATTGTAAGCTGTTACAGGAAAAATAACTTGCACAGTGTTTGTTCCTTTGTTTGGGTTTTGTTTTCTGTCTGTCTGTAGGCAGGGTCTCATTATGTAGCCCCAGCTGTCCTAGAGCATGGAATGTAGCCCAGGTTGACTTCAAATTTGTCTCTGCCTCCTGAGTGTTGAAGCTGCAGGTATGTGCCACCACATACAACCCAATCTTTTCTTTGTGCTGCTAAGGGATCAAAATCAGGCCTCAAGCATGCTGGGAATAAAGG
Source organism: Dicrostonyx torquatus (assembly GCA_028555095.1). NCBI lineage: Eukaryota > Metazoa > Chordata > Mammalia > Rodentia > Cricetidae > Dicrostonyx > Dicrostonyx torquatus. The sequence goes on along the minus strand of JAQHUG010000145.1, from coordinate 2,580,345 downwards.
GGATTTGTAGCTTAGATGCTGTTTTGTGTTTGCTCTCAGGGAGATTTAAATGTAAAGACAACCTTCCCCATCAAGACTGCAACCATCTGGGGGTTGAGAATGTAGCTCAGATGAAGTGCTTGCCCGGCATGTATGAAGCCCTGGGTTCAATCCCCCAGTTCTGCAGATAACAGATACGGTGCCACAGGCCTGTAATCCCAGCACTTGGGAGGTGGAAGCGAGAGGTTCGAGGTCATATTCATCTATATGCTGAGTCTGAAAAACAAGGTCTCCAACACTTGAAATTCAACCAGAGCTTACGCTTGCAAGAAAACATACTTCCTCTCCATCCATAAACTTCTCAGCAGAAACCAGTGCTTAGCCCAGAAAATATGAGACCAGTGAATATGCTTTGCCCAGAATATATGAACCATCTATTCCTAGTAGGAGCTCCCAAGGGGACAAAGAAGGGGGATTAAAGTTACACAAACCCTTGTGGCTGGGGTAGAACTCGGCAAGGCACCTGCTTAGCATCTGCAGACGCCTGGATTACATCCTGGCATAGAGTTATTTTTAAATGTCGCCAGATAATAGATCCTAAAAAAGCCCCCTTGTCCCAAGGCTTGTGAGGTTTCAGAAGGGAAGAGGCATTAGGGCCTCAAAAGGTGCGTTTCTAAAGTCTGGTGTCTTAGGACGCTCCCTGAAAATTCCCAGACTGGGATGGGATAGGAAGGAAGAGGTCTGTCACTCAACACTGAACCTTAGCAGCAAGGTTCGAATGAGCTGTGGTATGAGAGCATGAAGGGCTCACAGGTGACAGGTTAGGGACAATGCCTGGAGGGGACACGGTTCCGGCAATCTCCATTCTGCAGTGTGTACATGTACGTGTGTGTGTGTGTGTGTGTGTGTGTGTGTGCGCGCGTGCGCGCGCATGGTTAGGAGCAATGCAAAAGTCACTCTGTAGAGAGCAGAGGGCACCGGGTGAGTGTGAGGTTGTGTGCTTGCACTGTTCTGTTTCTAGAAGGCTGTCAGGTTTGGCCATTCGGGCTGACAAATAATTGTGATTATTTCTAACTACCACCACACTTTCTCGTCAGCATGTATAAGAGCTTCCCATTGTGGCTATTACACCTCATTTTACACAGAATTGGGACAAAATTCTCCTAGCAAAACTGATCTCTGCATTTGGTTTTTACTGTGTGTGTGTAAAGTTATTTTTGGCTTTTTTCTTGAGACGGGGCCTCATGTAACCTAGGGTGGCTCCAAACTCACTATGCAGCCAAGGGTGACTCTGAACTTCACTTCCCAAGAGCTAGCATTACCATTACAGGCACACCCCACTGCACCCGGCTTGCATTCTGCGATTATGGCAGTAGGGATTGTGATCTCTAGACTCCTCACTCTTTAGAAGGATCATCCTTTGTGTGTTGCTAAAGGACAAGGGTGTAGCTTCAGAACAAGGGCCGGTACTGGGCTCAGTGGTAGAGCATCTGCATAGCACACACAGAGCCCTCGGGTGCAGTACCAGTACCAAAGGAAAGAGAAAAGAGCCCATGGCTACAGATTAGGCCTTTCAATGTGCAAAGAAAGGCATTTATCAAATCTGGGAAGTGAACACAAACCCCAAAGGCTGGAAGTGTGGCTCAGTGGTAAAGCACTTCCCTAGCACGTACACAGCTCTGGGGAAGAGCAAGAGGAAGGTTCAGGAAATTCAGACACGAAAGCTGTTCTAGTCCCCCTAGCAGTTGTAAGCATACAAAGGGCTTATGGGTAAGGGGTTATAGGGCCTCAAGGGAACTGAATGACTAACTTTGGAGGAAGATATGATTGAGGGCTTTACCATGGCTAGAAAACGTGACGCCAGCAAAGAGCCATGATGGGCAGGGAACGCTAAGGAAAACCTTGGGCATAGACATGGAAAGGTGAAGACGGGGCATCTGGTTGTGGAAGGGAATGCAAACCTCTGTCTAGGTTCGTGTACACCTGTGAGGACCTGAGGCTCGTGGAAATCTGATGGGTTAGTCTAGAAGATTCAAAGACAACATCTGGTTGGCAGTGCCTATGGGATTAAGAATTTAATGAAACGTTCTCACCAAATCCACTGATTATTAACCCTTGAAGGCTCAGCTTAAGGATAAGTGTCCATAGAGCTCTTGCCCAGGGGCCAACTCTGCAGCCACAGAACAGCCCCAGACTAAGCTCCAGGGAGGTCACCGCTATCCGAGTGGCACAGGCTGTGTGTCAACATGTCCTTTTTCTTCTGGTTCCTTAGGAGGTGACTGAGTATGCATGTGGCTTCTTAGAATATCACTTCAACTTCCCTCATTGTCACAAAGGAAGTGGCAGCAGTGTTGCCTAGCAACAAGCCACAAAGCACTCTGGGCAGCTAATGAGCTCCACATCACTTTCTTTCTGCTAGTGTAGGCTATGCAAGTGGGAACCCCAGGTTAATCCACTATCTCCGCCACAGTTACCAAGATGGACATCAGGGATTCTGACACTGTGGAGCAGCCATGCTTGGCTGACTCACCTATGGACTCCCATGCCGCACACAAAAAAAATCCCCTTGGGGCCCTTTTCTCTTTCCTTAAACAAAGCCATGTAGTTCAATGGTAGAGCTGTTGCCTAAAATGTGTAAAGCTCTGGGGTTCAACCTCTAGCAACACACACACACATACACACACAATGCGGACAGTGATACTGCAGGAGATTTCTATACCCTTCAAAGATCACCCATGTTCCTTTCTCATATAACATTTTTGAAAAGTAAAAGGATAATACTAGATTTTAAAGTTACATCACTCCTGGGAAAAGCTGGGCAGAGCAATTGGTTTTGTTTCTGATAGGGTCTCGCCATGCAGTCTAGGCTGGCCTCAAACCCATGATCCTCCTGTGTCCTCCATCCAGGTGCTAGGATTACAGGTAAGGGCCTCTATGCCCAGCCCTGAGAAAGGTTCTCAAGTAGCTTTGATTGCATTTAAATGTTTTAATGTCACATTCAACATATGGCTCTAACACCAAAACTGGGCGAGAACAAAAGTAACACATTGCCACACCCAATGTTCTTGTAAACACCCAATGGAAAATAAAAACCCAATGTTAAAGGAAAGCAGCTCCTCTCAGTTAAGCCCTTCCTCAGCAAAGAACAGTCTACACCAGGCATTTCTGTCAACCAGTTCAGGACCCGATTTGCATTAAAACTTTCAAAGTAGTACTTGAATTATGACTGTGCAAAGTTTAAATCCCAGGGCTGAGGATGTAGCTGAGTGGCAAAGCGCTTGCTTACCATGCACATGGCCCAGGGTTCAATTCCAAGCACCACAAAACCAAACAAGTTTGAATTCCAAGACAACTCAACTCTCAGCGAGACTGAGCTTTGGAAAATTCAGATGGATCAATTATCTTCAGGCCGATAATCCCAAGAATTGTGCAAGTCAACTACAACTGCAGAACCGTCGCTGCTTAGGCACACCGAGTCAGCAATGAGGGACCGCATCCTCCTTTCGTCAGTACACAGGCGCTGCACCTTGGGGTAAGCGAGCAGTCTCCTCAGGGGTATGAAAAACTTCTCTCCCTCACAGAAGGGCTGGGGAGAATTTTCTATCCTGGCCTTTTCAGCCTCTGTGAAGACTTCTCCCAAGTGTAGGTGAGGGGCTGGGGAGGAGGCCGTGTGTTCCTTCTCCTGCTCCCTCAGCATCCGCTGGTGTCTCAGCCTCAAGCGGTCCACGTGTATCAGGAGCTCCCCGACCAGTACAAGCTTGAGCACCTTTTCCTGCTGTAAACTCGGGTACGAGGTCGTGTAAACCTAAGGGAAGAAAACCAAACAGAACACCGGAAGTGTGTTTAAACCATCAGCAATTCAGTCACATGACAACTATGTGTACATCCAGCACATGTCAGAAGCTGTGCATTGTAAAAGCCTTAACCTCACTGGAAATCACACACATAGATACTAGGTAACTGCTTTGTTCCAATTCTAATGACAACTGTATCTCAGAAGTGTTTCTACCAATAGGCACTAACCCAGTATTCCTTTTTTTAAGAAAGATTTATTTTATTATTTGGTGTGTATGAGTGTTTTGCTTGCATGTATGTCTGTACAACATACACATGTCTGGTGCTCACTGAAGCCAGAGGAGGGCATTAGATCTGGTGGGACTGGAGTTAACAGATATTGAAAGCCTAACCAAATCTACAATCCAATGTTTCTACTTGCTATTAGATGAAAATTAGTGTAAAAAGAATCAGTGGTACGCGCCTATAACCCCAGAGTTCCTTGAAAGACTAAGAGAACTGCTGATCCAAGATATCAAGGCCAGTCTAGGTAACAAAGTGACACACAAGCTAAAGAAAATCAAGAATAAATGAAAATGATTCCATCAAGAGAAGAATGGATTCTTTTGAAAGACGAAGTAGGCCTTTTGCGTGCATGTGCGCGTGCCTGTGTGTAGGTATATATGCATACATTCATGCATCATAGGCTGGAGAGGAACTGTCCCTGGCTGTCCCTTTACTGTTGCTAACACTGACAGATTACAAAGGAGGCAGCAGGAGTCCTCTTTGAAACATCCTAAGAAGACCTCCAGCAAACTGCTCTTTAAACGTAAAGCCAAGGGGCCAGGCAGTCTCAAAGGAGGCCACAGACTGACCCTGCCAGGACTCATGGAGCCTGAAGCATCTTTCTAGATGAGCCTCAAAATTAGGTCACTTGGCCAGGTGTGGTGGTGCACATCTTTGACCCCAGCACTTGGGAGATAGAGGCAGGCTGATCTGTGTATTCAAGGTCAGCCTGGGCTACATAGGAAGTTCTAGGCCAGCCAGGGCTACATAGTGAGACCCTGTCAAGAAAAAAGAAATAAGCATGTCATTTATTCTGCTTTCTACTTTGGGGACTAGTGATGTGGGAAAGGAGAAGGGGGGAGGAGGGGAGAGAAAAAGATGGAAGGAGAAAAGACGGACGAAAAGGAGGGGAAAGGAGGAGGAGGGGGAAGGAGGAGGAGGAGGAAGAGGACAAAGAGGAGGAAGAGGACAAAGAGGAGGAAGAGGACAAAGAGGAGGAAGAGGACGAGGAGGAGGAAGAAGGAGGAAGAAGGAAGAAGGAGGAAGAAGGAGGAGGAGGAAGGAGGAGGAAGGAGGAGGAGGAAGAAGGGAGTGGTAGTGGTGGCAGGGTAGTAATGGTGGCAGGGTGGTAATGGTGATAGGGTGGTGTGTGGCAGCTGGAGTTGGAGTCCTGGTCTCACCACCCATCAAGCTGGCTATTTCACAGGAATACTCACAGTTTTGTACACATGCCGTTCACGCTGCTGTGAAACACAGGACTCAGCTAGCTTCCCACTGTTCTTCCTAAAGACACCTATCTGGGTGCAATATCCGACATGCTCAGACCCAGCTGGGGGTGTCCCGACCCCAGTAAACTCCACACAATAACTGTAGCAGTTTGCCACTCGTGAAGCCCTGATATCAAACAAAGAGAAGTCACTTCTCTGCACATACAGTTCTGGTTAAACAACTTTGTAAACAATTTTTTTTTTGGCTTTTCAAGACAGGGTTTTTCTGTGTAATAGCCCTGACTGTCCTAGAACTCACTTTGTAGACCAGGCTGGCCTCAAAGTCACAGAGATCTGCCTGCCTCTGCCTCCTGAGTGCTGGGATTAAAGGCGTGTACCACCACCGCCTGGTGTCAACAAACAATTCTTAAGTGACTTCTTGTCAGCAGTTTTAGGATAAACAGAAAATATATGAATCAAAGGACTTCTCAGCCAAGCAAGGAGGCACATGCCTATTGGGTTACTTGAACTGATAAGGTAGAAGGATAAGGCGGTTAAAGCTAGCCTGAGCTATATAATAAGACAGTACCGCAAAGAAAAAATTCCAAAGTTAAGCATCCCTGTACAAGTGTATGATGGATCACCAGGACACCCGACATCTGTGGGGAACAAAGGCAGTGACACGTTTTAGGTTTAAGTTACCTCAGGAAGAGGAAACGGGGGAGGGCTACTGGATGGGCAGCGTGCAGGTATGGGTGAAGCCAAGAAGCCACCCCACGCATGTGCGTGAGCGCCCCTCACAGCCCGCATCCTCCCCACTCTGGTTCTCAATCTATGCCAACACTACAGGTGTCTCCTAAAGAGCATCCACTAGGCACACACTCTTTTCTCCTGCGGCCCAAATGGGATGCTTTCCTTGCGATCTGGCTACATCATGAGCCACACATGGAGACCTTGATGGAATAAACTAAGTTTGAATAAGACAGACATAGTACAGCTTACTTCCTATAACAGGATTTCTGCCAAACAAACAAAAGAACCCTTCTGAGCTTACCAGGTCTGGAACTCCATTCTGCTCCACTCAAATTTATGATCTGCATCCCTCAGGGTCACTGTGGGAAACAGGGGGTTGAATTCAGCATTTGGTGTGGTGATGACAACCATGGATGGTGACAGGTATCCAAAAACCACTTCGGGAAATTTGGCCAGGTCATCTGAATTCAAATGCTCTATTCTAAAATGGTCAATAAGAAAGACAGAATTAATGAGGCTTCACTGGATGTATTCTAATTGACTTGGCAAAAATAATTCCTACCTGGATGTTGATTTATCCCTTCTCTGATGCAACAGCCCACAACCCACGATCAACTGTTCTCATGTTTGAATCCTGCCCACTCCTAGCTTTGCCTAGGGTGATCCATCAACTAAGATCCATCCTCCGGTGCCCTTTGGAGAACTCATATCAATATTCCTTTTTAAAAAGTATCTGAATTGTATAATCCTTAATTTCCCAAGAACACATCATTGCCTCTGTGATTTCAAAAACGACAGGACACTGCAGAGACAGCTCAGCACTTATGAGCACGTGCTCCTCTCACAGGGGATCCAAGTGTGGTTTCCAGAACCATGTCAAGTGACTCACCACCACCTGGAACCTGATGCCCTCTGCTGGCCCCCAAGACACCTGGACTCACATGTGTATATACGTGTGCAAGGATGAGGACCCAAGTTCAGATCCCCTGTACTCAAAAAATCTGGCATGGGACATACATCTGCAACCCCCAATGCTGGGGAAGCAAAGATCAGAAAATCTCTTGGGCTTGTTGGCCAGCCAGTGTAGACTATCAGCAAGATCCAGGGTCAATGAGACCCATCTCAAAAACAAGGTGGTCAGGAATGGTGGCACACGCCTTTATTCCCCGGCACTCAGGAGGCAGAGGCAGGCGAATCTCTGAGTTCAAGGTCAACCTGGTCTACAAGAGCTAGTTCCAGGATGGCCAGAACTACACAGAAAAGCCCTATTTCAATAAATACATGAATGAATGAACAAACAAATGAATGAATAAACAAAAAAACAAGGTAAGAGTAATTGGGGAAGACACGGGAAACTAGTCTCCAGCTCCCAGGCATTTACACTCATGAGTACATAAACCCACACACATGGTCCCTGGGACAGCAGGTAGCTCAGAGCTGTAGCACCTGCTCAGCATGTATGAAACACCTGATCAACACCCCATCCCGCCAAAATAAAAACATTCTCAAAAATCTAACACTGAAATGCCATGCTGAATCCAGATTAAGGGATGTTCTAGAAAGCAGAAAGACTGAGCAACCCTGTTCGAGATGATTAGTAGACACTCCAAAGACATCACTACTAAAATCCCCAGGCTAGATGTAGTGGTGCACACCTTTGATCCCAACACTCAGGCGGCAGAGGCAGAAGGAGCTCTGTGAGCTCCAGGACAACCAGGGCTACATAGAGAGATCCTGCCTCTATGTAGTACCAAAGCCTAAAAATAAAAAATAAAACAAAGCCCACATTTTAAGTGATAATTAGACTTGAAAATAGCTATAAAAACATCACTAGAACAATTGAGTTGTTAAGTGTTGGATGTGGACTATATAACATGACCATATACCATACACATCATTGTGAGCTTGTTTTTTTGTTTTGTTTTAGGTTTTTTGAGACAAGTTTCTCTGTGTAGCTCTTGCTGTCCTGGAACTCTCTGTAGACCAGGCTGGCCTCGAACTCAGATCTGCCTGCCTCTACCTCCCGAGTGCAGGGATTAAAGGTATGAACCACACCTGGAAATTGTGAGATTTCTCACAACATACTATGACTACATAAGAGGAAGCACACCATCTTATTTTTTACTTTTATTATTATTATTAGTGTGTGTGTGTGTGTGTGTGTGTGTGTGTGTGATGGGAGGACATGCATGTGCCATATGTGGAGAATTGAAAACCAGTTCTCTCCTTCCACCTTTACATGGGTTCTGGAAATTGAGCTCAGGTCTGTAGACTTACATTGCCAAGTGACTTTTCCTGCTGAGCCATCTCGTTGACCCAAAGCATTTCTTCTTAGAAAAGATATTTAAGGGCCTGTGATATGGCTAACAGGCTAAAGGTGCTTGCCTCCAAGCCTGACATGAGTTCAGGAACACACACATACAATCTAATAAAAGTTCTAAGGAAAATATCCTTAACATACAGGTATTTATAAATAAAAGGCCATTGTCTCCAATGTACTCTCAAGTGGATCGTATTAACAAAATGCATACAGGAGATTACACCTAAAGGAAAAGCCTAAGTAAATGGAACCAAACAAAGAATTAGTGGGCCTGGTACTTTGTACCAGTACCTTGTACCTAATCCCACAACGTCTGTAAGTCTGTAACTACAAGTGATAACAGAAACACAACAGGACTGGAGCTGGGGCTCAGCGGCAATGCCCTGCATTGGATCCCCAACACCTCAAACAATATGATTCATGGGAAGACTTGGCGGGAAGAGAGGAAGGAAACAACATAATTATATTAATCTCAAAAGATAAGGACTATTTTTAAAGACATTACCAAATACTACTAAACATGGCTTCACAGATTAACCCCAGCACAACAGAAGTATCACCACTACCCGACTCTATCAATTGACAGACCATTCCAACAAAAAAAAATCTGAATTAAATGACTCATAGATCAAAAGGACTTAACATACAATCTATAGAATATTCCATTCAAACCCTGCAGAATACACATTCTTCCCAGAAGCCCACGGAACTTTCTCTAAAGTAGATCATGAATTAGGACACCAAGTATCTCTTAACAAGTACAGAAAAACTGAAATGATTCCCTGTGTCCTGTCTGATCGCAACAGAATAAGACTACAAGTCACAGCAAGAGAAAACCTAAAAGGCACAAAGCCCTGATTTCGATCCTTAGCACCACATAAAACTGAGCATGGTGGCACACACCTCTAAGTCCAGCACTTGGGAGGTAGAGGCAGAAGGATGAGACATTCAAGATTATATACAGCAAGTTTGAGACCATGCTGGGCTATGTTACACAGGGGCTGGAGAGATGGCTCAGAGGTTAAGAGCACTGGCTGCTATTCCAGAGGGCCAGAGTTTGATTTCCATCATCTAGATGGTGGCTCACAACTGTCTGTGGTTCCAGTCCCTCTCCATCCTCCTCAGGCACTGCACACACTTACATGGCACAAAGACACACATTCAGGCAAACACATATGCATAAAAGTGAATTAAAATCTAAAAGCTAAATACATTATAAAAGAAGAAATGCAAATGAATTTATTTTTATGTGTATGTGTGTGTTCTGCTTGCAAACCATATGCCCTAAGAGGTCAAGAGAGGTAGTTGGTGCCTGTGGAATGGAGCCATGAATGGATGTCAGCTACCGTGTGGGTGCTAGGAACTGAGCCCATATCCTCTGCAAGAACAAGACATCTCTCCAGATCCACAAATGAAATTTAACAGGCGTAAAGGCCTATGTATATAAGCTTTTAATTATTTCTGGGGGCAAAGCACCATGGGGAGGGAGAGGGCACAGGTATGAGAAGGACAAGAAGAAAGTAGTCACAGGTGGCCGTGTGGCTAGTGTATGAATGTCTGTTTCTGGAATTATCTTCATTCTTGGAATTCCTAGGAAAAATACTAAAAGTAAAAAGATACTCCCAGCTGATGAGTTGTGCTCATTTTACAAATAATGACATTTATTACTGAGGCTAATTCCTTCACATTTTCCAAAGTGGAGAGCCGATGCAACTTCCAGACTTACAATTCAATGCATGTTATCAAATCGAATCCAAGCAGGCGAGAGTCTTTCTCCACAACAGAGCCATGATACAAGAAGACAGTCAAATCTAGATCTCGGGGTTTTACAAACTCCCCCAGGTAGGGAGACAAGTAATGCCTGCAAAAGAACAGTCAGTAGCATTAGGGGACAACCGACTTAGCGGTCCGGGCTGGGGACACAGCTCAGAGCAGAGCGTGAACCTAGCTGTACGAGGAGAGGCCCTGAGACTCAAGGTCCTGCTTTGGTGTGGGTAGACTTACAGCTGTGATTCCCAGCACCACAGAGGTAACAAGAGAAGGAGCTCTCAGCTGCAGAACCCGATCCTCTGATGGGAGTCCTAGGGTGAGTCCCACTCCACCTGTTCTTCTCTGCTATTAAACACTAGGCCATGGGGCAGCTTCCTTCCACAGTGGGAAGTGAGGTCACTAAACATGATTTAAATTTCCCACATTGTCATCATTGCCACACTTTGCCTCTCTTCGGAACAGAGACATTTCAGCTCTTTAAAAGAGCAGGTTCAAAACAATCTAGAAATCTATGTGTTGGAGAAGCAGAAAGGTGAATGTGGTGTGGAGGGACCAAGTGTATGCTACCACCCTCCCTTGAAACTGACGCGGCCATGAGACTCAACCCACCACTTAGGAGATAGGCATTAAAGCCAGGTTTGGTGGCACACTGCAAATTTAAGCTGAGGACACTTATGCTATATCATAATACCTTGTCTCAAAAAAGAGGAAGAGTCCATCTCTTAGGTGAGGCCCCCATGACCTAAGACTATACCCCACCTAGCGACAGTTCTATCACTCTGGGGACAAGCTTCGAAACACATCCAAACCATAGCACTAGAAGTATTACCCATTTGAATGCAATTTTTCTTCATTGATATCTACCCCAACAAGCAGTTGAATGCATGGATGGCTTTTTAGCAGCTTTAGGAGCTTGGAATCACCACATCCCAGGTCTGCAACCTATAGATGAGACAGCATCATTTGCAAAACATTCACATCCAGAAAAATAGAAGCTTTTAAAACTAGAGGGTGCCCGGGAAAACGGTTCAGGTTAGTGAGTGCAAGAATAAGGACCCGAGTTCAGAGCCCCGGCACCTATATAAAGTCAGATGTGGGAGAATGTGTCTATAACCCTATTTAGAGCCTAGCCAAATCTGAGAGAGCTGGGTTCTGTGAGAAACCTATCTCAAGAAAGACATAAGGTAGGGAGTGACAGAAAGACACCCCATGTTGGCCTTTTTTGTGGGCCTCCACCCACACATATGTGCGTGCATGTGTGCATGTGCTCATGCACGCACCTCAGTGGGAGATTGTGAATCAGTAGTGAAAACAGTTATTATATGGAAGGATCTTTGGAGGTAGAACTGTATACACAAAAACCAAATTACACTAAGACTTTTTAATCCTGCAGGTAAATCAGTGCTTGAGGAAGTCAGACAAAGCCATTCTTATTCAGAACAATTGCTTGAGGTTCAAGGTTATCAGAGCAAGAATCACAAGTTGAGTCTTGAGGTGCAGCCAAACCACCTCCTGAGTGTTAGAAATTCTGGGATTACAGTATGCATCACTATGCCCTTTATGAGATGCTGGGAGTCAAGCCCAGGGCTTTGTGCATACTAGATAAGCATTCCACCAACTGCACTATATCCCCAGCCCTAATTTCTCAAATTTTTCAGGGAAACAATCACATTGAGCCATATGAAATTCCATATTGGAAAAAAGGCCCCGCAGGCCCTTCAAGTGGACAGATTTGCTGAAAAGGCTGCTGAGGCAGATGTGTGAACATCTGTAGAATAGCTAAGGTGACTAAAGGAAGCCTTTTCCAATTCCAGAGGATCTGATATCCAACTCCACTCTCTTGTCTCTCCCTCCCAAATTTGGCATTACAAATGTTTGCAACTATACCTGAGAATACCACCCCCACTTTTGAATATATGGTCTGGCTATGTTGCCCCAGCTGGTTGCCAACTCTTGGACTCAAGTGATTTTTCATTTTTCTTTTTTTTTTTATTTTTCTTTGAGACAGCGTTTGTTTCTATGTAGTCCTGGCTGTCCTGGAATCCACTCTATAGACCAGGCTGGCCTCAAACTCAGATCCACCTCTGCCTTCTCAGTGCTGAGATTAAAGGCATTCTCCACCACGCCCAGTTTCGAATAAATTTCTAAAAATGAAGGGGTTTTTTGTGTTGTATTTGTCTTGCTCACTACAGCACCTGGGTGGGAATCGAGAACCTGTAGGAGTCAGTTCTCTCGGCTTCCACCAGGTGAATCAAGGAATTAAGCTCAGGTCATGAGACTTAGCAAGAGCCTACGGAGGGGGGGATATGAGCTGTGATTTCCACCCGAGCACTGAGCTCCCTGCACCGTACAAGGCTAAACAGACTCAGCTGTGCTTCACGTTCCAGGAAAGGAGTCCCGGTGAACAACGACCTTCCTCCATTAAGGCTTAGCGAAGACTCCGTGTTTCCATTCCCTGCCTCAATGTGGAAAATTACTATTTGTTTCTAAAATTTCCCTTAACCACAGTTCCTCAAGCTTCTCCTCCAGCTCAGCCCCATGCCACTGAACTTCGTCTCCCCAGACTGATGAAAGACATTTTCCTCACTGACTTGTCCCAGCTAGGCTGGGAAATGCCTGTAGACCACCCCACTACTGTCAGGGAAAAGGAGAAGACTAAAATGGAAAGCAAGAATCACTTGAGGCCAGGCATGGTGGAAGCAGATGCAGGCAGATCTCTGGGTTCGAGGCCAGCCTGGGCTACAGAGTGAAATCTAGGGCAGCCTGGGCTACCCAGAGAAGCCCTGTCTGGAAAAAAAAAAGTAACAAACAGAAAAGAAAAATAAATCACTTGAGCACAAGAGTTTGAGACCAGTCAGGGCAACATAGCCAGATCTTATGTTTTATAATAGACTGGGAGTGGGGAGGTGAAGCAGGTGCAGAGGCAAACAACTCAGACTTGGGAGAGAGGCAGGAGAGTGGAGTTGGAGGCCATCTTGAACTCTAAGATCCTATCTCCAAAAATAAACAAATTTCTGACTATAATTAAGCTGCCTTCACGGTTAAAAATGCTGCTGGCCCTTCTTGGGACTATCAAAGAATTTCCCAATCTGTGACTTTGTTCACTCCTCCATGGTTAAAAAGAAAAAAAAAACAGCTGCTTAACTCTGAAACACATGGAACACTTGGCCTTGAGGTCTTCTCGCTACTGCAATGATCTCTGCTTCGAGAAGCTGAGGCAGGAGGGTGACTTCAGTGAATGAATTAGAAGCCAGACAGAGCCACACAACACAGCCACAGGGAAACCATGTCTTTTTTCTTTCTGACAATTCTCTACCTGTATTACGATATACCATACTTATATTCACCACCCCCAATCACTCAAGTCTGTCTCAGGCACGGGATGTCGCTTAGTGGTGAGTGCTTGTCCCGCATGCCAACGCTCCTGTTTTTAACCCTAACACCTGGAGGGAGGGAGAAGTCTATCCTTACTAGCATATTTGATAAACCACTTTAATAGGGCAATTTTAACAGTTAAAAAAGATAGTTACCTTCCTGGGTTCATGGCGATCCACTAAATCTCTAACGAACTGGTACCGTTGTTTGTATAATGGCGGTTTAAACCTAATTACCTTCTCTGAGCAAACTTCTTCAAAATTATCACCATCCACACTATTGCACTGAAAGATTTTAAACAGTAAGTTCTCATTCGCGCATGACTTTAGATATTTAGGAAGAAAACAAAGACGCTCCCCAATTAACTGGGGCAACAACCTCCACACGACTTACACCTGAAGTCATCAGGCAGCATCCCCTCCACACCACACCCCTCTCTTCAGTAAGCTATAGCTGGGTTTTGTGCTTCTGTAGCTAATCTTCAGGGGTCGTTTTACTGTGTGAACTGCCAAAGACTGTGGTCCAGACAGACCAGAGGTTAGGAGACACTGGGCAGACCACAAACTCCCTCAGCTCCCAATCTTTGCTCAAACCTCTAAGACCCCTTTTTCTAGCAGGCTTTGATTTAAGGTCTGAATCCCAGGCTGTGGAGGGCATAGGCCAGTTTTAGCAAGAACTGATGAACTCAGTTTAAGGTGAATTTTCCATCCTTGACACCTGAGCACCCTCACGATCTAAAGCTTAGATTCTAGACGGTATTTCCTCTTAATTTTCTAGGCACATTCCCTCCTCCTTTTACACATCTCTATCTATATAGGTATCTCCATCTATATAGGTATCTCCATCCTCGACTGAGTCAAACCCTACTGCAATGATTTTACTGCCACAGTCCTAAATCAGAATAGCCTTTTTTTTTTTAAACAGGTCCATGAGAAAAAGAAATGTTAGCTGTACCTGCAACAACTGTGCCTACTATTCCTATCAGTGCTGAAAAGCGGTGAACCAGACTAAACCTGTACCTAGAGCAATGATAGCCAATAAACGCAGAGGACAAGTGTGGCTGGGATTTAGATTAGTGGTGACCACCTGCCTTGCATGAGTGAGGCCCTGGCTTCCATCCCCAGCAATACAACAAAACAAGCCCCTGCCCGCTAGCTCTCACACTGTCTCTCTGAGCCCCAGATTTCACACCTGCTAGTGCTAACACTAATCATTTGGTGCCTTCCTCAAGTGCCCAAATGCTGCACAGCAGGGATGTTCAGCTTAGGGCTCCAAGTGTGGTCCCTAAAAGAGAAGACTCTACACTTAAACAATCCAGGTAAAAAGGAAAATAAAATCTCCAGAGTGACCCATTTGCATGTCTAGAGGTATTTTAATAACTAACACCTGTATTTTTACTTTATATACATCAAATGTGAATATTTCATTGATCATTGATGTCAAATCTTATTTAGTTCACACCTCAGAGATGCAAGGGCCTAAACAGGATAATTTGCCATTTCTCCACAGTACACCCCTCCGAGACCCCTGTAGGTGGGTAAGAAGGGTGGCATTTACCGGTATGTTCTTTTCTGCCACTTCCATTTTGTTTCCAACTTCCGTTGCCGACAAAATAATAGTGATAATGCAGATTTATCCTCCAGGCTCTGTATCAGAGACTCAGCGGCAACTCAGCTGTAAATGCCAAATGTTCCCTTTTCACAGGAGACGCCTACAAGAAATGATGGCCCAGATGAAGAGGGGTAGGTGTTCTGCCTTCTCACCTTACCACTTGCCCACAGGATTCGTGCAGTAAAAGCTCCAGCTCAGCAAAGCGCGCTGCTACTCTTGTTTGTCCATAACCAGACCGGGAAGATACAAACTTATTGCTAAGATCTCGACCTCGGCGGACGGACGCTACTCAGTTGGTAGCATGCTTACCTAGCTTGCATGAAGTATATCCGATCCCCAACACCGCATAAAACCAGACCGGGTGGCACACAGAAGTTCAAGGTCATCCTCGAATTCTCAATCTCAACCAAATACTGCTTTCAGTTACTTCTCAGGCACCGCCAAATGAAACTTGGGGGTGGGTGGGAGGGCTGGCCCTAATAAACCAGTGCTCCTGCAACACTGATCCAATTCGGCCTCGGACTTGAATGTTGGTTTGGTATTTTACTACACACGTTTCTATCACTTAGTCGGGAAGTAGGCAAGATCTCAACCACCAGCTGTTGGGTGATTTCCTGGCTCATACCAAGAACCTCAGTTGGGGGTGGGGTGTCAGTGTTCCATCTGTCGCCCGCGTCCACCCCCAGCATCACTCACCCAGGGATAAGAAGCAAATCCAGCCGAGAAAAACCGGCTAGCCAAAGCAAACACCGCCCAGTCCCGTGTAGCTCGGGCCCCGCCCCTGCCTTCCGCGCAGCCGCGCTGCTCCACGCCGGCTCTCCGCACCTGGCTGGCCGCACCTGGCCGCCGAGCGCCCCAGCGCCTCGCGCCTGTGCTCTGCGCCCTCAGGGTCCCCGCTGGGCGTGCGAAGCCCGGCTGTGCTCGGGCCCCATGCCTCCGGGCTGCCGACTCCACGGCGTCGGTTTTGGGTCACTTAACGGCCGCTGTGGCGCATGCCCCGAAGACATTTTCCAGCTCGTCCGAACCTTGGCGACCACGGCTCTCAGCCCCTCCGCATCCCAGGCCCTCGCGCTGCGGCAACCTGGCCCCTGCCGCGACTGTTGGGTGCGGCCCAGACGGGCGGGTGGCCGGGATGCCGAGGTCTTGGCGGCTGTTAGGTTCGTGGCGCCCCGGCTGCGAGGCTCCGCGTGCCTGGTAGAGACGTGGAGAACGCCCCGGGCCAATGGCAGGCCACGGAAAAGGCGGGTGGGCTCAGCGCGAGCGGGCTGGCCCAGAGCAATTATGGCGCGAGGACGCCCCTTCTAAGGACCGTAAACTGGGGAAAGTTGAGTCCCAGTCACCTAAGCTCTTTTCTTACATTTCTTTTATTATTGATTTTTTTTATTGAGCTCTACATTTTTCTCTGCTCCCCTCCCTGCCTCTCTTCTCCCCCTTCAACCCTCCCAAGGTTCCCATGCTCCTAATTTACTCAGGAGATTTTGTCTTTTTCTACTTCCCATGTAAATTATATCTATGTAAGTCTTGGTGTCCTCATTGTTGTCTAAATTCTCTGGGATTGTGGTTCACTAACCCCACATCAGAGGTCTGATCTCCAAAATATACAAAGAACTCAAGAAATTGATCACCAAAAGAACACATAATCCAATTTTTAAAAAAATGGAGTACAGACCTAAACACCTAAGCTCTTAAACATATTCTTCCAGCTTCCAACGCTCAACTTTTTTTTTTTTTAACCACATTCATTTTAAGAATTACCTGATCTCAGAAAACGTGTTAGGACCTCTTTTCCGTCAACTTTACGCATGCTATATGCTATCAAAGAAGAGTGAGGGGAGGGCCGGGGGAGGACCTGCTTTAAAAGTAAAAACTGAGCCAGGTGTGAAGGCACTTTGCTATAATCCCAGCACTTGGAGTGGAAGGTGGTTTCAGAATCAGGAATTACAAATCATCA
Organism: Dicrostonyx torquatus; assembly: GCA_028555095.1. Taxonomy (NCBI): domain Eukaryota; kingdom Metazoa; phylum Chordata; class Mammalia; order Rodentia; family Cricetidae; genus Dicrostonyx; species Dicrostonyx torquatus. Next base: position 2,563,319 of record JAQHUG010000145.1, on the reverse strand, counting down.
ATCAACATTGTTGGAGGCCAGCCTGAGCAGCATAAGACCCTTGTCTCAAATTCATTTATTTATCCCAAAGTTTACTAGTGGATAGCCTACTAATATATCATAAATGAGCTGGACATGGTAGTGTCGTGCCTGTGGTACTAGCACTTAAGGATCAAAAATCCAAGAGCAGCTTCAGGTACTAACGGAAAGCCACACATAAAATATTAACCATTCAAAGGCTCACTGAGTGCTCTATGCAACATCGTGATGTTGATGGTTACAGGGTAGCACAAAGATAAATTACATCTTGTTTTCAGCATTTTAGAGCCTATAGAGTGTATGTGTCAACCGGGCTTTGTAGATAGCATTATGCAGCATTACAGTATGAGAGACTCCTGGAGGCTTACCACATGCGCAATTCAAACAGATGACCTCAGCACTAAGGAGATGTGCTGGTAAGTGGTGTCACCTTGACACGATCTAGAACCCCTGGGCGTGCCCTTGGTGGGAGATAGATGCGATTCCCTCGGTTGAAATGGAAAGGCTTGACCACTGCAGGTGGAGGTACTCCTTCCTGTCTTCAACTGAATGAAAGAGACAGCTGAGGCGAGCATTCATTCCACTACCTGCTACCACATGAGTTTCTCAAACTCCTGCTCCTGGGACTTCCCCAAGAGATGGGGGTGGGGAGAGGGCTGGAACCTGAAATTTAGAGCCAAAATAATCCCTTCCTTCCCTGCTTGAATGGCTTTTGTTAGAGTATTTTATCTCAGTGAGACAGCAACAGTGAGGCTCACTGAGGAAAAATTAGTTCCTTCTGGACAAAAGAATTAAAATCTCTGACCTAGGTGAGCACCTAACATTCCATTTGGTCTGACCCAGGAAAAGACCACTCCTCCAGAAATGTCTTCCCTCAAGGGCTCATATATTGAAGGACCGGATCCAGCTGGTGTCACTATTGAGAAGTAACGGATGGGGATGGCTGGGTTGTTAATGACCCATTGATGAATTTATGTCTTAATTAGCTGAATAGGCTAAGAGGTGGTGAAATTACCTGAGTCATACTTGGCTCACGTGGGGCCCTTTAACATCTTTGGGGGGGGGCGTTAATGCACTTCTGCCTGAGGACTTGTCTGCACATGCGTGGCCCCTAGAACCCAGAAGTATCAGCCTTATGCAGCTGAAGTCATTACAGGTGGGTCCTAACTGGGAGAAGTCATTCCCTGGAAGTGCGCCTCTCCCTCCCTGTTTTCTGGCTTCCATGAGGTCAGCATGGAAGCGGACCTTTACTACATGGTCCGATTACCACAGCATTCTACCTTACTGAAAAGTTTTTGCAGCCCCATAAACCTCTCCACCGATGCAGTAATCCAAATCAGACCAAATCAAAACAAATTAGAAAAAAATCTCAGGTTTAATGGATGCCAGTTCTCCCAGGTGGCTTTCCAGGCCCTCAGAGACAACATGGGAGCGAAAGACCAGGAAACCACATGTTTGCTTTCTTGGTTGCTGTTTAAATACCCTGTGGGAGTGGTCTTGAGCATCTCTGAGGAGGGGGATCATCATTTGGCGGGCTAGACAACTCCCAGGGTAGAAGACTTGGGATGGAACTTTACACCCAAACATTCCAGACTCTCGGGGTATATGGGTGCCAGGGCTGGGGTGACACTTACAACCAAACGCTCACCTCAGGTACAAAACGCAGGGCCATCAGAACCTGGACTGAAACCTCTGAAAGCATAAACCTAGATTCCTATTTTGAGATATTTCATCTCTGGTGTTTCTTTCACAGCAGACAGATCTAGCATTTTTGCTAGTTGACCCATTTATGGATGGAAATTCCTCACTTGCCTGTATCATCCTCTCCTGGACTCCTACAAGGCTCTGAGCTCGGTCCCCAAGCCTGAAAATTATCCTTGCTTCTGTTTGCTCTGCTCTTCCCAAATCTGAACAAGCACCAGACTCCAGACCTCAAGCTGTGAGCTGCATCTGTTCCTTTCCACAGCCAAGGCCCTAGTGTAGACTTAGTGTCGCCTTTGTCAACATAACTCGCCCCCTCTGCCATAGCTAAGTCCCACTGAGAAACAGACCGTGTTGAATTCGATGTCCAATAATTTAACTTCAAGTACTGATTTTACTTTTGCTCCCTAACCTTTCAAAAATGTATTCTGAAGTTTTAAGAATAAACTAGTCAGTGATGGCACACTTTAATCCCAGCACGGGAAGGCAAAGGCAGGCAGATCTGTAAATTCCAGGCCAGAGTTCCAGAACAGCCAGGGCTACCCAGAGAAACCTTGTCTCAAAAACAAAAAACAAAACAAAACAAAAAATCAACTAAGATTATCTCAAAAATAGCTTTATTGAGCAACTAATGGATCAAACTCTGTTTTGCATGAGGAAAAAAAAAATAGTCCTCTTGTAGCATTGTAGAGCAACCAGTGTGTAAAGGCATCTGGCATGCAATAGGAAATCAAGTTACTTGGGAGACTGAGGCAGGTGAATCACTAGAGCCCTGGATTCAGGAGTTCAAGACTAGCCTGGATCACCCTGTCTCAAATTTTAAAAATAAAATAAAGGTTACCCTGGGTGCAGACATAAATTTTGTTATGGTGCTCATAACAAAATGAGGCATGTGGTAGTCCTGAGAGGATGATTTCATTATTGCATATAAGAAAAACCGTAAATAGTGCGTAGGAAGACTGACAGGTTAAAATTCCCACATTCTTCAACCCTTCTATTGGGGAGTATGCTCTCTTTCATCTCCTTTGGAAGTTATATACATTTTATTGGATGAATTTCTTTGTTTTTGAGACAGGGTTTCAGTGTGTTGCCAGTCTTGCCCAGGCTAGCTGCAAGTCCCTGATGCTCCTGCCTTTGCCTCCTGAGTCACCGGATCTCCATCTGGACACTCCCACATCAGACCTGGGCTTTGTGCGGTCCTCAGTGACTAGTGTACCCATAGTGCTACTTTCTAGGCCCAGAATGAAAGGAACTGGCAGCTTATCCTCTTGTCTGTAGAACACTCAGTCTTAAAACCAGGCATGACCTGTGCAAGAACCCATGGGGTGTGGGAGGGTCCACCTGTATTTCTGTGCCTTGATTGGTTAAATAAAGAGCTGCCTGGCTTATAGTTAGGTCAACCCTTAGGTGGGC
>JAQHUG010000145.1:2548310-2558472 GCA_028555095.1 Dicrostonyx torquatus | reverse complement strand
CAGTTTTCTGAGACAGGGTTTTTCTGTAGCTTTGGAACCTGTCCTGGAACTATATCTTGTAGACCAGGCTGGTCTCGAACTCACAGAAATCCTCCTACCTCTGCCCCCCCCCCGCCCCGAGTGCTGGGATTAAAGATGTGCACCACCCAGCTCAATTAAATGTTTTCTAAGAGCTGGTAAGGTTGTTAGAAATATGTTCTAACAAGAGCTCTCTGTTGACACAAAAATCCCAATCATGCCAAATCAAAACAAGCCGAATTAAAAGATATCCAGTTTTAATAGGACTCCAGCGCTCTCCATGGGGGGGGGGAGACACCATGGACCACCTGTTGACTTTCTGGGGTGTGGTTTAAACAGACTGGGGGAGTGGTCCTGACCTCCTTTGGGGAGGGGTCAAGGTTTGGCTGGCTACCGAGGGGCATAGGGTTGGGGGCCAGAGACAGGGATTTACAATGGTGTCTCTCCACAGCAATAAAACCCTAAGGCAGAAGTTGGTACCAGGTACTCAGGTATTGCTGTGATAGGCCTAGCCATGTTTTTGTTTGAAGGAATGTGAACTCTAAGACTTGGTTAGAAAAAGCAGTTGAACACTTCAAGTGTGGCTTTATGGGCCAGTCTACTAGAAGCGTGGAAGATAGTGGTGCTGAGGGGATGTGAGCTGTGTCAACCCAGGTAAAGATGTTTCAGAGGAGAAGCGTGGTAGTATGTGGCCTAGAGACTGCCCTTATGCTATTTTGGCAAAGAATGTGGCTGCTTTTTGCCCCTGTCTGCCTGAGACTAAGGTGAAGAGTTTCGGATTAATTCCATTGGCAGAGGAAATCTTAAAACAGCCTAGTATTGACTCTGTCTTGTGGTTATTAGTGTTCACTCTTATGAAGATCTAAAATGAAAAGTAGTTCAAGGAAAAGGGGGGCACCATGAAGTGGAATGGAGCTAAATCAAGGAAATAAACAGATTAAAGAAAAGCCCGATGTTAAATAGAATAAAGGGACTGGTGACCTCAGGGCAAGACCCTACCCAGCTAACTTCCACCTTGTCAAAGGAATTAAAGAACAGCTTAGGCCCTGATGTGGTGGTACACACCTTTAATCCCAACACCCTGGAGACAGAGCAAACAAATCTCAGATTCAAGGCCAGCCTGGTCCACAGGTAGAGTTTCGGGACAACCAACCTTGGACAGTGAATGGCACTATTAAAAACAAAAGTCTGGTGAAGATGTAATTGAATAAGGGGCCTTGTTCCACTCCCAGCAAGCAACAGAACTTGGCAGCTTTGGCCTCATGGTTCTGGCTTTAGAGCCAAGAACAGAAGAAAAGGATATGAACTCCCCCTCTGTGGCTAAGGAAAGCTGCTGAGGCCAGGCATGTGCCAGGGGTGTCCCTACATGGAGGCCTAGAGAGGTCACTGTGTGAAGCTGTGAAGGTGAAGCCTGGATTGCCTTGGGGACCCCAAGACGTTAGAGATGCCAGAGTCATGGGACAGGTATGTCGAGGAGAGCTGCTAACAGGGAGTGGCACCAGCCCAAGAGAAAGAAGTGTGTTGTCATCAACAAAGCTAAAAGAAATTGGACTTTTTTTTTTTTTTGGTTTTTTGAGACAGGGTTTCTCTGTAGCTTTGGAGCATGTCCTGGAACTAGCTCTTATAGACCAGGCTGGTCTCAAACTCACAGAGATCTGCCTGTCTCTGCCTCCTGAGTGCTGGGATTAAAGGCATGCGCCACCACCGCCCGGCAGGAGTTGGACTTCTAAAGAGTGTTTTGACACCAGACATGAAGACACAAAATTGACACAGGCTGGTTTTCAATCTTGCTCTGATCCCTTTTACCCCTTTCGGAATGGTAATGTATATTCTGTGCCATTGAATGTAAAAGGTTTTCTGTCCACTGATACTAGATTTCTCTGCCGATGCAGTAAGACAGATCAAGCCAAATTAAAAGGTAAAAGTGCTGTGGGAGGTCCTTCTGCATATGTGTTGCTTTCTTGGTTGATGAATAAAGCTGCTTCAGCCTATGGCAGGGCAGAATAAAGCCAGGCTGGAAATCTGAACAGAGATATAGGGACAGAGTAGGCGGAGTCAGGGAGACTCCATGTAGCTGCCTAAGGAGAAAGACTTCAACCTCTAGCCAGAACCTTACCAGCAGGCTACAGCCTCATGGTGATTCACAGATGAATAGAAATGGGTTAATTTAAGATGTAAGAGTTAGCTAGAAATATGCTTAAGCTATTGGCCAAGCAATGTTGTAATTAGCATAGTTTCTGTGTTATTATTCAGGTCTGGGCGGCCAGGAAGTGAATGAGCAGTCTCGGTCTACATAAAAGACCAGGTATATTTGAGCAAAGCACTCTCAGGTGGGTCCTTCAGCTGTCCCCCAGGGATTGGGTGGGAGGGGCATGAGAGAAATCACATGGCTGTTCTGAAAGAGGGGGCTTAATACCCTGTAGGCACGGGGTCCATGATGCATCTTCCGCAAGTTGGGTTTGTGCCTAATTTTTCTTATTTTTTCTTTTTTGGATTTTCAAGACAGGGTTTCTCCTCGTAACTTTGGAGCCTGTCGTGGAACTAGCTCCATAAGCCAGGCTGACCTTGAACTCACAGAGATCCACCTGCCTCTGTCTCCCAAGTGCTGGGATTAAAGGCGTGTCACTACCTACTGGCTCTTTTGTGCCCAATTATAATACTTGGGGCAGAGATTGGGGAGCTAGCAGCTTCAGGAGAGGAGCTGCCACCACATTTGGTGGTTTTTCTGAGAAGGCAGGGTTTGGAGACAGAGAAGTGGGGCTGAGCTGGAGATTTCAATCAAACAGTATGTTAGAAGTACGTGATTTGTTTTTTCATTTTGATCTTATAGGGGGTTACAGTTAAGAGATTGCCATAAGTCTCAAAATAGACTTTGAATATTGGATTTTTATAGGGTTGATTGAGATGGTTATAGACTATGGGGACTTATAAAATTGGACTTAATGAATTTCTGCATTACGATATGGCTAGAAGCCTATGGAGGCCAGGGAGTGGAATGTGGCTGTTTGAAAGAAAATGGCCCCATACTCACAGAGACTTGCACTAATTGGGGGTATGGCCTTATTGGAGTAGGTGTGGCTTTGTTGGAGGAAGTGCATCACTAGGGGGGTAGGCTTTGGAGTCTCAGAAGCTCAAGCACGTCTAGTGGCTCACTGTCACTTCCTGCTGCCTGCAGATCCAGATGCAGAACTCTCAGCTACCTCTCCATCACCACGTCTGCCTGCACGCCATCATCCTCGCCATGACGATAATGGACAGCTCTGAAGCTGTGATCCAGCCCCAATTCAATGTTTTCCTTTATAAAAGTTGCTATGGTCTTGGTATCCCTTCACAGTAATAAAACCCTAATTAAGACACTAAGTAAATAAAACTTAAAAGAAAACAAATAACTAGGAAATTAATTAGACGTATCTCAGTATATGTCTGCAAGGAAATCTCAAGTGACAATTAGATCATGTGAACTCTGGTGTAATTAAAGAGTTAATGAATTAACTTCTATATACTATGATGACAGAAAGTGGTAAAATGGTAGGAACTGGCTCCTAGTTGGAGGAAGTAGGTCCCTGGGAGCTTGTCCCTTAGAGATCTACTCTGTCCTGGCTCCTTTCTGTGTCCCTTTTCTCTGCTTTTTTTGTCCTGGCTGGCCTGCTACGCTGTACCCTGACCTCCTCACCTGATGGTCTGATACCTCTGAAACTGTGAACTAAAATAAACCTGTAAGCAAGAACACAGTGAAACCGCTGACCTAGACTGCTCCATGGTGGGAAGAAGGTCTATTGTAAATGTGAACCTGCAGCATGATTGCTCTCAAGTGGCAGAGAGAATAGCAAGAAGCATTTGGGGAAGTCCAGAGTTGCCATGGCTACCTCATAAGAGATGGAGAATAGCAAAAAGACGGGGAAAACCTTGCTAGTTTAAAGAGAACATGTAGCTGCAGAATGGGGGAAGGTGTGTGAGCCAATACACCCTGGAGCTAGCGTGGGGGCTGTGATACGTGTTACAGGTATGTATGTATGTATGTATGTATGTATGTACTAATGGGGAGCTTTAAGTCCCATAGCCAGAGGTAGGGAGAGATAAGGGAAGCGGCTCTTCCTGGCAGACAGAAACCTGGTTCACAGGTTCCTGGGGAATCCGGAGTATAAGCTTCTAGCTATCCACCAGCAATGCTTCAGGTCCAGCCTGAACTGAGCCCAGATGTCACTTAGGACACGGAGAGTGGCACTGTCATTTGGGAGCTTTGGGAGATGGAACCTAACATGACCTTTCTCTTGTTAGGTTGCTTCTGTCGTGTATGTCGGTCACACCACTGAAAAATAGCTGACACTATCAATGACCGACGGATGTGGATGTGAAAAAGGTCATCGACCCACTCCTGGGCAAAACAAACTTTGTTGTTTCTGCCATCTCTTCTGAGGTGGTGTCGCAGCTTCCCAGTCGGCTGACTACTAGGTGTTCACAAAACTGGAGCATGCTCTACCAAGTAATAAGACAACAGCCTTTGAGTATCTTCTCTGTCAACCAAAAAAATACAAACAGAAAATCCTATCTGTTTTCTTCTCTCTCTTTTTAATTGAAAATAGATTGTTTCCATACAATATAGTCTGATCGTAGTCTTGATTCCCCTACTCTTCCCATATCCTCCCCACTTTCCCACCCATCTAAATCCACACCCTTTCGTGCTCACACATTAGAAAACAAACATCGTTATAATAATAAATATTAATCATAAAATGAAGCAAACAAACCTGAAATCTTATCTACTTTTCAGTACTATGAATAGTTTGGTTCCTACCTTTAGGTAGTAATTCACAGAATGTTACTGCCCTCCAGAGAGAGGTCTATGACACAGGCTTAATGCTAAAGTGTGATATTAAAATATCAAAAAATTTCCCAGTGTTGGGTGTTTTTCCTCTACATGGTGGTAACGTTATGGCTGATTATTTGGACATTGGAATGACCACTGGAACTACCCGTCATCCTGACATGAAAATAGAGAACAGAATTCCCAGTGTGACTGTGTCCTGTGGCCAGCTCTGAACCTGCGTTAGTGACGAAGACTAGGATTTGAAACGCATGATTCCCAATGACTCTGGAGAACTTCTGCCTGGTGTTAGATATGCAAAACTAACTTTTCATAAAATATGTAGGAAAATGAATGGGCTTGGAAAGTTATATTAAGGTGAGGTGACCCAAACTCAGAAGAAAAAAAAAAACCCACATATGCTCTCCCTCATATGTGGCTTTAATGTATACCTGTGTAACTGAAAACAAACATGTTTGCCTACAGTCTACAGTTTAGAAAGGAAGCCAGAGGGGTGACATCAGGTGATAAGGAGAGGTGCAAGCAAAGACACACAAGTCAGGAAAGAGAAATACAGCTTTTGTTTCAACTCCTTTCCTTCTTTTGTTGTGCACGAATTAACAAAGTCGTAATTAATAGTGAAGGTGTGAAACCCTAAACAAACCTCCACCTTTTCAGAATGGCCACTCTAACCACACGGAAGTTCACTGAGAGACGCCAGGAAAGGGTTTGAATGCCTTCCTTAAATTGGCTATGTGATGTTTTTATTTCCCAGTAAAGTAGCTTTATTTTTTAAAAACCTGTGATTTTGCTTGTTTTTTAGAGACAGAGTTTCCCTGTGTAACCTGACTATCCTGGAACTCACTTTGTAGACCAAACTGGCCTTGAACTTAGAGACTCAACTACCTCTGCTGGGATTAAAGTTGTAAAGTGTCTACTACCATAACCACCTTTTTTAAAAAACCTAATTTTTAAAATTGTTTTATTTATTCTCTGAGAATTTTACAGTGCATATATTATATTTTGATCATATTTATACCTCACTCCCCTTCCTCAACTCCTCCAGAACGTCAACCATATTTCCCTCTCAACTTGAAGCCCCTTTTTTAATCCACCAGGGCTTGTTTTTGTAACCCACCTGGTCTAATAAGTGCTAATCACGCACAGGGGTGTGAGGCCACGCCCTGCAACACCCACCTGCTGGGACCACGCCCCTAAAAAACACTGCCTGTCTGCCCCCTAGCGGCGTAAACTGCCAACAGCACTTCAGCTAAGGGTGAGGTCTGGAGTGGCCCTCCCCGTTCCAGGCTGGAGTGTTGAGTGGCTTGATCTTGCACAGGTGACCACAGTGGCTGGGAGTTCATGCAGCGGTCCCGTCAAGACACTGTTTTAACGTGGCCTACCCAACCTCTGCCTCTTACAATCTTTCTGTCCCCTTTCCACAAGGTTCCCTGAGATTACGCGATATAGCTGTCCCATTTATAGCAGAGTGCTTCACATTCTACGCTTGGACTTGTGAGTCACTACTGTTCACTGCAGTAAGAAACTTCTTTAATGGGGACTCGGGGCTGTGCTAGCTTTTGGGTATAGAGACATGTATTCAGAAGACAAGTTGAAACTGTGTCCATTTATCAACGTAGTAGTAATATCTTCTTCTCTAGGGCCCATATCAGCTCCCCAGCAGTGGATTCTTGGCTGTATTTACAGGATCACAAATGAGTTACCCTTCTTAGGCCTTTATCCAATCAGAAATAACCTGTTTACCCCCATAATATCCGTGCCACTGTTTCACCCATATCTTGCCAGGCTGGTTATTATTGTAGCTCACAGAGATCATAATACAGTTAATGATATCTTTTCTCCACCCTCCCCTCCCCAGCACCCTGAATGCAATCACCCTTCTGATACCGTGAAAGGGAGAAAGCTTCTAAATCAGTTGCAGGTTGATTTCTCTATGTCCTGAGATCAAGTGTGTAGTGTCTTTAGCAACAGAGTGTAGAATTGCAGCATTGATAAAAGAATCAACAGAACGTGTGTGTGTGTGTGCACGCGCGCATGAGTGTGTTCACGTACGTGCACACACAAGTCTGATGAAGTCTTGACATGTAGGCTGTGCTGATTTTGAGCCTGAAATCGTTCTTCCTGCCTCACTGATGGAATTACAAGTGCATACCATAAAGACCTTGATGGTGGCTTCCAAGCCAGCAGCATCAGTGACAGCTGAGCTGATCCACAGAATGGAGAGAAGTCCATCTGCCAATGTCCTGGGCAGAGGCTGTGTCTCTGGGCAGAGGAGATATCCTGGGTACCATAGGCACTTAGAAGACAGACCAGAATTCCAGGCTGTAGTCTCACTGCCTCTCCTTCTAGCTGTCTTAAGTGATGGAGTGCATGATAAGCTTACATGGCTATCTTCAATACGATCAAATAAATTTATGTATCCATGTATATCTGATAAAATTTATGTGTGGAGGGCCAGGCGGTGATGGGACTCACCTTTAATCCCAGCACTCGGGAGGCAGAGGCAGGCAGATCTCTGTGAGTTCGAGGCCAGCCTGGTCTACAAGAGCTAGTTCCAGGACAGGCTCCAAAGCTACAGAAAAACCCTGTCTCGAAAAAAAAAAGTGTGTGTGTGTGTGTGTGTGTGTGTGTTGCTGGGAATCAAACTCAGGGCCTTGCACATGTTAGGCAAGCACATGTGTTATGACAATATTCTTAGAGAGATGTGGACAAACATCTCCTCACCCCAGATAGGGAACCATGGAAGACCGAAGGACAGATACCACCAAAGTCCAAAGTGGTGAACCAATGAGCTTTATAAGAGTTACTTACAAGAATATGGGAGTGAGGGGTGACTTCCAGGAGCAGAAATGACTCAAAGACAGTTGCATCACCAAAGCCCACCCCAGCACGGGTGACAGTTCACAGAGCTGGGAACCTGGAGCACAGTGCACAATCTGCAGACAGCTCAACAGGGCAGAGAGTGTCCTTTCCAGGCAGCTCAGATGCTCCGGCCTCTTGCAGGCAGTTCACCTGGCATCTGATTTTTCTAGGCAGCTCAGCTTGTCTACAAGTGTCTCTAGGTGGTCTTTACTGGAAAAAAAAATGCACTTGGTAAATGAGGGGTCTAATGAACCCGGTCACTTTCAGGAACTTCCCAAAGCCTGTGAATTCTCCCTGTTTTAGCAGGCTTCCCTGTGGGGTTGAGCCTGTGATTCCTCCCTGTTTTAGCAGGCTTCCCTGTGGGGTTGAGCATTTCACCTCCCCTTCAATGATCCTGTTTCACCTGCTTTCTTGCATACTGTGTGTTAAGGAGTTTCCCTCCAAGATGAAAGGTTTCACCTCCTTCTTACATTCTATGTGTTAAGGAAACCGCTCCACAGAGCCACAGCCTCAGCCTTCCTGATTTTATTTACGATTCCTGACTCTCCGAGGTCATGCTGTGACCATAAACGTGAGAGCCTCGGGTAACTACAGGCTTACAGATGAGAAAGGAGCAAAGCTGCACACCAGGGTCACAAATGCCTCCAGCTTGGGCATGCATGGCTGCAGGCTATTTTAACCCTTTTATTTGAAATGGCTCTTTAAGATATTTTCTCTGTGTAGGCATTCTTTGTAGCTTTTTGTTGTGCTGAAATACTTGATTCTCAGATGATGAAAACTTCAACAACTCTGATGGTTCTGGGTGGTGGGTTCTGTGATGGTTAATAATGACTGTCAGGGCTGAGGAAAGGACTCAGTGGTTAAGGTCACTTGCTGCTCTGGTGGATAACCCAGAGTCTGTTCCCAGCACCCACATGAAGGCTCACCACTATCTAACTCCAGTTCCAGGAGATCCAATGCCCTACTCTGGCCTCCAGTGACAGTCAGCACACATGTAGTACAGATACACACATGATGGCATTCAGTCATACACATAAAACAAAGACCATCTTTCTGAAAAATACTGATTCTTGTTCGGCCCACAACAATCTCAGAGCTGAAGAAACGTTAGCTAGCCAAGTTGTCCTCAGCCTGTAAGCGGAGTGACCAGGGCCCCCAGGAAGGGAGCTGCCCAGTGTGTGACCAACCATGAGGACAACTCTCCATTGGACTCCAAGGTAAAAGCAAATAAAGGGTCAGGTATTCTGTGACTTTCTCAAGTGCCTCCTGAAGCAGCAGAAACCCCACCCCTCTGGAAATGCACAGTGCCTTAGTCTTTGCTCATTGACTGGCATAAGAGTCCAGGGCAAACGCTTGTGAGGATAAATATGGAATCCTCAAGAAGGAGCATGCACTAGCTTCAGAAAAAGTAGTTCTAAAGAACAGAGGCTAGAAGGAAGACACTTTGAAGATATATGCGTCAATCTAGCAGGTAACAGGCCGTAAGGATACTTCTTATATATCTGTTTATAATGTGGACTATTAAAATATCGACTACACAAGGAATGTGTGCGTTCTGTTTTTTTCCCCTTAGGAATTATGTTTTATTTATTTTAAGTGGCCTCTCACGTTACTTCTGTATTGTTCCTGTTGTAAATGTTTAATGTATCAAAAATGAAACCAGACTATATTAAATAACCTGAAAGGATCTACTCCTAAGATTTAAGCTTATGTCTGTGGATTTAGCCAGAATGATACAGCATGTCTAATTTCTGAGAGAAAACAACATGCAGTCAAATATAGGTGCATCTTAAATATACTAACTGCTCAATACACTCAAAAGGCAACATGGTCTAATTTCAGTCATACCAATGATAAAATCATTTCTCAACTAGAAGATTGGAAACAGCAGCTGAGGTTTGTTGTTCTTGTTGTTTACAAGTCTATTCTCACCGCAAACCAAAAGCTAAAACTTCTGGAACAAAATTTCTTCACATCATGGAATTGAGTAGATAAGACACCCCCCCTCAAGCCAAATTTATTGCATGTTGTCCAATAGTTACTTGTATCTTTATTCTGCCTGAAGCTGCAAAGACAGCATGGAAACCTTCTACAGGCAGATACTCAGATGTCCCCAGCAGCTACTGCTAACATACTGTAGAAGATTATACCCAAAGCAGGCACTTGTGTACGCACAGTGTGTGTGCAGTGCCGTGCCATTTTAACACCTGTGCAGACTCACACAACTACGGCAAGCAATACACAGAACTACTCCGATATCACAAAGGTGTGCCTGGTTCCGCCTCACGTTCATCCAGCATGCCATGTTCCCTACCAGACCACACTCCTTAACCACTGGCAACTAACTGTCCTCCGGCTCTATAATTTTGTCATTGAGAATGTTATGTGAAGTACAATTAATAAAAACTCAGACAGAGAAATTGGGGTTTGGCCTGAAGACCCGAAAAGCAAAGCAGC
>JAQHUG010000145.1:2504051-2521600 GCA_028555095.1 Dicrostonyx torquatus | reverse complement strand
AAAGAAAGGCTCTAAGGACCCTTTATCGGAGTCTTAGGGAGAAGTGGGACTCCCTGACTCTACTGACTCTAGTTCTTTCTGGGGAACCTTAACAGTATTATTAACTCTTGAGACCTCGGAAGCTCCGTAGGAGGTAAAGAGTCACGCATTAGCCAAGCGCAGTGCGTAAGGGTGACGAGACCCCCTTCCTGCCCCTAAAAACTTAAAACACCGATTTAAACTCTAAAACACAGCGACCGGGTCTAAATCCGTTTCCCCTGGGGCCAAACTCCCAGGAGGAACCCATCAGAGTGGCACAGGGACCGCGGCAGCGGATCCAACCAGCAGCGACCAGGAAAAGGAACCGCCTGCCCACACGGGAGGCTCTGATTGGTCAAGGGCTTAGCTCGACGCCCGGGCGTGCGTCGTCACTTCCGCTGGGCCCGCCATCTTGTTCCCAGGGGCAGTTGGCGGAAGAGATCGTGCTCCCTGGCTGGCCGCTCTCCCTTGCGCCCGGCGTTCTCGCGGCTTGCGTTCGCTGTCCGCCCCTGGCCCGGGGTCCGTGTATCGGCTTACCATTTGCAGTCCCACGCTCGGCTGGGGCACAGCGCGGCGGGTTCCCCGGCCCAACGGCCTTCCATGGAGTAGGTCCGGGACCGTTGTCCCGAAGAGCGCGATCGAGCTTGGGCCACCCCCCTCCTCCCTCCCTCCTTCCTGCCGCGGCAACATGGCTAACAACAGCCCCGCGCTGACAGGCAACTCGCAACCGCAGCACCAGGCGGCCGCAGCCGTGGCTCAGCAGCAGCAGCCATGCGGCGGCGGCGCCGCCACCAAGCCGGCGGTGTCGGGCAAACAGGGCAACGTGCTGCCGCTGTGGGGCAACGAGAAGACCATGAACCTCAACCCCATGATCCTCACCAACATCCTGTCGTCGCCTTACTTCAAAGTGCAGCTTTACGAGCTCAAGACCTACCACGAGGTGGTGGACGAGATCTACTTTAAGGTACGCATCCCCTAGGCCCCGGGCTTGTCCGGCAGAGCGGGTTGTCGGAGACCGGTGGAAGCGCCTTCCCCCCGAGACCCGAGGATTTTGGTGGGGAGGGTGAAAGTTGGCGGAGGGAGAAGCGCGGCTCCTGGCTGGTTTGGGACGGGTCGGGCTAGGGACGCCCTCTTTCTCCTTTTCAGGTTCCGTGGGTTTTTTTTTTCCTTTTTCTTTTTTTCAAGAGCCAGGCGAGCCCGCCACAATCGATCTTTAACCTACCCCAACCTCCTGCCTATCCCCCAGGGAGCTGTTGGGCAAAAGGGTTAAGGGAGAGGAGAAAAGTATTACCAGAAGCCCGTCCAAGTTCACCATTTTAAAAATGACTCCCTTTTACCCGTGTCGACCAAGCACTTAACTTGATGGTGCTTCCGCTGCCCCTCGGGCCAGCGGCATTGCTGGAGTAATTTCTTGCGTGTCGGCCTCGCGTTCTTCGTTAACTCCAATCCCGACCAGAATTGGTTAGTGTGCGTGTGTCGGGGTGGGGCGGGAGGGCTGAGGGTGGCGCGGTGTGCCGGTGCAGAGAGGTGTACAGAAGGCCTGGAAATGTTCCCAGCAGGAAGTCAGGAGTCGGAGGTCTCAGCCACCTGTGCGTTGGGCATAATTAGAATCCTCTGGGCCCTGGGCTTCTGCGGCAGGGTCGGTGCTGGCTTGGCTGTGCTGGGGAGCTCACCTGGCGCCTCCTCACTGCACTCGTGTCTCAGTTCTTGTTTCGTTAGCAGGATTGACTCAGTCTTGCAGCGAGGCTCGGAGCAGCCCAGGGTCGCAGGTAGAGGTATGCACTATTAATCATGCTCAATCGCCATAAATGCATTTCCCTGGTTAAATGAATGGCTAATTAGTTTTTTTTTTTTGGTTTGGTTTTGGGCCATTGATTTTGGTCTCACTAACTAGATTCTCCACTTCCTTGCAAATTAGGTAGTTAAAAAAATACCTTCCAGGCCTCCGAAGTTAATTTATATTTTAATGAATATTAATAGTCTTGATGTCTTTTAAGCATTTTTTTCGCTAGAGCATGTAAAATAAAATACATCGAATTTTTTTGCCTTGATACTTAGAAACTAAATCGACATCTAAATATACATGTGGAAATGATACCATAAAGAGATTCTATATTTTATTTTACTTTTCTCCCAGTTACATGTTTAGGTTAGAAATTTTTTGAGATACTCATAATTAACTTTGGAAATATAGATTACACCAACCCTCTTGGTGTTCTCTTACAAAAGCTTGTTAATGTAGGTGTAACTTATACTCGGAGTGATGTTTGTAAAACTAACTTTTAAAAGGTAAGGCCCTTTCAGTGTGGATATAGGATGATGAATAGTGAGTTTATGCAGTTAACCTTGAAGAATTGGGTCCCTGAGCTTTTTGATAGGTTGCTTTAAAATATAGACTAATCTTTCAAGTTAATTTCAAATGTTGTATTTGGAGACCACTTTTTCCATTAGAGTATATTTAAATTCATTTTTAAAACTGAAATCTCAGAGGATGGAGCGATACCCCATGGATTAAGAGCGTATATTCCCTTTGCATAGGACCTAAGTTCAGTTCCCATCATCCACATTTAGTAGGTCACAACCTCCTGTTCCCCAATTCCAGAGGATCAGACCCACACGTGCACATAATTAAAAATAAAACCATAAAACATGACCTAAACTTATATAATGAGTTTCTTTGGATCAAATAATCTTTGAAGTTTATAGGCTTTCAGTTTTGCATTGTATCCACTCCTTTGGGTACCTGGGTACCCTTTAAGGGATAGAAAAGGGTTGTGGCTCAGTTCAAGCTGGTACTGCATTTGCCCAACATGGACAAGGCCCTAGGTTCAGCTCCCAGCACTGGGGCTCACACAGTTCAATTGTTGGGAACAGGAAAGAACTGCAGAAGCTGAGCAAAACAACTTCAATTTAATGGAGGGGTTTTTTGTGCTTCATTTTAAATATAGGGGTTTTTGTTTTTGTCTAAAGCCACTGAAATGAAGTGTTACAGTGTATGGGCAGAAATCAAGAGCGGGGTTTATTTGTTTTAAGAAACAAAAACAGATCTAGTATTTTTTGGCTTGTCTGTTTCAGTGTTAGGTTTTTGCTATATTTTAGGTAAAACTGTTTTTGTAGGGTGCTCCCTTTAGCAGAGATGGTACTTTATCACCGGTTACATTTGCTATATGTTAATGACTTCACACTTAGCTTTAGTTTATGCTCTGGGTTTGCAGTTAGGCTCTGTGATCTTGTGGCTTTGTGATTTTAATCTTTAAGAATGAACATGGTCCAGATGAAAACTAGAAATAAGTCTCGGCTAAATGTGTTAGTAATCCAAACACTTGAGAGGCAGAGGCAGGAGATCTTGGTAAAGTTCTAAGCCAGCCTGGTCTAAGTAGTGAAATCCAGGCCTGCCAAGACTACAGAGTGAGACATCATCTGGCCCCACCGCAGGCCTTAAACAAGTACCTTACCTGCTACTGAGCAGCAGAAGCCCTAGAAAATTTTGTGATGTGAATTTAAATTCCCCATAAAACTACACCGTTTAGGAGGAATCTTATAGCTTTTTTTCTTAGAGACTTTTTAAAATTATATAAAAGATAAAATACTGCCAAATACTAATTTTTGTGAATGTAGGAAATTGTAGAACTTTCCTGACCTCCTCATGAGTATGACCTGTCTGTACAGCTAGTTTAACGAGCTGTCTGCTTTGAAGACATGCCAGTTTTGTTAGCATTCTGTCTGAGCGGTTTCCCCAAAGATGGTTTATATACTTAGTGTGAGTACAGGGTAGTGTGGATAACGCACTGCAGTGGCGCGACTCTTGGGGAGAGTTGCTCTTAATAAGCTGAGCTTGCTTTACTCAGAAGATTCAGAGTAGGAACGTTTGTTGTCTTCTTCTTTTTTATTTTCAGGTCACACATGTTGAGCCATGGGAGAAAGGAAGCAGGAAGACAGCTGGCCAGACGGGGATGTGCGGAGGGGTAAGTAGAAGTACGTGCATTTTTTTTTCCAGTTTTTCTGTCTGCTAAGTTTATAGGAAAGCTAAATGACAATTCATTGGCAGATCTTAGAATTTTTCAAAAATGTAAAATTCAAGTCTCCATTGAATTAGGTTAGGAGAAGTATTAGTTTTTATACTCTATTTTTAAATCTATATCATGGTATTGATATCTAAAACAACACAAAATGATAGGTATTAAGCATCTGTTTATTAACTCTGTTTTCCTTTAAAGGTTCGAGGTGTTGGAACAGGAGGCATTGTTTCTACCGCCTTCTGCCTGTTATACAAATTATTCACCCTGAAGTTAACTCGAAAGCAAGTCATGGGTCTTATAACACATACAGACTCTCCGTATATCAGAGCCCTTGGATTTATGTATATAAGGTGAACATACGTTTGTCTACATTTTTAAATGACCATTTTTTTTAATTCCTGTAAACTAACGGATTTTTTTTTTTATGATCTTAGGTATACACAACCCCCTACAGACCTGTGGGACTGGTTTGAGCCCTTCCTTGATGATGAGGAGGTATGTCAGCAAGCGGAATCAGCTTTCTTCGGTCACTCTGCTTTTGATCTTTTAGTTGTTGGATTTAATGTCTTCAGAATTTTTGTAAATTTATTTCTTCGGTCCTACTTTGGGCATTAGTATTACCTTTTGCTAAGATTTTGATGACTTTCCATGTTAGGTTAAATTTTTAAGTTATTTTAGTGTTTTAAGAGTTCTGTGTTTTGATAACTTGAATAATAACCTTTTCTCTTCCAAATCACACTATGCTGTGTTGATCCTAACTTGGACAGCTGGTAGCGACTGTCTAAGGAGGTGAATACAGTGGAGAAGGCTTGTACTGCTGTGGCTGTGAGCATTTAACCCACTGGAAGTTGGGGGGTTTTACTGTGACCCTTTTCAAACGGCAATATTCGTATTTGCTTATAAGTACAGAGCTACAGAGAGTTGGAATTGGCTTAAATGGCCTGACAATTAATGCTTTTCCAAGGTGAGGAAATAATTACAATTCTTTTCTGTTTTCTTTTTGAGTCAGATTACTCAGTATTTCAGGGCAACCTCAGACCTGTAATCCAGTATACCACAAGGGTACACTTTTTTTAAGAGACCCAGCTTAAATTTTTTAAAAACTTAATCATTCATACTCAATGTACATGGTTCTAGGCTTGAACCCCAACACTGCCCCCCCCAAAACACCACATTTCTTTTCCTTAGATTGGCATTTTAGGGTTTTTTTAGTCTAAATATGGTCACCATCTTAAGCCCAGAGACATAATAAGGGAAGATTAAAATCAAACCTGTATTAATTTACTCACGAATTGAAGACTATACTAAATTGTGAGCTATAGTATCAGTCTATCTACTTTTTATCACTATTTGTGTTTCAGAGTTTATAGGGTATAGTTAACAGCTGCTGCTTCTGTGAGGTCAAACAAATTTGTTTGATGCTTAGTGGGGCATACTTTTAATCCCAGCACTTGGGAGACAGAGGCAGGTGTATTGCTGAGTGTAGACAGCCTGGTCTATGTAGTAAATCCCAGATCACCCAGGATTATATAGGAAGACCTTGTCTTAAAAGAATTTTGTTGTCGTTTGATGAATCTGTGCTTCTCATGAAAATTTCATTTTGTTTAGATGCCCGCCCTAAAAAAAAAAAATCTCACTAATGTAGGCGAAAGGAAAACTTTTTTGAGACAAGGTCTTACGTAACTTGGGTTGGCCTCGGACAACCTGAGAAAAGAAGGCTCTGCTACTACTGATCCTGTCCTACCCTAATGCAAGGTCACTAGCATGCCTGTCGAGCCCAGCAGTGCTGCTTATTTTCCTTCCCTGGTTTTGGCCATTGGTTTCAAAGACTCCAGTGAAGATCATAATTGTTAAACTTTTCTTCTATTTACATGGTAATTTTTGGTTGTGGTTTTTTTTTTTTTTTTTCTTTTGGGAGGGGGGTGGTTGGTTGGTTTTTGTTTTGTTACAGGGAGGGGAGGTTTTGAGATGACTGGGTTTCTCTGTGTAGCAGCCCTGGCTGTCCTGGAACTCACTCTGTAGGCCAGGCTGGCCTTGAACTCACAGAGATCCACCTGCCTCTGACTTTGGAGTGCTGGGATATAAGATGTACACCACTACCACCCAGTTTACATTAGTTTTTTGTTTGTTTGTTTGGTTATTTTGTTTTTAAGAATAAAACGCTTCAAAAAGGAATGTCATTTTTTAAAGCTGTATTAGGTTTCTGAATGTTTCTGATTTATCTGTTCTATATTGTATTTACAAGCCTGAGGTCCTCTGTTTGAGCTAACGTATGTTTTCTTCTTTAGATATCTGCAGCGATTATATTTGGAAATACTGTATATCTGAACACTTAAATGTGTGTGAGTGCAAGCAGTTTTACCTTTAGCTCTTGTTTTCCTGTTTAGATAACAAATCTCACTTTCCTTGTGTGCTTGCACTATAGGTTTGGGACTGACAATAGCTGACTAACATGTCCTGAGCTGTGAGAGGGCATAGCAAGAAGGCCTTCATGCGGTAATGACCCTTTTCAGAGACAATGGTCATCATGGATTATGCGTTTCCAATTATTTGTTCATTTATTTATTTTGTACATAACTTTAGAAACCTCACTGCTTCATGGCAGTTGGTTTGCTATTGCTTCCAGTTTTAGCAGGGCTTCATTTTGTATTGCAGCTGTTAAAAGATAACCTTTAGACAGGAATTATCTGAAAGTTCCTACATAGCTAGGCTTCAGTGCTAGGTATGATGTGTGCAAATGTGTCCTCAAGTGTAGGTATGTGGAATATAAATTTAAATCACTTGTTCCACATAGTTTAGCAATGTAAGGGGCTTTTTCATATTTTTCATTAATGAGTGAGTCAGTTCCCTTTATGCCCAAGAGGCTGCAGGGTTTGTTCTTGCCTGCATGTATACAATTAGCCCAAATATTCTTCATTCATTGCCAGATTAGGATACAGAAATTGAAATTTTTCTATTAGCTTTTTATACTTGATTCCAAAGATGGTCAAAAGAATTTTTTTTCTTTTTTAGTGTTCACGTATATGTTTAAAATAATGGATTTTTTTTTTTAACCAGTAGGGTATCTTTTATGTTTCATAGGACCTAGATGTGAAAGCCGGCGGAGGCTGTGTAATGACCATTGGAGAGATGCTTCGCTCCTTTCTCACAAAACTGGAGTGGTTTTCTACGTTGTTTCCAAGAATTCCAGTTCCAGTTCAGAAGAATATTGATCAACAGATTAAAACCCGGCCTAGGAAGATGAAGAAAGATGGCAAGGAAGGGGTTGAGGAGATAGACAGGCATGTTGAGCGCCGGCGGTCCAGGTGATATAGACTACCATTTTTTAAGATGGGCCTGTGCAAAGTTGGTGATTCTTGGGGAGTGATAAGTTCTTAGAATATGCTTGTTTTGTGGTTTTTTTCTTTCATCACATTTTAGTAAAATTGTGTGTCTATACTGAGAACAGTTCATTTATTTTCTTGTACACCTTTGCTGCTTAGCATAGACATACAAATACTTGCTAAACAAGCACTCTACCCCAAATTATACCCATCCAAATATTTGGTGTGTGTGTGAGAGGTGATGAAATTTTAGAGTGTATTTGTTTGGTTCTTGTGTGCTGAGTACTGGAGAATGTTGGCTATTGAATGGCTCGATAGTGTACCAGGCAAGTGTTCTGCTGAACTGCAAGTACCCTGTCCCTTACTGTGTTTTATTTACTCTAGTTTCTTCCTTCCATCTTTTCTTAGATCTCCAAGGAGATCACTGAGTCCACGGAGATCTCCAAGAAGATCAAGAAGTAGAAGTCATCACCGGGAGGGCCATGGATCTTCTAGTTTTGACAGAGAGTTGGAAAGAGAGAAAGAACGGCAGCGACTAGAACGGGAAGCCAAAGAGAGAGAGAAGGAAAGGCGAAGATCCCGAAGTATTGATCGGGGGTTAGAGCGCAGGCGCAGCCGGAGTAGGGAAAGGCACAGAAGTCGCAGTCGAAGTCGCGATAGGAAAGGGGATAGGAGAGACAGGGATCGGGAAAGAGAGAAAGAAAATGAGAGAGGTCGAAGACGAGATCGAGATTATGATAAGGAGAGAGGAGAAAGGGACCGGGAGAGATCGAGAGAGCGCTCCAAGGAGCAGAGGAGTAGGGGTGAGGGAGAAGAGAAGAAGCACAAAGAAGACAAGGAGGATAGGCGACACAGAGACGACAAAAAAGATTCCAAGAAAAAACACAGCAGAAGTAGAAGCAGAGAAAGGAAACACCGAAGTAGAAGCAGAAGCAGAAATGCAGGGAAACGGAGCAGGAGTAGGAGCAAAGACAAGTCAAGCAAACATAAAAACGAAAGCAAAGAAAAGTCAAATAAAAGAAGTAGAAGTGGCAGTCAAGGAAGAACTGGCAGTGTTGAAAAATTGAGAAAACGAGAACACAGCCCTAGTAAAGAGAAGTCTAGAAAGCGCAGCCGAAGCCAAGACCGCTCCCACAAGAGAGATCATGGGGATGGCAAGGACCAGTCAGACAGACAGGATCATCAGAGGAGCCAGAGTGTAGAGCCAGAGAGCCAAGAAAGAGACCATAAAAACAAAGATGAGACTGTGTGAAGATTCTGTAAAATTGGATCACATTGAATCCTACAAATGTTGATTAAATTCTGCTTTTTTTCCCCCAAGTTAAAATTGTGCAGTAGTTATGCACTCTTTGAGCTCCCTGTAGGCTGTGTTTTCATTTCTTTTTGTGTAGGGAAGTGCCTTTGTAATCCCATATATTGCATTGATGTTTTCACACAGTTGAGTTGACACATGATGCACAGATTGTTCTTGCATTTTTGTTTTTAAAATGTACAGTCTGTACATATGTCCTGAAAGTTTTAATTCTTTTGGCATGGTTGCCATGTTGGTTAAATTTGTATAAGGCAATAAACTGCCACTAATTCTATTTTTGTTTTGTAGGTGTGGGATTATGGTTGTGTACTGAAGTTAGCATGGCTGTGCTTTTCATAATAGAATGCTAAAGACTTTGGGAATGGATGTTTGTTTTAGGAGAATTATATGCTTTCGATATACATGAAGGCAACAGTTGTAGGGTTAACATTCTTGTCCACTGTATATTATCTTGGAAGCTCTTGTTAATATGTTATACTTAATATTCTCCACAGTTAATGTTAGAGAAAATTTATGAGAGGTTTAAATTAGGCTGTGATTTGATCAAAAGTCCTTTTAGCATTCTACCTCAAAGGGACATTGTTAGTATGCCTAAAATTTATTCACTTAGTTTCTTTTTTAAAAAATACTACATTGACATGTGCTTTTCCCCTCCTTGAATTCTTTCTCAGATTTTAAGAGTACTATATTTAAAAAGCCGTGTAAAACCTGGCATTGCAGCAGCCCTATACTAACAAGTGATGGGGAGAGGGTGGGGCACGCGGGCAGAGAAGCATTCAAGCCTCAAGCTTCCAAAGCATTTTTATAAATGGAGAATACTTAAATTATGAAACAGCTTGATATAGTATCGTTTTTTTAAAATTGAAAACTTTTTTTATCGATGAAGACTGCTGTTTGAGTTTTTAAACTTAATCTAGGAACAGTATAACAGTAATGCAGTGCTGCGTTATTTAAGACTATCAGCAGATTATTTGATAGATTGTTCTTATGACTTGTATTCTGATTTCAGAAAACCATCATGAGTATGGAATAAATACTGGATTAAATCCTTTATCCTGGGTGTTGGCTTCCCCGCATTTGTTAACATTTCAGGAAAAGTATTGTGGAAACTTTTGTGTAGAGAATATCTTGAGCAAAGGTGTCTTTTAAAGCAAGTGCTCAGCCTGTAAAGGTGCTTGCAACCGAGCCAGCCAGACCTGAGTTCATCCTGGGATGGAAGGAGAGCTCTCTGGCTTCAACCCCATCCTGTGTGCACGTGTGCCCTTGTACACTTTATTGCCTGTGCTGTGCCTGATCTTACTAGAATTCTTAGTGACAGGGTTGGGGAGTGTTTGCTTTTCCACGTCAAAGGCAGTTGTTGACCTTATACTTGGATTGTATCAACACCATTTTTTTTAAAGTTTTGTTTTGAAAAATATTAAGATCTGTTTTGTAGAACAAACTGGATCAGAAGAATGTTGGGATTGTCTTAACCACTGGCTGTTTTGGTCAGTTGAAGACTACTCAGAAGCTACCTTACAAAAGTGTTCAGTGGAGCAGGAGACAGTTGTACAAACTACTCTTAAGGGGAAGAAATACTCATGAAGAGAATACTCTACTTCAAAAAAATCTAGTCATGTTTCACACTGAGCAGCCAGTCTGTTTTGACTAGAAATTAAAGGTCAGCAAGATGGTTTCATGGATGCTGCCGAGCCTGACAACCTGGGTGGACAAGTTGTCCTCTGACCACACACATGCTGTTGCTGCCCACATACAAAAAAAACCTATTGAGTAATAAGTCAGGTTTACATTGAAATGAATTTTATTTTGCAGTGATGGGGAATCTAATACGTGATAGGCAAGTGCTCTCCCTGAGCTGTGCTCTAGCCTTTGAGCATGCCGGTACTGCTCTGAAGTGTGTAGTGGTATGTTGTAGGCAGAATGGGGAAAGCTGAAACAACCGAGTCGCGTGAAATGTTCGCAAAGGATGCCTTCAGTAGGTCTGAGAACAAAATGACATTATTACATGTATGCCTGCCTGTTTTACTTAGGGAGTGGCTTCCTATGATGAAAAGGCAAGTTAGTGCCAGAAGATTCATTGATCATTGCTTGGAACCTGGGGAAGTTGGAAGAGTGCTTTAATAGGGGCTAATACAGATCTGGGCATTAGGTAGGGGTGCATGCCTTTAATCCTAGCACTGGGAGGCAAGGCAGGCCAGCCTGCTCTATAGAGCAAGTTCCAGGACAACCAGAGCTACACAGTAATGTATCTTAAAAAAGCTAAGAAAAATACAGCTTGATAAGCACCTTTTTTTGTACACTTAAGGAAATCTCTTTTTATTCCCTTGGTATATGCTTTATGTCTGTTAGGTCCCGTAGATTACTTAATATAGTATAGCCTTGATCCTAAATTTCAATATAAAACAGTATTCTGCTCAATAATGTTCATGATTGAGGCTTTTTGTCCCATTCCCACCCCTATGCTGGGGCACAAACCCAATGCTTTGCACACTAAACAAAGAGTCTGTGGCTGAACTACAGCTGTTCAAGGGCAAACAAGTTTTGGCTCCCTTTGAAAGTGTCTTGTCATTCCTTAAAAGGTCCTAGAGGATTTTCACATACCTCTGAGGTAACATTTTTTGCTTAAGGACCACTATCTTAACATAATAAGGAACATCGTGGAGACGCCAGCGTTTGTGTTCTTAGCTCACTTCAAAGCCAGCCTACTCTGCATCATTCCTCGGATTGTCTGCTGGGACATAGTCTGTAGTGTGGGGCACAAGTGAAGTGTAAGGTGCTGAGTGCTGTTGCCAGCGAGGCTTGTTCAGGTTGCAACAACTGCCAGTCTCGCCTTTGTTAAAATGCCTAAGGAAATGATAACTTTATTGATCTGCAAGTATAGCCCACCAATTTATTTTTTTAACATTTATTTTTAATTATGGTGTGTATGGGGGATTGTTGAAGGTGCACTTAGAGATCAGAGTTCTGATGTCACTCCACCACACACCCAGAGCTGGAGTTAGACCTGGTGCTAGGAACCAGACTCTAGAACCAACCTTGCTGCACTCAGCCATCTCTAGCCTCTTCACGGTCACCCCTAACATCCTAACAATACATGAAGTTAAGCAAATGAAAAATCCTGTCCTCTGATCCCTGCTTAGAAACCAGTGTCCTAGATACCCAGCAATACCAGTAAGTCAGCAGTCTTACTACTTACTATTCTGAACATTTTCCCCAAACACTGCTGGTTTGTGTATATCCCATTCTCTGTATTAGCGCCAAATCTACCCTTCCCGGCCTGTCTTGGGATCTGGAGCTGGCCATTCCACATTGTTCCCCTCCCAGCTGCCATCAGAATGTGGAAGGGAAGCTGTAGCAGTCAGGACCTGGCTCCTGTTTGACTGCACTGTGGAGGAGCTTAGCTGTAGGACACCGATGGCACTCTGCCATCAAATTGCAGTGGCGTCTCAAGGAAGTGAGCCGAGTTTCCAGCAGTTCCACAGGAATGCCAGCAAGCCTTGTGGCAACAGACAACTTCCCTGTGAGTATCAGCAGTACTCCAGTGGAGGGTGGCCTTACTCGGGGGGGGGGAAGGGGCAATCCAATGTGATGTTTTACTACATCATAATTCAATTTCTTTATTCCTAAATCATCTAAAGTCATGTATTTTATGACATGAATGTTTTTAAATTGAAAAATAATATATATTCTGATCATGGTTTCCCCTCATCTCCCAAATTCTTTCAATCTATCCAACTCCATGCCTTCTTTCTCTCTTAAAAAGGCAAGAAAAAAAAAAAAAAGACCCACAATCACACATGGGAAAAAAAAACATAAATACAGAATTGGAAGCCATAATATATAAACAAAAGACCAGTAAGTAAAAAAATACACAAACAAAGCAATGTGAGACAGTAAAATCCCCACTGAGTTTGTTTTGTGTTGGCAGCAGAGGGGCTGCCCATAAGTGTGGTTTATGTACCCAGTGAGACTCCACTGCAGGAAACTAATTTCTGTTTGCAAACTATTGTTGATTGGAGATGGCTTCTTTGTTAGGGATAGGAGCTTGTGTCCACATCCCCTTCTCAGCACTAGGACCCTGACACCCCAGTTCTCCAGCCTTTAGCATCTCAGCAAACAGAGCCACAGCTATATCCTCTCCAAAGGCACTTTACAATCTTGCATGGGTACCAATTTTTTCCCTTCCTTGGCACCTTTGCTCCATCCATAAAGGTAGTATTATTTCCCTATGTACACCATCTCTCTATTTAGTAGATCTCCTTATTGTTAGTAACTATAACTTAGTAATTAATAACTATTGGTTAATTGTTCTTTGTCTCAAATTTCACCTGCTGAAGTTGTGTGTTTTCTATGTTATATGAGGGCTCTTGTTTATTTCCTGGTCACCCAGCAGTTCAGACCCAAAATAATCATACAGAAACTATATTATTTAAATCACTGCTTGGCCAATTACTTAAGTGTATTGCTAGCCAGCTCTTACATCTAGAATTAACCCATCTCCCTTATTTTATATTTTACTACAAGGCTTATGGCCTACCAGCAAGGTTTCAAAATGTCTATCTCTGGCAGCAGCTCCATGCCTTCTCAACTCCGCCCTTCTTTCTCCCAGCATTCAGTTTAGTTTTTTCCCTGCCTACCTCTATCCTTTTGCCCTATCAAGCCAAGCCAGTTTTCTTTATTAATTAACCAATCGTATTTACAGCACACAAAGGGGAATCCCACATCACCTCCCCTTTTATGCCTAAAAAAAGGAAGGTTTTAACTTTAACATAGTAAAATTACATAAAACAGTTATCAAGCAAGAATTTCAGTTATACCATTATCTTTTATCATAACTAAGGAAAATGATATTATTACTATCTATTATCAACTCCATCAAAAACTCCAGAAGGATAGAATATTACCTATGTTAACAGGAAGTGCATTGTAAGCAACTTCCAAAATTCTAGAAAGGACAAGAGACATCTCACTGTCTGGACAGTCACCCAAAGTTCTTCTGTATTGTTGGGGCATCCAATCTTTAGCCAACAGGCCTATATTATTCAGACTTTTCCATGAAGCAGGAAATTTCAAAGACAGTTTTGCCTATGTTGGCAGTTTGTCAGTCATTTTCTTCTGTACCCTGCAGAATGTCTAGCAGACTCTTGCATGAAGCAGGAACCCCAAAGGATTATCTCACCTTTAGGCAAGTTCAGCAGTCATTTATCTGTGAGTCCTGAATGTACAGTTTATCAAACAGTCCAGACAAGAGTAGTTTCTTGCCCAAATAGCTAACAAACTCCATAAGGAGACTCTTTGATGCCCATAATCCTCTTGAAGTAGCTTGTGCTGCCAGGAGCATATGTGTCTCACTGTCATGAAAAGTCTTAAGTTCTT
Source organism: Dicrostonyx torquatus (assembly GCA_028555095.1). NCBI lineage: Eukaryota > Metazoa > Chordata > Mammalia > Rodentia > Cricetidae > Dicrostonyx > Dicrostonyx torquatus. Next base: position 2,507,552 of record JAQHUG010000145.1, on the reverse strand, counting down.
AAACATTCTAAATGCCATATTCTGAAGGTCCCTGAAAGATTTGAAAAATACCTATCAAACTGAAATACATCTCTATATATCTAGAAAATCTAACTAACATAACTATTAACCTATATGTCTTAATTACACATTACATTTTTAAATGAGCTGCACAAACAATACCTTAATCAAGAGCAGAAATATACATACACAGTATAACAAAATTGACTTTAAATTTGTATCAATAAGCCAAGATCCATACCAATGCAAAATATCTATTTCTATAGCATATCCCCCTTTAAATATAAACAAACATTTATAAACAATATTCAGGAATACAGGCATAGTTTTCTCCAAACTGCTTCCTGCTGTTTATTGAGTGTAGTAATTTTTGGGGGGTTTCACAGCAACCTTTCAGGGGCTCTTGGTCCACCAAAACGTATTAGTCTAGAAGCAATCCACAAGTTCTCATCCTCCGTAGAAAAGAAAAACCTCTTTTCCAAATCCAAAACAATATATCCTTAGACCCAAATTTTGGAGACAAAATACCTTTATAATATAGATGCAGGTTTAGCTTAGCAGTCCATACAATGAAATGTCTCTCTGTACTTAGCTCCTTCACAGTCAAAAAATTCAAAGAAGACACAATAATACACATAATCCAGACTCTCTGTGTATATTTCATCTTTATGTGGCTTATTTATCTTTACACTATTACTTTTTAAAAATAATTTATTTAACTTTATTTTTATGTACATTGGTGTAAAGGCGTCAGATCCCTGGAACTGAGGTTACAGACATTTGTGAACTGCCATGTGGGTGCTGGGAATTGAACCCAAGCCCTCTGGAAGAGCAGCCAGTGCTCCTAACCTCTGAGCCATCTTTCCAGCCCACTCTATTACTTTATAATTTTATTTTATTATCATTACTCTTTTAATCTATGACTATCTGTATTCTGTCTCTTTAAAGACTTTTATTTCTTTTAAACNCCTTAGACCCAAATTTTGGAGACAAAATACCTTTATAATATAGATGCAGGTTTAGCTTAGCAGTCCATACAATGAAATGTCTCTCTGTACTTAGCTCCTTCACAGTCAAAAAATTCAAAGAAGACACAATAATACACATAATCCAGACTCTCTGTGTATATTTCATCTTTATGTGGCTTATTTATCTTTACACTATTACTTTTTAAAAATAATTTATTTAACTTTATTTTTATGTACATTGGTGTAAAGGCGTCAGATCCCTGGAACTGAGGTTACAGACATTTGTGAACTGCCATGTGGGTGCTGGGAATTGAACCCAAGCCCTCTGGAAGAGCAGCCAGTGCTCCTAACCTCTGAGCCATCTTTCCAGCCCACTCTATTACTTTATAATTTTATTTTATTATCATTACTCTTTTAATCTATGACTATCTGTATTCTGTCTCTTTAAAGACTTTTATTTCTTTTAAACCATTTACTTCCTTATATAACTCTCTACTCATTTTCTTCTCTCTCCCAAGCCTGCATACATTTATCCAACACTGTGACCCATTTAGAGGTCTTTTTTTTTTAATCTGGATTTGTCTTTATTGAATATCTGAAATTATTTTCTGGCCAGAAGCAGTTCTTAAAATGCTAATCGCTTCTTAAGAATTTAAGCTGTGCCATTGCTTGGGTATATATGGCCCTGCCTGCTTGCTCCACACAGTCCAACATGGTGAAAGTCCGTTCACTGCCTCTGTGTCGTGCACATTGCCACAGTTCCAAGTATGTAGCAGGTCTATGTAGAGCCATGAAGCAGTTTATAACACGCTGCTTATAAACCCCATTTAAATGTTCAGCCTCCTGAAAGAGCCAGAGGTTGCACTGGCAGCATGTCCCAGAAAGCCAGCATTTCAATACAGTGTGGCTTCCCCCTGCTACCACTGAATCAGGAAGACCTCTCTTAAAGGAGCCATGCCTCTGCTTGCTTCTAGCAAATAGAGCCCACCCAAGAAAATGCCACTAGCACACCATGATAAACTCTGTTCTTTTGTGTCTAGGATTCCTTTTTTAAAAACTTTTTCGGGTTTTACATGGATTTAGTCCACCACGTTGGCCTGACTGGATCCAAAGTTAGTGCATTATGATGATACAGGCCATATTGATGCCACCTCTTCACACTACTTGTGACCTCTGATACACTCTAGTATAAGGAAGGGCTCAGCTGAACAAGTTTGCCAATAACTATGCATTTATCAGACTGACTCCCTACAAGTGTTTTGACTAAGAACAATATAGGGTATGGCCCGTGTCCCTCAGTGATGAGTGCTGGCCCAGCATGTGCAAGGCCCTGGGTGGAATTCTCAGTAATGACAGAAACAGGTAGACCTTAGAAGACTGGGCTAAACCACATGCAAGGATGGGCATGGGAGAGAAACCTAAGGTATCTAGGTTACTGGACCTTGATCTGCCTTGTTTCCCGCTAGCTCTCCAGGCTGTCTGGTTTTTATTATGTTTTGAGTTTGGACAATGAATGTTCTTGTAATTTCTCTGCTTTCCTTAGGAAAGTCTGAGTTTCTTTCCCTGTGAACCAGGAGCCAACTCTGTTTTCTTTTATTGTTATCAACATCAAATCTTGATTGGGGAGGTTCTGCCCAGCATTTCCTTACTTTGAAATTCTACCTAGCTTTAGCACCAGTCTGAAAAATGTCATGTTCTTGATTTGACCAACCAGCCAAGAATGTTTTAGGTGCAACTCCTCTTTCCTTGGCAGAAATTCTCTGCCCACAGGGAGAAGAGGATTGGTGATTTGGGGGCTACTGAAAATGTTGTAATTTCTTACTCTTTCCTGAGCAATGAAGCCTGCCTCCTATTTCATCCCTGGAAGCAATTTGTGTATGTGTGTCTTGGGGAGCAGACCCAGGACCTGTATATTCTAAGCAGGTGCTCTGCCACTGAGCTATATCCCCAGACCCCAAATAATTCTATTTTGTTTGGTCAGGTTTTGTGTTTTGTTTATTTAGGTCTCACTATTTAGCCCTGGCCTGGAGCTTGCCACATAGACCAGGTTAGTCTTGAACTCAAAAACATCCACCTGCCTCTGTCTTCAGAGTGCTGGAATTAAAGGCATGTGCCACCATACATGACTATCTTTTTTTTTTTTAAATAGGGTCTTTCTAGAATTGGTATGTAGAATAGGCTAGCCTTGAACTCACAAAGATCTGCTGCCTCTACCTCCAGAGGGCTGGGATTAAAGGCATGCACCACCACACCGGGTTCTCCTAAACAATTCTTGTATTTCCCCTATATTCCTACAATGGCTATTTCAATTTTCGCTCTGCCTCCACAGTCATTTCCAAGCAGACTATCAAGTAGAGTCCCTCAGTTTGCTTCCTTCTTTCCTCCAGACTGCAAGGTTAGCTGCAGGCACAGCTATCTTCTCTGGTCCTCCCTCTCTCCCTTCCTCTCTTCCATCTAAATTTCTCTGGCATGTGACTAATTATGTGGTCTAAAACTTGGGTGTGATCACTGAAATGCTATCTCAGATCCAGAG
>JAQHUG010000145.1:2437947-2468233 GCA_028555095.1 Dicrostonyx torquatus | reverse complement strand
TTCTGTTCAGTTCCATTGGTCCTCCTGTCTGTTCTTATGCCAGTACCAGGCTGTTTTCAGTACTGTAGCTCTGTAGTAGAGTTTGAATTGACATGTTTCATAATTAAAACTTGATAGGAGCTCTTCATAAAACTAAAGATGGGAGATTTCTAGTTCTAAATGTGTTTCAGTATATTTCCTGAGTTTTATTCTTGGTGGAGATGTAAAGACACAAATGTGGAGGTCTGGGGAGGTGGAGCTAACATTTAGAGGGATCTACTACATCTCAGGCACCATAATTCCACTACTTAAGTCTCAGGATAATTTTGTGACTTGTCTCCTCTTTTTACTATTTTTTGCTTGTTTGTTGGAATCGGGGTCTAACGAAGCTCAGGCTGGCTTCAGAGTCACCTCTATAGCTGAGTCTGGCCTTGCACTCCTGACCCTCCAGTTTCCATCTTCCAAGTGTTGTGATCACAGGCACCCATCACCAGGTCTGGCCTGTCTCTTCCTTTTAGATACAAAGTTGAAGCTCAGAGACACTAAAGGCTGTTTTCCTCCATGCACACTGTTAAAAGAGGTGGAGCCAAGATCTACGCTCACTCTTGCCTGACTGCCATCCTCTGGGCTGAAGACAATGTAGCAATGCCCACTCTATTCAAAGGTCAGAACTATGTCTCTGTAAGGTGAAAAGGACCCTGAACAGAGGACTCGAGCTCCCACCAAACTGATGTCCTCTCTTCTTCAGGGGAAGAAATATAATCAAACCCTCAGATTCACAACTTCTTAGAGTTACATTAAACTAAGGACACTGACACAAGCTAGGTGATTAGACTTCTCTTTTGACAAGTACAAGTTCATGTAGCAGGTACAGAAGACAGAGTGGCCGAGGGTGAAGGGAGAGATGAACACTTCAATGACATAGACATTCTGAGTGAGAAGTGTAATACAGGGAAGAACCATCCTGTGTTTTTAAATTCAGGTGCACAATAAAAGCATCTCAGGGATGCTCATAAAATTTAAATACCCAGGTTCCACAAGGACCAGTTAAATTGGGATTTCTGGGAAGAGAGTCTCAATAGAATAGTCTTTTTAAAAGCTCCCCAATTGATTTTCAACATGGTGTCAGTGTTAAGTGCTACCGAAAGACTCCTTCCAACTTTCAGGTCCTGCCCTTACTGGTCCAGGGGTTATCACCGTAGTGTCTGTATGACATAATTGGTACTGATCCTGAGAAAACCTTGAGTTATCAACAAAAGAACTATGTTTAGAAAGGATTATAGTTTCCTAGGGCCCCCAAATGTGAACTCTATCTAATTAAGTCTATTCGTTCTATATAGTCCTATAGGACAAAACTTTTGAAAGCTCGTGGATTGGATGGATGGCCTTCACTTGAAATCATTCTTTCAGAAGACTTCAGTCAATGCTGGTCTGAGATAAAAGAACTATTGCCTTGACACAAAAACCCAAGCAACATTAGTCAAGGAGATCCGTGTCTGGAAGATAGAGTATAGCATCATGTGAAAAAAAAAATTGAGAGCAGCCGGGCGGTGGTGGTGCATGCCATTAATCCCAGCACTAGGGAGGCAGAGGCAGGTGGATCTCTGTAAGTTCGAGGCCAGCCTGGTCTACAAGAGCTAGTTCCAGGACGGCTCCAAAGCTACAGAGAAACCCTGTCTCGAAAAACCAAAACAAACAAAACAAAAAAAAATTGAGAGCATCTGAGCACATCTTCTTGGTTTGCACCAAGTTGTGCTTATCGTTTGCTTTGGAACTTGTCTGAGCATCTAGCATTTTAACTAGCTGTGTGGGATGCTCTCTGGAGCGGAACAGGCTCTGGAATGTTCTGCCACTGAGTGCATAGACGGCTACGATCAGAACTCTCCACTCTGGGGGTGGCTTTGTACGAAACCCCCAGAAAGACCCAGTTACCCCTATGTCTTAACACTGCTCTACTCCTGTGAAGAGACACCATCACCATCGCAACTCTCACAAAGGAAAGCATTTCACTGGAGGCTGGCTTACAGTTTCAGAGGCTTAGTTCGTTATCATCATGACAGGGAACTTGGTGGCACACATGGCACTATAGCAGTACCTATATCCTGATTCATAGGCCACAGTAAGAGAGAGAACTAGGCCTGGCATGGGCTTTTGAAACCTCAAATCCCACCCACAATGATGGCCACACCTCCTAATCCTTCTCAAATGTGCCACTCCCTGATGACTAAGCATTCAAATGTATGAACATATAGGGGCTGTGCTTACACAAACCACCACGCCTTACCTTACCTTTCTAGCTGTATTCCCAGGGGCAACTCACTTATTCTCTGTGGGCTTCCTTTTACTCACATGTAAAATGGTAATTATGGTGAAAGTAATAGAAAGTGTTAGCAGAACACATAATGTACCTATTTTTAGCTCTAAAAAGGTAACTTACAGGTATTTACAGTTTGACTCTCATCGAATAGTCTTCATCACTGAATAAAGTCAAAATCTGTCCATAAATATTCTAAAAATGAAAATTCACACTTTCTTCCTTAGATAGGGTCTCTCTATATAGTCCTAGCTGTCCTAGAACTCACTCTGTAGAACAGGCTGGCCTCAAACTCACAGAGATCCTCCTGCATCTGCCTCCCAAATACTGGGATTAAAAGCACACACACACCCACACACACACCTGACAAAATCCACACATCTTAAGTTGACTCCCAAACTCCCATGACCTATGCTGGGGATATAGACTGGTTGGTAAAGTGTTTGTCTAGCATGCACACAGCCCTGGATTTGACCTCCAGAAGCACATAAAAAGCTGGCGTGGTGGTTCACATCTGTAATCCAGACACCTAGGAGATGAAGGCAGGATGACCAGAAGTTCAAGGTCATCCTTGGGATATCTAGTAAGTTTTACTGAAGCCTGAGGTACAGAAGACCCACTTAAAACAAACAGTTCCAATGGCCTAGTATTTCAAATAACATTCATTATAATGAAAGAATTAAGAGAGATCATTGGTGTTTAGCATAGTCTTTGTTTCTACAAAAATATCTCCTAATGTTTCTGGTACATGGTTCTGCATGTTTTGCATCAAACTCAATCTGCTACAGAACTCAGAGCTGCTGATCTGGATTGTCTTGACATCTCAGATAACTGCCAAGATGCAAAGAAAAGGCTCCTGCAATAGTCCTATGTCTGCTTCCTTTCGATTGTTTCCTAGTGGCTTGTGCACCTGGAAGAGTGACAATCCAAGAAGCACCCCCTGGTCACTTGTCTGTGGCTTGGTCTAATGTTGAGCTGGGCGACTACTACGTGGCGTTCGTGAAGAGTGACGATGGCCTGGAAGTGCACTGCAATACCTCCCTGACTCGGTGCCACTTCCTGTCTGAGTGTGGCTTCACCTACTTCATTAGTGTATTTGCCTATAACACAGCCGGGCAGAGCCCCCTGGGCGATGTGTTCAACTACACCACAGGTAAGTCGCGGTTGATGCTGGTAAAGGGGATTCCGCGTTCGGTAAACTCGGCAACAGGATGAGCGACCTCTTGTACATACCAGTTCACCGTCTGGGAGCTGTTCGAGGACCAAGAGTAGCTCTTAAAGCCCTCATCTCACGTTCTTTCCAGAGTAGGGATGAGCTGGGTTTGGAGACCCAGTCTAACCAGAATGCAAGGCTGAGAAGTGGGAGGGGAGGGGAAAGGCATTCGTTCAACCCTCCCCTGAAAACCTGAGCCTTCCACAAAGTTCTCACTCAAACCTCAGGCCTGTTTGAGGCCCCGAGGGGTCACGGTTCCTCTGTTTCAGGATCACAGTCCTTCCCTGGACATGACAGATACTCCATGGTGTGGAGGGCTCTGGAGTAGGACACCTAAGATTGAGTCCAAGCTTGACTCTAACTCGCTTTTACAGTAGGATAATGACTGGTGCCTAAATCCCCTCAGCATCCTTCGCCCACAGCACAATGGGACAGACATTAACAACACTGGTGGGGGACAGGTATATGTGATAAAACGAAATGCCACTATTTTTATTAGCATCATTATTATGTCACTATCAGCATCTGTTAGCTTGGTGACCATCACGGTCATCCTCCTCCTCTTGGCTTGGATGTGACGTGGGGCAGGGAATGTGCTCCATCTGTTTATCTGTCACAGTGCTAATCCTAATGCTAGTAGCATAGAAAGTTACTAGATCTTTAGAGAACAGTTGAGTGGGTGCCTTGAAATGAATTATTTATAGAATATTATAATTGTAGAGTATTCTAAGGGTGGATTATGATAAATTCTACCAAGGTGAGGGATCTGAATAATTGGTGCTTTGGGAATTTAGAAGAGGCAGTCAACAGTTCTCGGGGGCACAGGAGTGGCCTTGAACCGGAGCTCAAGAATGGATGGAATGTAGGTGGGAAGGACGGGGAAATCTCTAGCTGGACTAGATATTAGTCAGTGGGGTTCTTTGGGCCTCCTGTAAGAGCTACTTGTACAATCCTCATCTCTGTATACTCATCCCCCATCTTTATCTGGTTTAGGGTCTAGACAGAATGACAGTTGATTTTATCAGGCAGAAGAGATCAGGTTTTCTAGCAGAGAGACCAAAAGTCTTTAGAGAAGTGAGAGCAAAGGTTGGGTGTAGACCTGGGAGGTCTGATGTGCCCTTAGGTGTCACACGGAGGATCTGCCCAGGTGCAGTGGGAAGGAGCCTATCAGGCAGTGGAGGAGGGCGGTTAAGACTCAATATCCCCCTCTGCTGGCGTTACTCCTGTACTGACCGTGGTTCCCTCTGGGCTCCTGCTTGCAGCTCCTTGCTGTCCTAGCGACATTAATGCAGTGTTGGTGTCCAGCGACAGAGTGGAAATCGCCTGGTCTCCTGTGCGCGGTGCTGAGCTCTATGAAACCAAGGCCATAGCTGGGTACAGCGTGGTGGAGTGCAACGACACCGTTCCTGCTTGCACGCTCTCGGCTTTGGATTGTGACACTAAGTACAACATCACTGTGTACTCCTTCAGTGAGATCCGGGGCAGCAATCTGTCCTGCTCGTCCCACTACGTCACCACGGGTACGGTACCACTCTGCTGTCCTTCACTGGTGTCTAAACCATCACCTTTGCTGTGTGCCTCAGGAGGGCTATTCAGCAAGACCTACATAAGAGGGGGTTGGAGAGGTGGCTCGGTTGTTGAGTGAGAGTGCTTCAAGGATAGGTCAGTTGCCAGCTCCCACATCAGAAGGCTCACAATCGCATGTAGCTCCAGATCCGGTGATCTGGTGCCCTCTTCTGGCTTCTGTAGGCACTGCAAGCATGTATTCGAACCCACACTCAGGCATGTTTTGCCTGAGGCTTTTTAGCCACCAGCCCAGCCCAGGGCTGGGATTGGAATCACAGCTTTAGGAATGGGAAGCCGAACCTAGCTACCTGGATTCAGGAGAAAAATTAACACTCCCAGCTCCCATCCACCCCAGGTTTAGCTTCCATTATTGGATTGAGGAGGGGCAGGGTAAGAAAGTTAAAAAGGGAAAGAAAGAGAAAAAAAAGACAGGAAGAGATCACCTTGACTGGGAGTTTGCAGCAGAGATTACTGACCTCAGCCATCAGGTTCCTTTTGCCACTGGAGACTGCCTGCCTGCTCTCCATGAGGAATGTTTGTCCTGGTTATTTTGGATTTGAAGTTCAAAATGTTTTATTTTCCAGCTGGCCCGAAACAACAGGAACCTAATACTCTATGCCAATGTCAACATTTTTCTGCAAAAAAAGTTCTGTGAATTTGACCTATATGCATATATGATTGAAAACCATAGTTTTGATTTCTCAAAAGAACATTCTTCCACAATTTCATACACACATAATGCATTTTAGCACTATACCATTTTCTTGTTTATTTCTTCCCCTACCAGGAGATCTTTCTTTAAAAAAAAATAACATATTTGTTTGCTAGATAGGGTCTCTTTAACTTAGGGTGGCCTTACACTCACAGCAATCCTCCTGCTTCAGCTTGCAAATACTGGGACTATAGGCATAAGCCATCACATCCGGCTCCACTTCAATGTGCTTTTCTTTTTTGAAGTAGGTCTCATGTAGCCCAGGTTGGCCAGACTCACTGTGCAGCCCAGGACGATCCTGAACTCCTGATCCTTCTACCTCTGCCTCCCAAATGCTGGGATTCTAGGTGTGCTTGCCAGCCTAGATGATACAGTGCTGGGGATAAAACCCAGGACTTGGTATGTGCTAGGCAAGCCCTCTATCAATTAAACCATATCCCCAGCCCTGGGGTCTTTTGCTATAGGCGTGGGGTCTGGGAAGGGGAGGTAAGGAGAGGAACCCGTTTTAAACCAAATGGCACATATGGTATTTTTGACTCTGGCATTTAAATTAATAATCTAACACTTCTTAGCTCCTTGCAGTCCTGAAATAAAAAATATTTCAAAGGATGCATTCTCCACGATTAATGTGCACTGGCAATCTACTAACGAAGGTGCCACTTACACGGTGACTGCCCAGGGGAAGAAGGGACTGTTCCAGTGTAGCAGCACAGGGGAGACCTGCATGATCGGGGGCCTGCCCTGCGGTTCCGTGTTCTCTGTCAGTGCTGTGGCCGAAACTCAGGCGGGAAAGAGCCTGCCCAGCTACAGTGTGCCCCTGGAAACAGGTATGTAGCAACTCAGTGAATCCTTAGGACTTGCTTTAGGACACGAATTTTATTTAATTTTTCCCTAAGTGTGATGGAAATACAGTACTACAGTACTCAGTGGCTTTCAAAGAGTCTCAGTCTTAGAGGAAAATAAAACTTTTGTCATTTTACATGTTGTGTAAACATAGCTTCAAAATTCTCTTGTCTTGACCAACATTCCCATGCAAGGAACAATACGCTGACCCTGCAGAAAACCTCCCTAGAATTTCTATCATCCCAAGCCATGGGCAAAACAGCTAACAAGAAACCAAACAAGCTGATTTATTGTTCATGTCTTTGGTTGAACCCTTTCGATTGTTCCTCTAAAAAACACTTTGAGTTTAGTTTCTAGGGCTGGAGATATGTATCAGAGGTTCAAGAGCATTTACTGGCCAGCAGAGGACTTGAGTTTAGTTCCCAGCACCCATATCAGGTTGGCTAACAACCACAAGTAACTCTAGCTGCAGGGACCCAATGCCCCTTTCTGGTTTCCATGGGCAACTGTACTCGTATGTATACACACACATACACATATGTACATAGAATTCAAAATAAAATAAATATTAAGAAAACATGTTCTGAGTTTAGTTTCCTAATCAGTAAGAGGCAAGCAATAATCTTTTTTTTTTCTTTTCCTTTTCCTGAGACAGGGTTTCTCTGTGTAGCGCTGGCCATTCTGGAACTCACTCTGTAGAGCTGGCTGGCTTTGAACTCAGCAATTCATCTGCCTCTGCTTTGAGTGCTTCAATTAAAGGCGTGCACCACCACTGCCCACAATGCGGTAACAGTCTTACAGTGTTGTCATGAGCACTAAGCTAACTATGCTGCAAAGCTCTCAACATGGTGCCTGCTAAACAGTGGGCTCTCCATGACAGGAAGCTATGATTGACTGAGAACGCTGTATTTGAAAAACATTTATCAGACCAGCTTGGTGGTACAGACCTTTAATTCCAGCACCAAGGAGGCCAAAGCAGGTGAATTTCTATGAGTTCAAGGCCAGCCTTGTCTAAATAGTGAGTTCCAGACCAGCCTAGGGCTGCACAATGAGATCCTGTCTCAATACTCCCCCAAAAGACACCTAACAAAATTCTTACATTAATATAGCTATTATTAGCATTGGTGGAGGGCTTACCTAGCACGTGAGAAGCCCTGGGTGAGATTCAAGCACCACATAAACCTGGTGGGGTGGTATATCCCTATAATCCCAGCATTCAGGAGTTGGAGGCAGGTAGATTAGAAGTTTAAGGTCATCCAAAGCTACATGTGGACTTTAAGACTAACCCACATGAGACTCTGACTCAGAAAAAAAAAAAGGAAAGGAAAGAAAGGAAGGAAGGAAGGAAGAAAGAAAGAAAGAAAGAAAGAAAGAAAGAAAGAAAGAAAGAAAGAAAAAGAAAGAAGGAAGGAAGGAAGGAAGGGAAGAAAGAACATATGATCCAAAGCCTATTCTAGGGCACTACATTCTTGGAGAAAATACTCACAATACAAAGTTAATATTACAAGATGCATCAGAGGGCATGGATAAAGGAAAATTTTCTTTTCTCTTCTACTTTTTTAAAAGATAGGGTTTCCTTGTATAGTTCTAGCTGTCCTGGAAGTAGCTGTCTGTAGGCCAGGCTGGCCTCAGACTCACAGAGATCCACCTGCTTCTGCCTCCCAGGTGTTGGCATTGAAGGCGTGCGCTACTACTGCCCAGTGAAAAAGAGAAAGCATGAGAAACTTAGGATTTTAAGTGAAGCATGAGCATTCCTTTTATTACTCGTTATTGTGTGTGAGTGTGCATGTGTGACGGGGAGGGTGTGGACATATCACATGTGTGTGGAGGTCAGAGGGCTTTCGAGTACATTCTCTGCTTCCACTGAGTGCCCAGGGATTGAACTCACTGTCGGCTTGCCCACTGAGGGCTTTACCCAAAGTGCGGCCTCGCAGTCCCATTGTTGGTTATCATCTGTAAGGAATCTGGAAGAAAGTTAAATTCTTTTCTTTTTTACATTTTAGTGCCATGCTGTCCAGTTGATCTGACAGTGGCTCAGGTCACCCAGTCTATAATCAACGTGAGCTGGACTATCGGGACAGTGGCTCAAACCTACGTGATAGTACTCGAGTCACACGTCGGACAGTCCAAGTGTCACACCCGTCAAAACCACTGCCTTCTGGGATGCATCGCATGTGGCATCAACTACACGGTGGCTCTGAAAGCCATTAGCCCCACTGGACTGACTGCAGACTGTGCCTACCGAAGTTATTCTCCCAGTAAGTGACTTCTAATCTTTAGCCTCTAGTACTGATGTCTTAATTACTGTTCTGTTGCTGTGAAGAGACACTATGACCAAGGCAGCGTTTTTTCTGTTTGTTTTTGTTTTTCAAGACATGGTGGATCTGTGTAGCCCTGGCTGACCTGGAGCTTGCTGTATAGACCAAGCTGCCCTAGAACTCGGAGATCTGCCTGCCTCGGTATCCCTAGTGATGGTATTATAGGTGTGTGCCACTGCTGCCCAGCCCATGTCAACTCGAAAGAAAGAATTTAATTGGGGGCTTGCTTACAGTTTTAGAGAGTTAGTCCACAGTCCATGATCCCCATGGTAAGAAGTAGACAGCCTAGGGCTGGGGCAGTAGCTGAGAGCTTTACATCCTGATCCAAAGGCAGCAAGCAGAGAGACTGGGCCTGGCATGAGTGTTTGAATCCTGAAAGCCCACCCACAGTGACACACCTCCCCCAAACGGTCACACCTCCTAATCCTTCCCAAACAGTTCTATCAACTGAGTAGCATTCATATAGATGAAGCTGTGGGGGCCATTCTCATTGAAACCATCAAGGACTCCATGATCTCTGGTCTAAGCTCAGTCCATCCTTCCCATTTAAAAAGATGGTGTGAGGCTGGAGAGATGGCAGTGGCTTAAGAGTAGTGGCTTAAGAGGACCCAGGTTCAATTCCCAGCACCCACAGGACACTCACAGATATCTGTAATCCAGCTCAAAGTGATTTGACACCCTCGTACTGACATAAATGCAGGCAGAACATCAATGCACACAAAGTAAGAATACACTAACCATTAAAAAAAGATGGTGCACCCCTACCCATCTTTCAAATTCAGATTATTTCTTAGTGTCATGTTGCTAATCATCTTCAATCACTCATTACCTTGTTTGTTGAGATAAGTTCCCTTACCAAATCTGAAACTTGTAAATGAAGACTGCACTTTTGTTTCCCAGCAGCCCAGACCCAAATAATCACACAGAAACTCTACTAATGACAACACTGGCCAATGGCTCAGACATATTCCTCTTACATCTTAAATTAACCTGTTTCTATTTATGTATCACCGTGGGGCTGCGGCTTACCAGTAATGTTCTGTCATTTTTCTCCTTCGGTAGGTGTGTAGTGTCTCTTTCGACTCTGCCTATTCTCTATCTCTGTTCAGATTTCCCGACTGACTTAACCATTGGCCAAAACAGCTGTGTTCACTGACTGATAAAAGCAGCACATACACAGAAGACATCCCACAACAGAGATTCACCAGTTTGCCTAGATTAACTGAATACCAAGCACAAGGGGTGGTCCTGTCTCTGCCTCCCCAGTGCTGAGACTATAGGCACATGGCATTATAGAGCTCAGTTTTTACATACGTGCTGGAGATCAAACTCACTGACCTAGCCCTCTCCTCACACATGTGTGGCAGAGGCTTCACCGTCCTAGCCCTCTCCTCACACATGTGTGGCAGAGGCTTTGCCGACTTAGCCCTTCCCTCACGCGTGTGTGGCAGAGGCTTCACTGACTTAGCCCTCTCCTCACGTATGTGTGGCAGAGGCTTCACTGACTTAGCCCTCTCCTCACACATGTGTGGCAGAGGCTTCACCGTCCTAGCCCTCTCCNAGGCTTCACTGACTTAGCCCTCTCCTCACACATGTGTGGCAGAGGCTTCACCGTCCTAGCCCTCTCCTCACGTATGTGTGGCAGAGGCTTCACTGTCCTAGCCCTCTCCTCACACATGTGTGGCAGAGGCTTTGCCGACTTAGCCCTCTCCTCACGTATGTGTGGCAGAGGCTTTGCCATCTTAGCCCTCTCCTCACGTATGTGTGGCAGAGGCTTCACCGTCCTAGCCCTCTCCTCACACGTGTGTGGCAGAGGCTTTGCCGACTTAGCCATCCCCTCATGCGTGTGTGGCAGAGGCTTCGCCGACTTAGCCCTTCCCTCACGCGTGTGTGGCAGAGGCTTCGCCTTCCTAGCCATCCCCTCACACGTGTGTGGCAGAGGCTTTGCCTTCCTAGCCATCCCCTCACACGTGTGTGGCAGAGGCTTCGCCATCCTAGCCATCCCCTCAGCCCTAATCATACAGAGCACTTTCCATCATGTTTACAGTTCCCTTTGACTTGGAAATTCAAAGCTCAGCGGTTTCTGTCAGTCCTTGGTGTTTTGCTTCCCCTGGTAAAAAGGCTGGGCTGTTTCCTGAAGGGATGATGGTTCTTTTTTGGATGACAGAGAGATCTGTAGTGAGCAGCAACAGCCTGGCAGAGAGTCCCAGAACATTAGAGTGTACATCCTACCTGGTTTGCACTGTCGCCAAGCTGTGTTTCTCTCTCTTTCTTCTGAACCACTCCAGCCATCTGTAGTTTATCATTTTAATAGGCCAAATGGGAGCAGAGGCTGCTTCTTTCCACAAACACCAAGCCAGGAACAATGGAAAGAAACAGCAAGCAGAGCAGGGCTAGCGAAGGCTTCTCTCATAAATCGTCCTAACCTGCTGAGGTGGCTGCCTCGGGGGCTGCCTTGTTTTAGGACTGTCAGGAGCTGGAGGAGAAATTGCATGGTGATAATTAGTTATCTCTTTGTTGGGCTTGGGACAGTGGGATTGAAATATAATTTTGGCTTCTTGGAGACAGTAAAAAATGTCTTAACTGGAAGCCTAAATTAGAAATGGCTGCTTACAACTCAGGCTGCCTTTCTTTTCCATGATTCTAATTCCTTTTAGGTAAGAAGAAAGCAAAGGTAGCAGCATCTCCCTGGCCTCCATGTGAAAGCACCCATATGTTCTGTGTGGTGTAGCGGGCTTACACCTTCTTTTGGCCCGTGACTTCTGTTCTGTTGGTCACCCCATTCTCATCTGCATTGCAAGTTCTGAGAAGATGATTCGTTGCTTATTTTTCCACCTAACATTTTAAATTTTAATTAATTAATTGATTTTTGTGTGTGCTCCCACGAGCATGTCAGGGTATGCTTGTGGAAGTCACAGGTCAGCATTCAGGGGCTGGTTCTCTCCTTCCACCGTGTGGGGGGCCCGAGACTGGAATTAGTTGGTCAGGCTCCGTGGCAAGCACCTTTACCAGCTGAACAACTTTGCCAGCCTTAAAACACTTTCTTAAGGAATAAATTAAATCAGTCCAGAAAAGGTGGCTCATGACTGTAATCTTTTTACTTGGGAAGGACAGGCAGGAGGGTCAGGAAATTAAGGTCATCCTGTGCTACAGGGCAGCCTATGCTAATATCTCGAGCAAAATGGAACAATTGTTTTCAATTAAGTAAAAAGAATAAATTAAGACAGATATATTAGCTCCTTTTTTGTTGTTGTTGTTCTTGTTGCTTTGACAAAATATCTGACAAGCCGGGCGGTAGTGGTTCACACCTTTAATCCCAGCACTCAAGAGGCAGAGGGGGCAGAGCTCTGAGGTAGAGGCCAGCCTGGTCTACAAAGTGAGTTTCAGGACTGTCAGGGCTACACAGATAAACACTGTCTAGAAAAGCAAAACAAAATCTGACAAAAAAGCCAAACAAGTTAAGGGGCCAGAGTGATAGGGATCAGAGTGATAGTCCAGCAGCTAAGAGAGCCACTGCTCTTCCAGGGGACCTGAGTTCAGTGCCCAGCACCCACGCTGAACGTAACTCCAGTCTCAGACACTGTGTTCACATGTACACCCCACACATGTGCACCCCACACATGTACACCCCACACATGTATACCACACACATGTGCACCCCACACATGTGCACCTCACACATGTACACCCCACACATGTGCACCTCACACATATCCACAATTAAAAATAAATAAGCAATGACATCACTTAGAAAAAATGTCCGGAAGGGCTGATTTCGTTTGTAGTTCATGGTGAGGAGCTCACGGCAGCAGGAAGATGCTGCTCACATTGTTTGAAGTCAGAAATTGGGGAGGTGAATGCTTGTGTTCAGCTGGCTTCCTCCATATTTAGTGCTGCCCAGGCTCCCATCTGAGGGAATGGTAGAGCCCACATTTAGGGTGGGCCATCCCACCTCAGTTAACATAATCTACACATCCCTCACAGGCTTTTCCAGAAGCTAACTTGGGCCAGACAGCCCTCTCAGGCACACCTGAAGCTAACTTCTTCTAATCCCTCAAAAATGAGTCTCTTGTCTTGTCTCCTGGGTGATTCTAGAGCCTGTCAAGCTGACAGTATTATCCATCACATCAGCCTCCTGACCAGCATCCCAGCACTCAGGAGGTGAGACAAAGAGGCTTGCCAGACAGCCATGATTTCAAAGTCAGCCTGGACTACATAGTGAATGTCTCCAACTGCCTTCCAAATAATCAGCCAGTCAAGCAGTCAGTCACTGGGCATGGTGGTGCACACACAGAATCCAGCGCTTGAGAGACTGAGGCCGGAAGATGAATTTAGGGGCTAGCCTGGACTACATAGCAACACCCTGTCTCAAGCAAATGAACACACACATAGAAACAGAGAGAGAACATGCACAAATCAAATGAGCCTGATTCTTCACAAATTGAAAAAAGTTATACAATGTGACCTTTATTTTAGTTAGTGAGCATTCCACCATCTGGTGCCCTGATTGACACCTAATGTTTGACTCAAAATATTTGGGAAACAGGACCACAGGAGTACCCAATCGGTTAGCACAGATGAAGTGCGGACCAAAACCAACTTGCTCACTAGTGGGTCACTAGCAGCTCACTAGGTGGCTGCCTCCAAGGTGTGCTCCTGCTCACAGCTGCTAGGGTGAACACAATGAGATATTTTAGTCCCCCTAAAGTCAAATGAGATCGGAGCACCGTGGTATACCTCGATAGGACGGTGTGCATTTGACACTCATGCTGTACCTCGATAGGACGGTGTGCATTTGACACTCATGCTGTACCTCGATAGGACGGTGTGCATTTGACTCTCATGTTGTACCTCGATAGGACGGTGTGCATTTGACACTCATGCTGTACCTCGATAAGACGGTGTGCATTTGACTCTCATGCTGTACCTCGATAAGACGGTGTGCATTTGACACTCATGCTGTACCTCGATAGGACGGTGTGCATTTGACTCAGTGTTTGCATTTTGAGCAGTGCAGCATCTCTCTGCCNTCTCATGCTGTACCTCGATAGGACGGTGTGCATTTGACACTCATGCTGTACCTCGATAGGACAGTGTGCATTTGACACTCATACTGTACCTCGATAGGACAGTGTGCATTTGACTCTCATGTTGTACCTCGATAGGACAGTGTGCATTTGACACTCATGCTGTACCTCGATAGGACGGTGTGCATTTGACTCTCATGTTGTACCTCGATAGGACGGTGTGCATTTGACTCAGTGTTTGCATTTTGAGCAGTGCAGCATCTCTCTGCCGACTGTAGACCTTTGACCCTCCAGGGTTCTATGTTAAAAGCCCCTCCCCGTCTCCACCCACACATGGACTTCTGATCGTGCAGCTCGCCATGGGAAGAGCACACACAGCTCAAACCTTGCTCTGGTCTAACCGGAGAGTAATCGTTCTCTGCAGAGAACTCTAGTTCTGCTTTTTCCCTCTGTAGTAATTGTAAAAAGGCTGTGCTCGTGTGATGACAAAATAATCGGGGCTTGTTTTTATCCTGTAGGTGCCTGCTGCCCACTGGGGGTCAAATTATATAGGCTGGGCCCTAATGGCATCCGGATCTACTGGCAAGCCTCCAGGGGTTCTGCCAATTATAGCACCGACCTCCAAGGGTCCAAAGGTATCTTCACATGTGTCCCAAGTGCTGGCTTAAGTTTCTGTGATGTCACCGACATCCCCTGTGGGGACGTATACACTGTGATGGTCTCACCAGTTGCTGAAACAGGACTGAAGCTTACGTTCTGTCCAAAGAAAATATACTCAGGTAAATAAGTTATGACCTTTAATTTACAACCGACCTCTGAGATGAATGCAGCCCAGTGGTACAGCCCTTGACATAGCATGCACAAGGCCCCAGCACCCAAAAGAAAAACATAAAAGGAAGATTAAAACTAACCCTTGGGCTGGCAAGATGGCTCAGGGGTACTCTCGTTTGCTTTCTGCTACTGAGATAAACACCATGGTCCAAAGCAACTGAGGGGAGGAAAGGGTTTGTTTGGCTCATAGGTCACAGCCCATCCTCCAGGGAAGTCAGCGCAGGAACTCAAGCAGGAGCAGAGGCAGGAAGCATAGAGGAAAGCTACTTACTGATGTGTGCTCAGGCTCAGTTACCTTTCTCAGAGAGCCCAGGCCTGCCTGCCTAGGGATTGTACTGCCCACAGTGGACTGGGCCCTCCTACGTCAATCACCAAAGAAGACAATTTCCCACAGCCATGTCCACAGGTCAATCTGATGGAGAAAATTCCTCAACTGAGGCTTCTGCTTCCCAGGTGACTTAAACTATGTCAAGCTGACAATAAAAACTAAGCAGTACAGTAGGTTAAAGCACTTGCCCGGCAAGCCTGATGGCCTGTGTGCGATCCCTCGAGCCCATGTTGTGAGTCTTAGTCAGGGTTTCTATTGCTGTGATTTAACACCACGACCAAAGCAACCTGGAGGAAAAGGGTTTATGCGCTTGCATTTCCATCACCGAGGGAAGATAGGGCAGGAACTGATGCAGAGACCGTAGAGGAACACAGCTTACTGGTTTGCTCTCCCATGACTTGCTCAGTCAGCTCTCTTACAGAACCCAGCTGAAGGGTGGCACCTCTCACAATGACCTGGATCCTCCCACATCAAATGCCCTGCAGACTTGCCTACAGCCCAGCCTTAGGGAGGCACTTTTCAACTGAGGTTCCCCTTTCTCAGATGACTCCAGCTTGTGTCAGCTTGACATGAAACTAGCCAGGACACGGTAGAGAGAGAAAACTGGCTCCTACCAGTTGCTTGGCTTATATCCGTGAACCTACACTCTCTCACACACAAATAACCCCCCAAAATATTAAAACTTCAGGTCACACCTGTGAGTTAAGAGGAAGGGCAATCCCTCTTAACTGCTAAGTGGATTCTCTACAAGCTGCAGGAATTCAGACTTCTTTGGAATTGTGGTGTGACCTGAGTGCCTCTCCCCCTTCAGGAAAAGGGCCAGATACTTACTGATTTCATAGTAAAGAAGATTAAAGTGATTGGAGATTTGGGAACAGATTTTTAAACATAGTCTAGAGATGCCGTTTGACACCTTGTCATGTTGGACCTTAAAAGACTTGGAGTTTGCTGGACAATGGTGACACACACTTTTTATCCCAGCACTCAAGAGGCAGGCATCTCTCTGTAAGATTGAGGCCAGCCTGGTCTACAAAGCAAGTTCCAGAACAGCCAGGGCTGTTACACAGAGAAACCTTGTCTCAAAAACAACAGCAGCAACAAAGCAGTTTTGAACTTTTATTTGCACAGATTGAGAATGAGGACAAAGGGAAAGTTTGTGGATCAAAGAAAAGGGAATTTATAAATCCTAAATTAGGGCTAGAAATCCGAGTGGGTAGACAGGCTGTGATCACAAACCAGGGCTGGCAGGAGACATTAGCAATTCTCTTGTTCTGTGGTCCAGCACCCTCGGCTACCTTGCCCAGGGCACAGTCATATATTTTTCATGTACTTCTAAGAGAAAGAAGAGAAAAGCAATAACGAGGCCCTGGAATTTTGCAGGTGAACACAGGAAGATGAAAAGATGACTCATGAGCTTTTACTGATAAGCAGTCCATATTTTCTAATTAAATGTAGGTGACAAGAGGTTCAGATGGCTCTTGGTGACAGAACATGGCCAGCTCTTCCTAAAGGGAAGAGATCGCCTTGGATGTCATGCTTTGATTTTTTATTTATGCTTTAATCTTGCCACTTTCCCCCAAATCTGGCCCATAGCATGTCCTTCTGAGAAGAGACTGGAGTGGATTCGTGGTGTACAGCTGAGCTCTTTGGAAGACAACAACAACATGTCATGTCTGCTGGATACTTCACAAACTTAAGTGTCCTCAGGAGTGGTTGAGAGCACACACTCCCTTTCCAGCAGTCCTGAGTTCAGTTTCTAGTCCCCACATCACCTGTAACAACCACCTGTAACTTTAGCTCCTCTGGTACACACACACACACACACACACACGCACACACACACACACACACACACCTTCACACCCTCACATTTATGTCTGGTTGAATGCTCAAAATAACCATAAGAAATAGGTTCAGCAGACCTTACTGTTTCCGGTTTATAAATAAGGAAACTGAGACTCAGTGGCTCCCAAGTCTGTATCTACAATTCTCTGCAAGTCACTAAACTGTATATAGACCCGATTATGTGTAGACATGGGATAGCAAGCGGAGGATCCTTCCTGAAAGCACACTTGGAGGACATGATTTTCTTACTCCTCATGAGCCCCAAACCAGTTCAGGCCAGATCATCCTTTCCGTTCTTCCTGCCCTCATACATTTAGAATATTTGTAATAGAATTTTCCAAGTTTGGTTGTTCTTAAGAGAGGAGAAACCTGTCCCACAGTCAGAGGGGTGTATGTGGAGCTCGGTGCAAATGTGGGCCTGCGGTTGCTAGGTGCGTCATTTGGAGAGGGATGTGTGCATAGCCTGTGCAGGCAAAGGAGCTAGGCTGCCAAGAGCATCTTCAGAAGAGGGGACTGTGTACAGTCTGAACCTCGAAGAGTCCCAAGCGGCCAAACCATTCACTTTGCTTGCCTACCTCAGCATCTCCTTCTCTTATTTGAGTCTTCTCTTCTTTATCTTTTTAGCAGTTCTGAAGATTAGACTCAGGGCATTGTAAAAGCTAGGCAAACACCACACTGCTGATGTAGCATTCCCTCAACATCCCCATCCTCCCCATTCCCCCCTAACCCCCCATCCCTGGGCCTTCTCCTAAAACTTTAGTTTGAAACAATGTTTTGCTAAATTGCCCATACTGGCCTCAGCCGCCTAAGTAGCTTGGATTACAGGTCTGCACCACCATGCCCAGTCCTTTTTTTTTTTTCTTTTTTAAATGTGTAACTTTTCCATCTGAAATACATCAATAGGGCTGGGAAGATGGCTCCGTGGGTAAAGCACCTTGCCACATGATGGTAAGGACCTGAGCTTGGATCCCCAGAGCTTAAGTAAAAGGCCAGGCATGGTAGCACACAGTTGTAGTCCCAGGGCTTGGTGGTGGGGCGTAACTAAGCAGATCCCTGAAGTTTATTAGCCAGCCTAGCTGAATCCAGAGCTTCTGGATCAGGGAGAGAGAGACAATGTCTCAAAAACTGGCAGTGGAGAGCATCAAAGACAGACACCTGGATCAGCCTCGGGCCTCCATGCATACAACACCCCCCATAAAAAAACCATATCAATGGGTATATTTTCAGCACTTATGCCTTGTTTGTTTTTTACAGTTACTTGTTCTGGAAGTACACTTGGAATGGGTAAGTGACTTTTCTCCTCTGGATAGAGCTGGAGAGAATTTGTGATGCTATGTTTGGGAGCTACTTAATGAAATCACGATCAAAGCTAATGCTATAATTACTAAGAATGCCAAGTCTCTCTTTGAGGCAGTGTCCTGCTTCCCCATAGCCTTTCCCTTATCAGGGTGCTTCCCTTCACATTGCACAAACCGAGATGGATGCCTTTAGATGAAGTCTAGAGTCCCTGAGAAAAAGGCCAGTAGTTTTCGGAGGGCAGCTGATCTTCCCTCCTGCCCTCATCCATCCTTTACAAGATAGTCCCAGTCTTGCCGCACATTCAAATTCCTTGGCGCCCTTACATTTTACTGATGCTGGGGCTCGGGCCCAGAAGGTCTGCCATCATTGTCCTAAGGTGAAGGCTGGGCGGCAGGATTTGTGAAAGCCCCTCTGGTGAGTGGAGGGCCGAGAACTGGTGCCCTAAGCAGAGCTTCTCCATGCTGTGCGCACAGCTCCCAGTGGCCCTTCAAAGGCACCTTGTGACTTGGCAGGGACAGAGGCCTCACATTGCTATAATGGGGTGAGCGCTGAACACGCTTTGAACAGAGCAGCTTGAGAGAATTGGCCCCTCCCCCTCTCTGAGTAAGTCATTTGCTGGTCTCTCCAGGACTGTGGGAATCATATCTAGAGAACTAGATTTCTTCTTTCTCTTCTGTAAAGACAGGGCTGGTCACCTCAGGATCCTGGCTGGCAAGGGCCTTCTGACCTGCTAAAATGAGTCCTGGGATTCTGGTCTTTCTTGATTCTTAGATTATCCTAAATCCCCATGAATTAACTTTTTTTTTGGCAGGGGTGTGTGTGTCTCACTATGTAGCCTCATCTAGACTGAAATTCACTATGTAGACCAGGCTGGCCTTGAATTCACAGAGCTCTGCCTGCCTCTGCCTCCCAAGTGCTGGGCTGAACTGACTTTCTAAGAGGCGGTTTGGGGTTCAAAACCTGCTGCTTTTATTTGCACTTCACGGAATTAGTTATAGTTTTCTCATCTGAAAACTGAAGTAAAAGTCGCTTCATAAAACATAATAAGGGTTAAATGAAATGTGATTAATTGGAGACAGTGAGAGACCTGTAGTAATTAGTAGTTATCAGTTCAGGATCAATTTCATCTCCTAACTCTCTCTGATCTAGATAGTATAATTTGAATGTGCCACTTCTAACGTAATTCTATTTTTAACACTTTAACACGCTGGTTTTCAAAGTGTGAGTCTAACAGCACCAGTGTTTTCTAGTAAGCTTTTAGAAATGCCCTCTTACCATGGTGGCACCCACCTTTAATCTCAGGACTTGGGAGGCAGAGGTAGGCTGATCTCTGTGAGTTCGAGGCCAGCCTCGTGTACAAAGGGAGTTCCAGGACAGCCAAGGTTACACAGAGCAACTCTGTCATGAAAAAAAAAAGAAGAGAGAGAGAGAGAAGCTGCCTCTAGGATTGGTCAATGCCCTAGTAACTGGGAAATTCTGAGGCTGAGCCCAGCAACTTTAACAAGCCCACCAGGATGAAGAAGCAGTCTCAGGTCTGAAGACCAGGGCTGTAACTCAGAAGAGCCCCTTTGTGGCTGGAAACTTGATGCCTGGTTGGAGCAACAGGTGGATGCCTGTGCATTCTATGTCACCTGCCCAACCTGGGGAGCTTTGGGGACTTTCCTCCTCAGGACTTCCTTAGCAGTTGAAGGTTTATGTTCCCCTTCTGTAAATGCCTGAATGACTGACGTGGTGGTGCTTGCTGGGGGACACAGTTGGCCTGGGGGCAAAAGGAACGTTCCCCATCCAGTCAGTAGTGTGAGCTCAGAGACCCTTGGAGGACTCATTTCGTGAGGCAGGCATTTAGTCACTCTGGTCAGTCAGTCAAACCCCTGGTCTCTTGGAACAGTTTGGCAGCTCACTTTCCTCCTCACTGGCTGTGGTGTGTCACAGAAATAGCCATCTGACCACCAACACTGAGAAACTCTCAGCGTTGAAGCCGATGTCTGCACATGTAATGGATCTTAAGTGTGTCCTCTCCCTTGTCCCTTCAGTGATTTACAGAGGGAAGAGGAATGACACCGTGAGCCCCCGGTAGAAGCAGACACTCCAGGAGGTGAGTGAGAGGTAATTCTGGAGGAGTCCACAGCAAGATTTTTTTCCTCCATTTTAAAGATTCTCCTCATTTCTCTTGCAGAGTTAAGGAGCAGCAATGGAAACAAGCTCTTAGAACACAGGACGCCCGTAGGATAGGAAAAGCTCCATTGGCCTTCAATGCTCTGTATTGACAGGGCAAGGTCAAGCATGTCATCAGCTGCAGAGAAGTTCAAGATGAACTGTGTATGGAGAGGTGAGGGCTCTACACAGGAATGATCCAGAAAGTCCCCTGGAAGGCTGCCAGAGTGAGTCAGCGTGGAGTCAGAGCCTGCAAGCGTAAAAGTGCTGCTTAGCAGGAATTTGTTCAGAGTCTTCACATCCAGACACGCCACAGAATGTTGCCCGTTCCAACCAGCTCATGCTGGCGTCGGATTCTCAATCCTTCTGCAGCAGTCTCCCAGAGCATTAGAATTACAGGCACACACTGGTTTGCCCAACGCTCCGTTATAGACTTGAACATGTTCTGTTCATGAGTGTCTCAGCAGTTTGCCATACAGCATCTTCCCCCCAGGGAGGATGAACGTGGACCCCCACAGCAGTCAGGACCCCCTCAGGAGGACAGCATCCACCCTGAGACAGGCCTCAGTTGGGACTTTTTAGCTGGAGTTGCACAGCAGCGGTTGCTAGGGCAACGCGAGGCAACAAACGCCCTTGGCACAAGTTCCCCGGGAAGCTGAGCTGCCTGCAGATGGAGTCAGAGAGGCCTGTGAGCAGCCATCTGCCAGAGCCTCCGGGAAAGCAGAACTGTAGGCCGGTGGCTGGAGAGATCGCCATCAGGCTCTCAGAGGGAGCGAAGATGTCAGGTGGAGCGGTAGCCAAGGGCAGAGTCTCAGACCATGGCAGACTGACACACACAGCTTTTCAGGGGCGCATCCATCTTGTAGCCTGTTCTCTACACTCCCCTTACCTTGTAATGGCTTTTTCCTGCGTCTGGGTAGAAAACAACAGCGATAGATAACATAAATCTGTTGCATCTGGAACAGTGTTTGCCTGTCGAACACCAGAACACTAATTTTAGAATAGTGTGAATAAGATTTGTGTCACGCGTGTGTACGCAGCTGTGGCGCTTAGTCCTCAGATGGGTGGCTGGAGGGTCTGAAGAAATGGCTCAGTGGTTAAGAGAACAGGCTGCCCTTGCGGACTACCTGGGTTGTATTCCCAGCCCTCACGTGGTAGCTCACAGCCGTCTCTCACTGTTAGGTGGCTAGTACCCTCCTCTGGTCTCTGACAGCAGTGGGCACATAAGTGATGCACAGACACACATGCAGGAAAAATACCCACACTTATAAAATAAATAAGTTTTTTTTTAAAGCATGGCTCTGGAGTCAAGAATGTAGTGTTTGGAAGCAACTCTAAAAGTCTGCCCAAAGAACTGGAGCATGAAGTTAGGCATGAGGTGAGCAAGGAGGAAGGAGCGAGTTCCCTTCCTGTATCTCCTTCACAAGGAAACCAAAGTCCAACAGAGAGGATGACATTTGTAAGACCGATCAGAAAGCCAAATATGAGGGCACATGCTGATAATCTCAATACTGAGGAATCTGAGGCAGGAGGATCATGAATTCAAGGTCAGCTTGGCACACATACAGAAATATCTCAATAAATCAGAGATGCAAAACGTGTCACTGATAGAGGTCTTTGTAATAAATATCTAATCTTTAAAAGATTTTATTTTATGTGATTGTTTTGCCTGGATGCTTGTCTGTGCATCACGTGTACCTGTGGAGGCCTGAAGATGGTATCAGATCCCTTGGAACTGATGGTGGTCATGGACTGCCATATGGATACTGGGAACTGAACCCAGGTCCTCTACAAGAGCAATAAGTGCTGTTAACCAAGAGCCGTCTCTCTGGCCCATTATTATTGTTATTTTACAATTTCACACATGTATACTTTTCACACTGAACACCCACTTCCCAACCATCCCTGTCCAGTCTCCCCACTCTCCACAAAATCATCGTGTTCATGTCTGTCTGTCTTGTTTAGTGACCCACCAAGATTTGCCAGTGCCGTCTGTGTGACTCTGGGTTGGGTGTTATCTGTTGGGGTGTGGTGGGCTCAGGAAAGGATTCACAACTAAAAACAACACCCTCCTCTCATAGGATCTACTAATAGCCAATGCTTCAGAGGTGAAGGGTGGGGCCCCAGGAGCCCCTGCATAAAGAGCACCCAGTCCTAAATGTGGAGTTTAATGCTTCAAGTGCACAGATGGGAGAATTGAGTTTTGTTCACTTAAAAAAAATTGCTTTTGCCATCCATGATAGTGCACACCTGTAAGGCTAGCACTCAGGAAGCAGAGGTAAGTGGATCTCTGTGAGGTCAAGGCTAGCCTGGTCTACATAGGGAGTTTCAGGCCAGCAAGAGCTAGATAGATAGTTAGACCCTATCTCAAAAAAAAAAAAACCTACAAAAATTGTTTTTAACTGGGCATGGTGGTGTAAACTTTTAATCCTGGCTCTTAGGAGGCAGAGGCAGGTGGATTTCTGTGAGTTCCAGGACAGGACAGCCTTGGCTACATAGTAAGTTCCAGGACAGCCAGAACTGTGTAGAGAGACCTATCTCAAAACAAAAACAACAGAGACAGCAAAGAAGATCTTGGCAAAGATTTTGGCAAAGAAGATGGGTTGGGCCACTGTGGCTGCACCATAAGTTCCAGCTACTTTCAACAGTGCCATGAATTCCATGACAAAAAGAGGAAACCTTTACAAAAGGAGCAATGTGCCTACTGGAGAAAAAAGTCATTGGAAAAATGAATATCCATGTGAAAACAGGTAGGCCACTCAAACCCAACTCAATCTTGTCTGTGGAGGATTAGCAAGGTCAAGGTTCTTTTGAACTAGGCTTTCAGGAGTCATATAATCTTCACCATCAGGGGCTAGGTTATAAATTTTCTGGTGGACATGGGTGCTAACCATTTGGTATTATGACAGCCCCAGGACCCCTTACCAACCAAACAATAAAAATGCAGGAGTAACAGGAGATATTAAAGAACACAAATGAACCATTGACTAGACTGTTAATCTAGGATAAGGAACTGTGATTCATTCTGTTATCTTTATTTATGAATGACCCAACCCTTTACTAGGTCAGGACTGTAAGGGTCACAGCTCAGATGGAAAGGGATCCTGGCAGTTGGGAGCCAAGGAATATTGAGTGTTACAGCTTGGGTGGAAGAGTGTTCTGACAGTTGGGAGCCAAGAAATAGCACAGACCTCAGTAAGCATAGCTGCTTACAGCCCTGCTTTAGGGAAGGGTTTCCCCATGTGGCAGCTGTGCTCTGGCAGGAGAAGGCTTCCCCAGCAAAGTTGTTACAGCTTGGCTCGGATGGGAAGATTTCCCCAGCGAAAGTGTTACAGCTCTGTGGCCCCCGCTGCACTCAGCTCCTGACTTCTCTGGTGGTGAAGTTGTAACAACCCAGCTCTGCTAGGGGAAGGCTTACCCAGCCAAAGTCCTGCTCCTCCCGGTCTCTGCTCGGACAAAAAAAGGTCTTCACCCAAACCTCGGTCAAGAGATCTATTGGGAGGGAAGAATCCAGAAGAGTGGCTGCCTCTACCAGGGTGGAAGGAGGAGAGCCGCAAACTGCACAGGCATAGGGCTTATAAAGGGTTTCTCAGGGGCACAGTTCTCCCAGGGAGAAGAGGGATTGGTTAGTTTCTACCTGCTCAGGGATTTGTTAGTTTAGTTGGTCAGGGGCAGAGATGGCTGGTTTCAGAGCCAAACTGTTTCTTTCACTGGTCCTTTTTAAGTTTTTTGGTTCTAGATTTGGGGCCAGGGCATATTTCTTTCACTGACTCTGATTTTAGGGATAAAGTGTGTTTCTTTGGTTCTCGGTTCAGGACTCAAGTATTTCTTTCACTGGCTCAGGTCTCAGAACCAGGGTGTGTTTCCTTTACTGGCTCTGGTTTCAGAGCCAGGGTGGGTTTCTTTGGCTGGTCCTTTTACCCTACAAGGACCTCTTGAACAAGCTCTAGGCAATATTATTGTTCTCAGGACACATTCCCAAGCTGCAGTTGGGAGGCCCTGCTAAGGCATGTTCAATAAGTGAGAAATATCTACTCCTTCAAAATCCAATCCATTCTCTGGAAGGGGAACAGAAAAAGTTGTCAGTCCAGGAAATTCCTACCGTTTGGGCAGAGGGCAGTCCTTCTGGCTTGGTCAAACATGTGCTGCCCCTTATAGTGCAACTAACACCTGAAGCCATTCCCTTTCGAGTCAAGCAATACCCCATCAGTTCAGAAGCCAGTGAAGGGGATTAAGGCTTGCACCGGGTGCTTTCTTGAGATACATACTCCTTGCCAGTCAGTCTAGAATACCCCTTGTTTCGTGTCCAAAAGCTTGGAACTAAAGACTGTACGCCAGTACAAGACTTGAGGGAAGTGAACAACCGGGTAGAAATCATTACCTGACTATACAAATCCCACAGTTTGCTCAATCTCTTACAGCCAGAGCATAACATTTACACTGGATTGGACTTAAAAGACGCATTCTTTTTCATCCCCCTGTCAAAATTAAGTCAGCCCATCTTCACATTTGAACCGGCCATCCCTGAACTCGGGATATTGGGGCAGGTAATCTGGACCAGACTGCATCAAGGGTCCAAAAACTCTCCCACCACCTTTGATGAACCAGGAGTTAAGTCTCTTCTGCATTAAGTACCCCGAGGTAACTTTGCTTCAATATGTGACTGATTTACTATTGACTGTTAGAGATGAGCAAGACTATTTGAGAGTCACCCAAGGCCTTTTGGAAACTCTAGTCTAGACTGTAGAGTTTCTAAAAAGAAAGTCCAAATTTTCTCACTCCAGGTTACCTACTTGGGATATGAACTGAGAGAAGAGAGAAAACTCCATTTTCATGCCTGCAAAGAGGCCATAATGCAAATCCCAGCTCCAACCACCAAAAAAACATTAGGGAGTTTCTGGGAGCTGCTGGATATTGCTGTCTTCGGATACCCGGGTTTGCTAAAATTGCCAAACCCTTGTACTCTGCCAGGGGTAACACCCCTTTGGTATAGGCTGAGAAACACGAACAGGCCCTTAATAAACTTGTACAGGCCCCTGATTTAACTCTCCCTGATGTCTCCAAGCCCTTTCATCTTTACGTCTATGAAAGAAAGGGCATTGCCAAGGGAGTACTGATTAGACCCTGGGTCTAAAAGGGTAATAGCTTACATCTCAAAGAGCCTGGGTCCTGCAGCCTTTGGATGCCTCCCTTGTTTAAGAGCCATGGCAGCCACTGTGATTCTTGTAAATCACACGTTTCTAAATATAACAGCCCCACATGCCGTGGAAGCCCTGCTGAGAGATGCCACCAATCTGTGGGCTTCTAATGCCTGTCTGACTCAGTACCAAACCCTTCTTTTAGATAAGGACAGATAGAATTTTGATTAATCCTTGGCCATCAATCTTGCCACCCTGTTGCCGGACCAAGATGACTCTGAGGGGCCCATCTTTGACTCACTAGAGACGCTAGACATCATCCAAGGTTTGCGTCCCAACCTGACAGATGTTCTTCTCATCACCAGAGATGTGATCTCTACACGAATGGCAGCAGCTT
This sequence comes from Dicrostonyx torquatus, assembly GCA_028555095.1. Taxonomy (NCBI): domain Eukaryota; kingdom Metazoa; phylum Chordata; class Mammalia; order Rodentia; family Cricetidae; genus Dicrostonyx; species Dicrostonyx torquatus. The sequence goes on along the minus strand of JAQHUG010000145.1, from coordinate 2,442,269 downwards.
TGTTCAAGAAGGAATCAGGTATTTGGGGATGGCAGTGGTCACAGGTCAAAAGGAGGTCATTTGGGCACAAACATTATGCAGGGGCTCATCTGCCCAGAGAACAGAAATAATTTCTCTGACACACATCTCTGAAGGGGGATGGAGAGATGGTTCAGAGGTTAAGAGCACTGTCTGCTGTTCCAGAGGTCCTGAGTTCAATATCCAGCAACCACATGGTGGCTCACAACCATTTATGATGAGATCTGATGCTCTCTTCTGGCATGCAGACAGAATACTGCATATATAATACATAAATACATCTCAAAAAAGGAAGACGGCCAGGTGGTGGTGGCGCACGTCTTTAATCCCAGCACTGGGGAGGCAGAGGCAGGAGGATCTTTGTGAGTTCAAGGCCAGCCTGGTCTACAAGAGCTAGTTCCAGGACAGGCTCCAAAGGTACAAAGAAACCCTGTCTTGAAAAACCAAAAAAAAAAAAAAAAAAAAAGATGATGGGTTGGGAAAAAGTGAACATCTACGCGGACAGCAGACTTGCTTATGCTCATAGACAGATAAACAGAGGGAAAGACTATTAAAAATAAGCATGAAATTGTCCAGTTGCATCTGTCTGCCAACTGAGCTGGCCATAATACATCGGCAAGGACACCAAAAAGACCAAAGCGCCCCACCCCATTCAAGGTAACAACTATGCAGATCAAGTCACCAGAAAAGGCTGCTCTGGGGGAACCCAAAGCCCAGGGTACCCTGGAACTATCTGCTGTCCCTGAGCCCCCATTCTGCTTCGATAAAGATGTTCCTGAGTACGACCCAGAAGAGATCTAGTCACATTCTGACTTGGGGACTCAGGAGAGTCGCAATGGATGGTGGATCTTGCCTGGCGGGACAATCTGCATGCCAAAGATACTGGTCCCAAACAGGCAAACTGCCTTGCAACATACCATGCACTTGTTACATAAGATCTCAGGACTCAGCTCCTCTCATGTCTGGCTACCTGGATACTGAGCAGAACTTCAGAGCATTTCAGACTGATGCCTGACCTACGCCCAGGTATGTGAAAGAAATACCTGTTTCTTCAGGACAACAGAGTCCCAAGACTCACACTGTGGAAGATGAGGTCTTCTGACCTTGACGAGCAAGCCTGGGCATGTACACGTGTGCACACATATATACAAATATAATTTTAAAATAAAAAAATATAAATTCATAATGGCATAAATCGTGTTAGTTCACATCTTTTTGTATTCCGATGCCTAACTGGACACTAAATTTTGGCTTCCGCTAGGGGGCGCCAGCCTGCGCACAGACGTCCGCCCACACTACGCAGCCTCAGTCCAGGCGCAGCCTGGGCACGCCCTCGTTGACGCATGTGACGTCACCAGAGGGCGCGGTCCGCGGAGGGGGCGGAGCCTTCCCCGCCGCGAAGGGACGGGTCCGCCCCCGAGCGCAGGTTCCAGGGCCGAAGTAGGTTGCGAGTGGCAGGCGGTGGCTGCGGCTCCACGGCTTGGGGAAGATGGCGCCACCAGTGACGGAGCGGGGACTGAAGAGCGTCGTGTGGCGGAGTGAGTGCGGAGGGGTCAGGGCTGAGACTGGAAGGCCGCGGGTCTGCCGCACCGGGTCTTGTGTTCCCGCTGCAGCCTCTCCGGGAGCCGCACGGGCAACTTGTTGCTTTGGGACCAAGTCCCTGGTAGGACTCCTTCCGGCTTGCCCAGCGAGTCGGATTTCGTGCCAGCACCAGGGATGGGCGGGCTGACCACACTCGGCCTTCTCCCCAGCCTCGGCTACGGCTCGCCCGGGTGAGGCTCAGCGGTGAAGCCCCACCCTCGGCGATTCGGGCGGCCTTTCCCTCCCGGTCCCTGCGCTGTCCGGAGACAGTGTTTCCACTCCCCCCTCGCCCCACCAGGCTGGGACGTCTCTCCACCCGACACAATCTGACCTCTGTGTTTCTCTATCCTGCCCTCGTCCTTGTGTTTTCAGAGGCCCCTTAGTGTCCACATTCCTGTTAGCATCAAGGGTTTTACTACTATACCACGCTTTTCAGTGTCTTGTCCTTTTAAAAAGTGCAGACGTTGCTGTTCAAGAGAGCCTTCTGCCACTGTTCCTAGAGAACACACTTGTTAAACAACGACAACAACAAAAAGTTCTTGAGACAGGACCATCGGACTGCTCAAGTCTATCTACCTCCCTGCGTAGTCTGCTCTTGCACGGTTGTAAGTGGTCTGCTTGTGGTTCCTGGTGTTCTGCCGTATCAACCACAACTTTTATTAAAATTACACCAAACCTAGGCCTGCCAGGTTAGAGGAGCAATGAAAGCCTCAAACCGGAAGGACCTTCCTTGTTTGGCATCTCTGGGTTCAAAGTAATTATAGTTTAGGAGTGGAAAAGGAGTAACGTCTTATTAGTGTTTCTTACTCCACCTTGGTGAGCAAGAAACAGAATAGAAGTTAGTTAACAGAATTCTGTCTTATAGAAGTCTTGGTATAAAAATTAAAATCCATATCAGTAAGTACAGGCATATACTGTTTTATAGTGTTTACCTTCTAGAAATGCTAAGTAACTATATATATATAGATTTTGTGAAAGGTAAAATTATCCTTTAAACAGTTTGGGGACCAGTGAGGTGGCTTAGTGGGTAAAGAGAGGTTTGCTGCCAGCCAGAGAACCTGAATTGAGAAGTGTAGGGAGAGAACTTAGGCAGTTTGTCTGTATTGACTCTCAAACGAAAATGGGTGGCATTTTCGAAAATTGGGTTGTATAAATTATTTGTAAGTTATAATGGTATATCAGGGCTTATGAGAAAAAGATACCATAATGGTAGTAATGCCAGTGTCAGTTGTGTGAGAGGGGGACTAGAAGATGACAGAATTTCCCTCTTAATGTTAACTTGGGGTAACAGTACAGACAGGCTGAACAGGAAGAAAACAATGTAGGCTGTAAAATATTCTCTTACACTTGTATAACTAGAAATACAACCAAAAGACAAGATAATAATAACCCAGTGTTTATTGCACAAAGTGTGTATGTATTTTGAGGAGCTGGAGAAATAGCTAAAAAATGAAAATAGCTCACATTTCCACAGGCTGATGCATGCATGCGTAAACAGTTACATATCTTTTTTCAACAAATATAAGTAAAGTGCCGATATATTTTATGCTATTTCATCTTGGAAACATGTTAAGAGCCAGTCACGAAAGACCACATGGCATGACACCATTGATGTGAAAAATGTCCAGGACAAGCAACTCTAAAGAGACAGGAAGGAGACTGATGTGTTCCAGTCTGGAGAGATGAGATTACAGGGATGAGGTTCTGTGTTGGCTTTTGTTACAGTTATTGTTTTGCTTTGGTTTTAGTTGTTTGAAACAGGTTTTCACTGTGTGTCCCTGGCTGTCCTGGAGCTCACTATGTAGTCTGGGCTGGCCTTGAACTCATATAGCTCCACCTGCCTCTCCATCCTAAGTGCTGAAGTTAAAGGTGTGCATCACCACACAGGGTTTCGTTTTGATTTTGAAACATGGTCTCATGTACCCAAGGCTGGCCTCAAACTCAACTTTGTAGCTAAGGATGACCTTAAACTTCTGATTTTCCTGCCTTTACCTACTGAGTGCTAGGATTACGGGTAAATCCCACCCTAACTGGTTTTGTGCAGTACTGGAGATTGAACTCAAGGCCGCTACCGACTGAGCTACATATATTCCAACCCCAAGGAATAAAGTTTCTTTTTAGAGTAGTGTAAATGTTCTCACAAGGATGCATGACCGTGAGCATGCGGAAAACTGGTAGGGTGTACACTTTTGAGTGAGTCAGTTCTGTAGTTTGTGGTTTATATCTTGATAATGCTATTAAAACGAGCCTGACAAGAGCTGTTAAATCTAGACCCTAGAGTCAGGCATAGTGGCACATGCCTATAATCGGAGGTACATATCAGTTCAGCCGTAGAGCAAGTTTGAAGCCAGTCTGAACTTTGAGACCTTGTCTCAAATAATAAGTAAAATCTACACCTAAGATTTACGTCTAGGTCTTTTGACTACAGTCAGAGTTAATGTTTGACACAGCTGTGGCTTCTGTAATATTTAAACCTTAGTTTAGGATCTTATTTTATACACAGTCTATTTATTGCTTTAGCCTCTTAACCAAGCTTCAGAGTTCTTGCGTTTCTTTCTTTCCAGTCCATCCAGCAAATACTTGTCATAGTAGTTTGTTTTACTATGGCTGACTTGAAGACCCGCAGAGGCAGCCAGTTGCCTAATGTTCATCCCAGTCCACTATAGACTATTTCCTAGCTCCAGTCCTCTATAGATTATTACCTAGCTCCAGTCCACTATAGA
>JAQHUG010000145.1:2413830-2435485 GCA_028555095.1 Dicrostonyx torquatus | reverse complement strand
GAGAGAGAGAGAGAGAGAGAGAGAGAGAGAGAGAGAGAGAGAGAGAGAGAGAAAAGCAAGGACTCTGCATCCGGGCCCTGCCTTTGTATTCAGTTCTTGCAGTTGTCTTTGTTTTCGTAGGTTCTAGTTTCATATACTTTTTGAATTAAATTGAAGAAATTATCAGCTAGACTTACTGTATAGAGAATGCCTACAAACTGATGAATAAGTTAATGGCACAATAGAAAAATGAGCAGAGGAAATAAAAAGAAGCAACCTACAGATGGCGTAGTCTGCTTTTGACTTGGAGAAATCCAAATTAAGACCAGATACCCCCTTCAGCCCATCACATTGGCAGACTCCGGTGATTGATGTCATGTAGCAATTGGAAAGCTTGCCGGTGGGAGCAAGATTGATTATAGCCTGTTAAAAAAGCAGCTAGTGACAGTTTCATGAGACAGAAGACAGTACTGTGTGATTTCCGCAATCCCACCATGAACCTTTCCATAGTAAAAGTGATAAAAATATACATGCAGACTTAAAATTTCTTTTCTCAAAGGATTTTTACATTAGATTTAAAAATGTTTTCTGTACATGCATGTATGCCTGTGTATATACACTGGCACAGCTGTGGAGGTCAGAAGACACCCTGCCGGATGTGTGCGTCCCAGGGATTGCACTCAGGTCAGCAGGTGTGAGCATTTGACCCATCCATACTTAAAGTTCTTTTTTCTTTAACATTTATTTTAAAGTATGTGTGTGTTTTGCCTGCATAACTGTAAGTGCACTGAGTGTTTGCCTGGTGCCTGTGGAGGTGAGACGGGGGTGCTGGGTTCCCAGGAACTGGAGTTACAGATGGTTATAAATCTCCATGTAGGTGCTGGGAACTACTGAACAAGGGTCCTCAAAAGAGCAGTAAGTGTTCTTAACCACTAAGGCATCTCACTAGCCCCATTTAAAGATCTTAAGGCAATAGTATAGTAGCATAAAAATGGGAAAATATAGCAACCTGGTGCATAAGAGAATAAGATATGTCAGTATTCTTTTTAGTCACTTAAAAAGCTACTAACGTTAGGAAACAAATAAGTTATCTTTGTCATTATTTATATGGCAACTATCTATGATGCATCTTTAGCAGAGAGGATAATAACAGAATAATGTGTATATGACAAATCTTTTTTGTGATAATTTGATTTTTTGCCGGGTGGTGGTGGCGCACGCCTTTAATCCCAGCACTCGGGAAGCAGAGGCAGGCGGATCTTTGTGAGTTCGAGACCAGCCTGGTCTACAAGAGCTAGTTCTAGTGCAGGCTCCAAGCCACAGAGCCCTGTCTCGAAAAACCAAAATAATAATAATAATAATTTGATTTTTCAAACCAGGACAAAGTCATAAAAGGAGAGAGGATATGTATTTGAGACATTAGAGTAGGATCCAGAAGAACTGTAGTTAGGTCGTGTTGGTTGGAGAGAAGGTTAGAATTGTGGAAAGACGGTGAGGAAGATGGATGGGAATAGTAGTGAGTCAGGAGCTAGAGTCATCTCACTGATATTCTGGTCCAGGAGACGAGGTAGTGATGTTGTTTACTGATGAAGAGAAGGAAGGGGTGAGTCTGTGGGGGAAACACAGTTCTGAGTTAGAATACAGTGATTTTCCGTGCTGGGTTAGGTCTGCAAATCTTAGATAAAGGAGCTGGATTAAAGATCAGGGCTCGGGGCACAGCACGTAGTAGTCCTGAGGCCGTGGGTTACCATGAGGCGGAGCAAATAGAAACAAGTTACCTCTTCCCAGCTGAAATAGAGATCTTTTAGAACGGGAATGTTTTTCACTCTTATTCTCTTGTTTATGATTTCCACATTGCTTAGGTTTTAAATGTCATTCTTTTAAAATTCTAGTTATTCATAGGTTATTTCCTGTTTCTAATACATTGTTATCATGTTCTCAGAAATTCCTTTGTGCCTTAAGGTCATATTGTCCGTGTTGTTCGCTAATGCAGTCCCTGCGTGCTGCCTTCACTGCTGCCGCCTCTGCCCCTTGCATCACAGTTGCACACAGATTTCCTTGGGTCACTGTTGGGACAGGGCTGGGCCAATGGAGGCTGAGCTTAGAGGGTAGATAAAAGCCAGGCAGTGGAGTATCCTGAATGTAGAGTTTAGGTTTTCCTCAGTGGGCAGCTGAGTGTTTGAGGACTTTTCAGGGTAGATACTGTTATAACCATGGGTTATGTTTCAGGAAGGTGACTAGCAGGAGTGTGAAAAGGGAAGACAGGGGGAAGACAGCCAAGCCAGATAGGAGACTATTGCCCCAGGATCCTCCTTTGTCCGCTCCCCACCCCATTCCCAGCGCTCGGGTGCAGACATTGTGCACAGCTGACTTCACACATGAAGCTTGGAGTCAGGGTCCATTCCTTGTGCTTGCTCAGCCCACACTCCTCGGCCTCCGCTGGTTTTGCTTTGTTTGGGTTTGGTTTGAGATGAATTTCATGGAGCCCAGCTGGCCCCAACCTCTGTGTAGCTGACGATAATCTTGAATTCTTCTGCCTTTGTCATCCTGTTATGGGGATTTGGGTTCCATGCCTCCTCCACACTCAACTTTTGGCTGGTGTTTCTTAACACTTCAAAAATCTTCCTGATTGTAAGATCAGATCACAGGTTTTAAAATTCATGTGGGGTGTGTGTATAGGATAGTGCAGGCTCGCACAGGCCACAGTGTGCAAGTGGAGGTCAGAGGATAACTAAAGGAGTTGGTTCTCTCATTCTGTCATGGAGTCTGGGATCAAGCTCAGATGGTCCGGCTTGCTGGACAAGCATTTTTTTTAATATTTATTTATTATGTATACAATATTCTGTCTGTGTGTATGCCTGCAGGCCAGAAGAGGGCACCAGACCTCATTACAGATGGTTGTGAGCCACCGTGTCTGTGGTTGCTGGGAATTGAACTCAGGACCTTTAGGAAGAGTAGGCAATGCTCTTAACCTCTGAGCCCCCTGGACAAGCATTTTTACCCACTAAGCCATCTCACCAGACCTAGAGCACAACTTTTGAATACTGTCTTTCTTGGAACACTTCTAACAGCAAATATGTTATTTTCCTTCCTACTAACTAGTTCTCCAACTCTTCACATGCTGATGGGGTATCCTGCCATTCAGTTCAATTCTGACTCTACTTAGGACCTGCTTTGGCACGGTTAAGGATTCAGACCCATAAGACTGCCCAGTTCGGATGACAATACAAGCAGCTCCCCACACTGCCCGGCTTGGGTGTGCAGTCGGGGCTTCCTAGGCTCTGCTTCCCTCTCAGGTTCAGTAACTCGTGCCTTGTAACTCTAGTAAACTACTTCTGTTACCAGGGTTTTTGTTGTTGTTTTTCTAAAGCATTCAAATCCACAGCCAGCTGAAGTCTGTAGGTGGAGGTCCAAGGGGCTTCCTTCCCTGTGTGCCGGGCGTGTCACCATTGCTACACATGACTGCGTTCAGTGACTCAGAAAGTGGGTGGGTTATGGGAGTTTCGTTGTGTAGGTCTTACTGATGAAATCAGTGGTCACTGGTCGTTAAATAAGATCTCTCGCCCCTGTTGTCTCCTTAGAAGTCATAGCTTGTCTTCTGGTGAAGACTGCTTGCTGCTTGCTGAAGCTCAAAGAGTCAGGTCACCAGCCTGCCATAGATTCTCTGTCACATAAGAAATTTCATTTATTTAGATTTATGCCAGGAACTAGAAAGAACGTATTTTTTGGAAAGATGTACTTTTACTTTTAATTATGTGTATGCGTATATGGGTATGTATGCAGAAGCACAGCTGTCTGTGGAGGGTAGAGGAAGGCTCAAGTTACACCTGGTGTGCTCTGGTCCTCCGCAGGAGCAGTGCTTACTCTTAACCACTGAGCCATCTCCCAGCCCCCCCCCCGATATTTTTTTATTATGTCACAGTAACGCTTATTCATTAGAGTATTAGAATTGTCTTTCTTTAGAAAAACATGTCAAAAACTTGGTGGTAAACTTCCAAAAATTATTTATTGAAGACATATTAATTTAAAAATAAAAACGTTTAGGGGCCCGGAGAGATAGCTAAGTGGTGAAGAGTACTGGCTGCTCTTCCAGAGGACCTGGGTTCAATTCCCAGCACCCACACAGCAGCTCACAACTGTCTGTAACTCCAGTTCCAGGAGATCCAACAGTGTCACACAGATGTAGGTGAAGGCAAAACAAACGCCGATGTACAAATAAATCTTTAAAAACATAGGAAAGTTTAAACAAATTAAGAGACATAGTGGTGCGTGTCTATAATCCACACGTTTGGGAGGTAGAGGCTGGAGGGGAATTGGTTCAAGGTCGTCCTTGAAAGATGTCAGAGGCCCTGAAACTGAAGTTACAGGTGATTATGAGCTTCCTGATGTGGATGCTGCAGCCCAGCCCAGGTCCTCTGCAGCCAGGCGTTCCTAACCACCGAGCCGTTTTCCTTAACCGGAAGGTAAATGTGGATGAAAAATGCATATGCAGATTTGCCTGTCAGATACAATTTAGCCATGAGCCAGTTAAGAATCTTCCTATGGGTTATTTTTTTTTTCTTAAGATTTAAGAAAGAAGGAAAACTTAAGTCAGATAATAGTTTCAGAACTATTTTCTGGACATGTTCATGCACATGTTTGAGAATATATTGCAGTTTAAATATGTAGGTTAGGTATTGAATGTGTGATTTTTTACTTAGAGCTCACTATGCAGTGTTTATGAAGCTCCTCCACACCTTCCAGGTTGCACTTGTTCTCAGCCATTACAGTCCTACATTCTAATTGTTACTTTAGATTACTAACCCTTTTTTAAGAAATTTTTCTTTTTTTAAAGATATATTTATTTATTACATTAATACATATACAGTGTTCTTTTTCCATGTATACTTGCAGGCCAGAAGAGGGCACCAGATCTCATTACAGATGGTTGAGAGCCACCATGTGGTTGCTGGGAATTGAACTCAGGATCTCAGGAAGAGCAGCCAGTGCTCTTAACCTCTGATTTTTTTTTTTTATTTTTTATTAACAGAGATAAAAACAACAGTGTTCGATGACTGCCGGAAGGAAGGCGAATGGAAGGTAGGAGTTGTGTGATTTGCTCTTCTGTGAGGGCGGGCTTCGGAATATTGTACTTAGGGTGTTTCCATAAGGTCATAGGCCTAGAATGTCAGACCTTACATTGCCTCTTGGCTGTGGCACCTTGGACAAGTCACCTAACATTTCCCTATGTCCTTGTCCAGAGGCTGGGGATGGTGACACATCATACTATAGTTGTAGATACTAAGTGTTTGAACAGTACTTTTTGGCAATACTGTAAATGACAATTACATTTTTGGAAAATTTGATGTTAAATATTAGATATATTTAAAATGAACAAGCGCTGTTTCAAAATAGAAATATTTCTATTTCCTTACTTGGATGTAATATTTACATGTATGTGTATTGAGAAACCACCAAATTATGCAGCTGAAGAGGAATTACTAAAATCCTGTTTGTTAACTGTTCATTCTTGACAGCAGCTGCTCATGCTTCTCTTGCTCTGTTTTAAGATAATGCTGTTAGACGAGTTTACCACCAAGCTCCTGTCGTCGTGCTGCAAAATGACAGACCTTCTAGAAGAGGGGGTGACTGGTAAGTGTTGCCCTGCTCGTGAAGACTTCGGCGTCCCAGTGTGAGTTTCGAATGTGAAGGCTTTTTGGCTAGTGATAATCCTTTCAAGGATGTTATGTTTTCTATTTTAGCGCTCTAGCCGTAACAGATATGTTGTGAGATGTGGAGGTAGATCCATTTTCCTCAGAAATCCTGAATATATAATATTTATGTTTTGATATTTATGAATAAAGTGATTGGCTACCTATCGCATATTCAATTTGCATTTGCTATTATAATAGCATGTTTTTTTAAAAAGAAATAAAAATTTTTATTTTTAAATTTCATCACATTTTGTCAAGTGTGTGTGTGTGTGTGTTATACATGTGGCGGTCACAGGACAACCTTCAAGAGTTAGTTCCTTCTGTCGACCGCGGAATTCTGGGAACTGAACTTAGGACATCATTTAGACTTGGCAGTAGGTGCCTTTACTTTCTGAGTCATCTCACTGGCCCTGAGAATTCCTAATGAAGCCGTGTAACTTGTTTAAATTCCTAGAGGCTGCTCTGGTAGAAACTAGAGTGAGACCCATTTGATAAACATGTAGAGTGCCGTGGAACTGCAGAGCTAACTGCCCTGTGGGGGCTTTGATTCTTTTATAGACTGTTGTTTCTTATTGTCTATCCAATGTTAGTAGGAGAGAGAGAAGGGGGAGGGGTCACAGGACCACCTGCTGATGTCAGTTCTTCCTGTCTCCTCTCCTGTGTGAGAGGATCCTAGGCACCAAATTTAGGACATCAGCCTTAGCAGTAGGTTCCTTTACTTCTGAGCCACCACACTGAGCCAAGAATTATTTTACTTTTTGACGCATTTCTTGTTTCTTCTGGCACATTGATGCTTGTTCGGTACTCTGGTGCCCACCTATAAAAGGTCTGCTTTGTCCCTCAGTGCTGACACAATCCCACAGATAGTCTCAAAGAAGACACAAACCCACGGATAGTCTCAAAGAAAAGAAGATACCTTTTATTTTTTTTAAAGGATTTATTCATGGGGGGAAAAAAGCCCAATATATAAAAATGTGTTTCTTTATTATTATTATTATTATAAATGTAAAATACAATGAATTTTATTTTAAAATATTTTAAACTTTGGTTCTATCAAATGACTTTTTTGTTTGTTTGTTTTTGTTATCAGTTGTAGAGAATATTTATAAGAATCGTGAACCTGTCAGACAAATGAAAGCTCTTTATTTTATCTCTCCAACATCAAAAGTGAGTATTTTCAGTCCTGAGAGTGAGGTTTTGGGCTGGGGTATGCTTTCACATGTGCAAGACTCTGTAAACCTTGAGTTTAAGACTTTCTTAATTGATTGTTATTTTGTATGTATGGTAGTGTTTCTGCTTTCTTATGTGTGCACACATGTGTGCAGGTACCCATGGAGGCCAGAAGAGAGTATTAGATCCCTGTAACAGGGCTGCCCAGTGTGGGTGCCTGGAGACTGAACACAGGTTCTCTGCAAGAGCATCAGTACTTGTCACCGCTGAGCGCCTCTCCAGCCCCTCAGCCCTTAATAGTGACACTCAAACAGTAATCAGTTTCTTCACTAAGTATTAAATATGCCTATTAGAAGATTATTTCTATTAACTGCTTTATTTATGAAAGTTTTTCTGTATTATATTTTATTTGAACTCCTCCTAGTAGAAATGTATAAGGAAAGATTTCCTTTTTCCTATCATATAGAAAAGCAGAATTAATGCTATAAAATGATAGTTTCTTTACAGCATTTGAGATTCACATAACTCCTTACTGACCCTTAATTTTGGAAGAGATGGAAATGTAGACAAATAAGTCTTTTAAAAGATAATTTTAAAAAGATGTATTTATTTATATTTTATGTGTATGAGTGTTTTGCCTACGTGTGCATATGTGCATCATGCATGTGCTTGGTGCCCATGAAAGCCAGAAAAGGGCATCAGATCCCTGGAACTGGAGTTAGAGGCCATTGTAAGCCCCTCTCCTCCCCTGTGGTGCTGGGGCCTCATGAAGAACTGTAAGCACTCTTAGCCTCTTGAGCCACCTCCCCATCCTTGAGCAATAAGTCTTTATCTTACTGATTTTCCTATAGTATACATGTTTATATAGAGATCTATGTGTGTATCTATGTGTTTTATGTTAAAGAAATTTCTTCAGTTTTTCTTCTGACAGATATGACTTGACTTGCTTCTTGAGCCAAACTTCAATATAGAATTGGATTCATTTTTTTTTTCTATGCAATACCTTCTTGTTTGGTTTTTTAATGGAGACAAGTTCTCACTATGTGTTTTAGACCAGCCTGGAAGTCACTATTTATAGTGATTTCAGGCTGGTCTCAAACTCATAGATTCCTAAATGCTAGGATTACAGGCATAAGCCACTGTGCCCAGCTCTTTGTAATGTCTGGGAAAGTATTTTTCCAACACCTTTTTTCACCCCACTTCTAACTCTTAGATATTAGAGAAGTGAGCAAACAGAAAAACAATGCATCAAAAATACATCTGCATATTAGCTGCTAGGAACATGGCGGGTTTTTTAAAATGATATTTTATAGGTTATCCATGAAATAGTATAGTACTACAAGAAAAAAAAGTCATGACTGGAAAAAAAAAACCCAACCTAAAAATACCATGTTTAGCTGAGCATGTGGCTCATGCCTTTAATTCCAGATCTTGGAATGCAGGAGGAGATGGATCTCTGTGAATTTGAGGCCTACCTGGTCTATATAGCAAGTTCTAGGCCAGCCAGGGCTACACAGTAAGACTCTGCCTTAGAAAGAAAAAGAAAAGCATACTGCTTTTCACCTAGCAAATTGTCAAAAGGACTGTGTGTGTGCTCATGCTGTTCTATGGAATGAATTTATTCTATCTAGGGTAAATAAAGCAAAACAACATATACCCTTGCAGTGTTTCGAGACAAGGTTTTCTCTGTAGCTTTGGAGCCTGTCCTGGAACTAGCTCTTGTAGACCAGGCTGGACTCAAACTCACAGAGATCCGCCTGCCTCTGCCTCCTGGGTGCTGGGATTAAAGGCGTGTGCCACCACCGCCCGACTCTTAACATACACTCTTATACTGATAGTAAGACTATCTGTATAAGAAGTTGGAGTCGCCATTTTCAAGAAGTTTTTTTTTTTTAAATGTCCTGTGTGAAGTAAGGAATAAATGGTTAAATTAAGATAATAGAAATAAATTGATTAAATTCTGAAAATTGATAAATTGTAGTATAAAAGACCACGTGGTCATTAAAAATAAGATTTATATAGATTTAATGACTTAGGAATTCATTTTTAATGCTCAGTGACAAAAGAATACACAATCACATATTCAGTAAAGTAGCAGACAATTTAGAGAAGGCATTACCTGACATGACCCTCGTACTACCCACAACCAACTCAGCATCTCTTCTTATCTTGAATGGGTGGCTTGCAAGCCCTATAGGCCTCTAGGCAGGTGAACAAGACCTTGGAGTCTTTGGAGCATTGTGAAGATTGTGAAATTTGCTTCCCTGGGGCTGGGAGAGCCAGAGACCAGGGTCAGGGTTCCCAGGTGAGAATCATAGACAGATTCCCAGAGGTTGGCTGGAGAAGCTCTGAAGAGGCTTAGGGGAGGTCAGCTGGTGCCAGGAGGGCCTTAATAGTTTGTGTACTTGGCTTTAGTGGTTTGCCCTTGGGAAGGAAAACGTCTTTGCCTTCCTGGTCCTATGGAATTTAGGATCATCCCAGAGTTCAGACTAATTCCCATGTGACTGATAAAGGAAAGCTTCCAGCCACATACCTGAGGAGGTCCAGCTACCACAGAGAGGACACCCAGTGAGATGAAGAAAACATCCAGCTAGGGACATCAGTGCTTGAAGAGTTTGCTGTCGTGAACAGAAAAGTAGCACAGCGTGGAGAGACCCACGCAGCTTCTGAAAGCTGGAGCCCAGAGGAGGATTGCTGGTTGAAACAGCTGGTGGAAGGAAAGGGTCCTCTCCAGAAATTTGAATTAGTAGTCTATAAGATCAAAATGGAATACCTGTAAGGCAAAAGGAAAAGTTAATCATCAGAGACTTAGATAAATCTGTGCAGTGTTGCAAGAGAAGACGCGTCAGATGGAAGGGAGAGAGGGTTAACTTGCTGTTTTCATTTTCCCACTCAAATCATTATCATTTTTTTAAAAAAATTAATGATAAAAATGGTAGTTTCTTTGCAGACTTTGTGGTTCACAAAGCTCCTGTCGGTCTATAATTTTCAAGGAGTAGATAAACAGGTCTAGCAGTGGGAATAGGGGCCATCTCTGACTCCTTTGCTGAGTTTTGGGGAGGTGTTTAGTCTTACTGCAACTTGATATGCAGTATTATGCCACTTGATATCTGTTTTGTTGATACCCATGCGAGGCCTGACCTTTTCTAAACAGAAAGGAAGGAGAGGTGGATTGGGGATGGGGCAGAAGGGAGGTGGTGAGGAGGGATGAGAAACTGCCTTCGGGATGTATTTTTTTAAATTTACTTTTATTTTACCTGCATGTATGTTTTGCCCGCATGTATGTCTACATAGCACATGTGTTCATGGGTGCCTGCAGATCCAGAAAAGGGCATCAAATACCCTGGCACTGGGGGTAAGGACAGTTGTGGGCTCCATGTGGGTGCCGGGAGCTCTACTCAGGTGCTCTACAAGAGCAGTCTCTCCAGCCCTGCGTATCTTTCTTTTTCAGTCTGTCACATTATGGCATCTACTGCCAGCCGCATCACCTGCTTCCTTCCTCCTTGAGGCGCCTCCCACACTCACGGTCTCGGAAGTTTTAGTTTTTTAACACTTCCTCAGTGATCAGTCTTGGTGATCTCACTTTCAGATGGTACTGCCAGTACCCTGGCTTCTCAATTCCTTGATCTGTTGTCACCCAATAATCTTACCATCTGTTGTATGTGTCCTAGACAGTCTCATTGCCCATAACACCACCCATGTATCCATGTTACCTTCTCACGTGTGACCTTATTCTGTGGTCTTAGCTGACACTGACTAGAGAAATGGTTAGCTTTGAAAATCCGTTCGTAGGTTAAACTTTTAGCCAGTAAGGGGTTATTTTATTGAGATATAATAAACTTGGTTACTTCAAAGCTAGCATATTGAAGTCAGTATTTAATAAAATATGTATTAACGTCTCACTTCTTTTTAAGTCTGTAGATTGTTTCTTGCGAGATTTTGGAAGTAAATCTGAGAACAAATACAAAGCCGCGTATCTGTACTTCACTGACTGTGAGTACCTACCTCATCGATTAACGTCCTCTCAGTCTCAGAGTCTCTGCTTCTTAGTTAATATGTATGAGCATTAGGAGTCTTAATGAAAACTCCAATTATCAGAAAGCAGCCTGTTGGAAGGTACCAAAGAAAATAGCCTTTTGTTTGGCATATTTTATGGGAGAAAAAAAAATCTACCATGTTTTTCCCATTGTATATATTTACACGAAAAGCAGAAAAGAGGAAAGAAGTCCTGCGACATTTATTTTTTTTTTACTTTTTAATTTTTTTGATTGATATTTACTGAGCTCTACATTTTTCTGTGCTCCCCTCCCCCTTAAGCCCTCTCCCAAGGTCCCCAGGTTCCCAATTTACTCAGGAGATCTTGTCTTTTTCTACTTTCTATTTCCCATGTAGATTAGATCTATGTAAGTCTCTCTTAGTGTCTGCATTGTTGTCTAAGTTCTCTGGGATTGTGGTTTATAGGCAAGACATTTATGTTTTATGTTATGTTTTGTAACTGTATGTCAACAAGAAGTCTGAAGCCGGGAGGTTGTGTCAAACACCTTTAATCCCAACACTGGGGAGGCAGGGGCAGGAGGATCTCTGAGTTCAAGACCAGCCTGGTCTACAGAGCAAGTTCCAGGACAGCCAGGGCTACACAGAGAAACCTTGTCTTGAAAAACAACAACAAAAGAAGCCTATTACTCCCCATCTGTGTCGTGCCTTGTACTGACTGTCTGTCTGCAGGGTAGTCTGCTTTATAAAACCCAGCTGCTATGCATAAGAATATGACTGCATGTTAGAATGATTTATTCAAAAGGAATAAAGATTTATGAACTTGTGCTTCCCCCCCCCTCCAGTTTGCCCTGACAGCCTCTTTAACAAGATTAAGGCATCTTGCTCCAAGTCAATAAGAAGATGTAAAGAAATAAACATTTCCTTTATTCCACATGAGTCTCAGGTACTGGTAATTTTTATTTTTTAATTTTTGCTCATAATGGATTTTCAGAATTAGCGTTATAAGCTTGTTGCTAAATCGTGATCTGAGGATGTTTGATGTATTTATTTGGTATTGGTAAATGTTGTGCCTAATCTACAAGTAAACATTCCTGTAATAAATGAAGAAATATGAACAAAAATTGGGATACAACATTAATAATGAAAAGAGGGGCTTAAATTTCTTATCTGGCACCACATCCCATGTCTGTTAAGTTTCATCACCAGTAATTAGATTATTCAGAGATTTTTCTTTAGCTTTTGTAATTCTTTATGATATTTAAACAAAAGTTTTAAATAAATATTTGATACCATATAACTGAAATAAAGGCTGTTCATTTGTTTTATATTTGACACAGCTAATGAGCTTGATTAATAATGGTGTTGATAATAGTAGTCACCAATAGAGTATTTACTGTCAGATCATTTTCTTGGTTGCTTTACATAAATTTAGTAATTTCATCTTTTCAGTAGTCCTGTAGGTACTTCTATTCCCATGTTTTGTCTTGTGTTTTTGTTTGTTTGTTTTTGTTTTTTTAAGACAAGGTCTCACTATGTAGCTGAAGCTGTCCTGGAATTCACTATGTAGACCAGGATGGCCAGGAACTCATAGAGAGTCACTTACCTCTGCCTCCTGAGTGCTGGGATTAAAGGCGTGTACTGCCATGCCTGGCTTCTATACCCATTTTAAAGGCTGGAAATTTAAGAGGTTAAATAACTTACCCCAAGTTACACAGCCAATGAATGGATAGGCGTTATACTCAGTTTCCTGTTTAGATTTTAGATTATATAGAGGAATAATTGGAATCTTTTGGAACTACCAGGTCAGTAGTTGGGAATAGAAGGATCCTAGATACAGCATTCCTCTTTTTAGCTTTGCTAGTATGACAGAGACTATAGTCCAAACTGTAAGATTTTAAGACTCTGTTTAAGTTTTCTTAAAATTCATCCTTGAATACAATGTGTAAGTTTAGTGTAGGATGAAACTAGGCTTCCTGAAATCATGTGTGCTATAAACAGTAGTCTAGAAAATGCTGTGGGTATTTCCAGCACATTACTTCACAAAAGATAATAGTTTTAGCCCCAGAATTCTTTCAGATCCTATGGTTGCTGTGTTTGCAGGAAGTAATTTTATAGCAATGTGACTTAAGTTGATGGCTTATGACAGAAAATATCTGTATAGAAAGAAGTCCCTTGAGGAAGTTACTACCAGTCTATGAAATGTGATCATTAAGGTCTTCTTTGTGTGTTTTTTCCACGTTTTCTCTCCTAATTTACTTCCTTAATATACATCTTATGAGAATTTACTTATACAAATTATTTTGAGGTAGTGTCTGATTGTGCCTAATAAGTAGTAGGATTAAAAATGGCCCAGTACCATGCCTGGCTTTACCTAATAAGTTTAATTGCTATGGAAAAATAGTGATGAGACTAAAAACATTGGAAATACATGTGACATGCTGCTAAATGCTCTGCTAGGAGCAGAGACTCCTCTGAGCATGTAATCATAATGTTATTTCAGGGCAGTGTCATAGCGCATGCCTAAGATACCAGCACTGGGGAGGCAAAGGCAATAGGATCCCAAGGCCAGCCTGGTCCACAGAGAGACTATCCCAAATAGAGATGGCTAGATCAAGGCAGTTCTGTGAAATGATGAGTGCAATAGTTTAATCTCATTCGAGAACAATGGCAAAGATGAAAAGTATTCAAAAGTTGTATCAATTAGGATTAGGTTCAGCTGAGTAAAGTAGGAAAATACAAGCTTTCAGCGGCCAAAACAGTGTGAAAATGTACTTCTTTCTGTATGAAAGTCAGGAAATAGGCTTTATAACACTTACACAGTCTACAGAATTGTCAGGAGCCTATTCTCTTAGGTATTCCCTTCAGGAGCCAGATGACTATAAAATTATTATATTCTTATTTGAGGTAGCAGGATAACAAAGGGTTTATAATAAGTAGAGAGACAGAATAAAATAAGAACCTTTATTTATACTGTATTTGCTAAAATTTAGTCCCATGACTACATTAAGCACATGGGAGGCTGAAAATGTCTTCGATGGGCTTGTATAACTGTGCTTCCCAGTGAAGTGGAGTTGTCGCTGTAAAGTAAGGGAGGTCTGTTTGTTGAGGACGCATGTCACAGTCAGCCACAAAAGGCGTGTTTACTAGGAGACTAGGGAAACATTTGAAAAATGAATACAGTTTTACATGATAGCAATTAAGAGACACATTAGGGGGTAAGAATGACCTAAATGCAAAAATGCAGAAGCAGAAATAGGTGGGGACAGCAGGAATCTGGGTCACAAGGAGTGTGGTTATAGTAGATAGGTCTTTCCGTAAGCTGTCCGCGAGTGTAGACTGCAGGAGACTCCAGCATCCTCAAGATAGTAGTATGGATGAGGAAGCTTTGGCCCAATCCTGAAGTCTTTAAGGAAAAGTGGAGTCTTGAACGTCACTGTGAAGTCATTGTGATTGGCTGGGGTTTTATTTAACATCTATATTCTGGGACCTAAGCTGAAGAAAACAATGGAGATATAGCCAGGAAAAGAAAAAAATGTTGGAGCCACTGGGCGGTGGTAGTGCACGCTTTTAATCCTAGCACTCAGAAGGCAGAGGCAAATGGATCTGTGTGAGTTCGAGGCCAGCATGGTCTACAAGAGCTAGTTTCAGGACAGGCTCCAAAGCTACAGAGAAACCCTGTCTCGAAACCCCCCCCCCCAAAAAATGTTGGAGCCAAACAAATGCTTTTGTTACTCTTGATGGTTATTTTTGTTGGGGATTTGTTTGTTTTGGTAGGTGTTGGGGATCAAGTCTAGGGCCTTGAACATGCCAGACAAGCATTTCACCACTAAGCTATTTAACCCTCCCTACCCCATCACATTCATGTGCACACACACGCACACCCACACACACAAGTGGTTCTTAGAGCTTCTTGCATGATACGTGTCTGTTCTACTAACATTCCATTGTTGAGACATCAGTGGGTGGGAAATAGTTCCTATAGGGCAGTGGTTCTCAATCTCCCAATGCTGCAACCCTTTAATACAGTTCTTCGTTGTGGTGACCACAACCATAACATTGTTTTTGCTACGTAAGTGTAATTTTGCTACTGTTATGAAAAGTAATCTAAATACCTGTATTTTCCAGTGGTCATAGGCAACCCTTGTGAAAGGGTCATTCAACCCCTCCGCCCCAAAGGTTGGGAGCAGCTGCCATGGAGGGCATCTCTTAGGTACAGGTACGGGATAGTAACGTTCCTAACAAATACCACCACCTGCTACAGTGGGATAGTATGCTGTGCGGTGACTGTTCATGTGCAGAGTGCTGGTTGGTTGGTAATTAACACAGTGGTTGAGCCTTTGAGAGCAGAGACCCTGGGTTGGCACAGCTGAACTTCAGCCTATGGTCAGGCTGCTGCTATTGGTAGTTGATTATGTTCAGAGAGTAAATGACTTTGAAAGGAAAAGCAAGGAAGTTTATTCATAACTTGTTACATAACCTATATTTGTTTCCTATCCGTTCCTACACACAGTGCCTTATCTAAGTGAGAGGGATTACTGTCACAATTTTTGAAAACCCCAAACTTAGGTTCCTGAACTCTCAGCTCCTCTCTGCCCATCCTTCAGATAACAGGCTAATGGGCTGCTAGCCCGGTTCTTTGATAGCTGAATGAATAAATGCATCTGAGATTTCATTGTATTTATGTTAAGTCTTATCTTTCACAGTGACTTATGATTTGGGGAAGAAAATCTTTTAAGGATGTGATTCTAAGCTAAACAATTAAATGAAGTTTCTGGATTATTCTGAATTAGGTTAAGATTTCCTAATTTTCCTTCTGCCAGTCATTAGATATTTTCAGTTTGATACTTACTACTTCAGATTCCTTTTTCTGTTGCACAGGTTGTAAAACACAGTACAATCTGTGCCTGAAACAAGAATTGAAGGCATGTGGCAGACTAAACGGGGTGGGGGGGGCGAGGTAAAGGGTAAAGCTGAGGCAGTGAGAGCTGAGTGAGATAAAGACGGCTGTCAGGAGTCAGCCTGCGAGCGCTCGTCCTCCCACATCCCAGCCACAGCTGTTTTCTGTGGAATCTGTAGAGTCAAGGCTCTAGATTGACAGTCTAACTTTTTTTGACTACCTTAGGTTTATACTCTTGATGTACCAGACGCGTTCTATTACTGTTACAGTCCAGACCCTAGTAACGCCAGCAGGAAAGAAGCCGTCATGGAGGCGATGGCTGAGCAGATAGTGACAGTGTGTGCCACTCTGGATGAGAACCCTGGAGTGAGGTATAAGAGGTAAGGCACGGAGCGTGCATGTGGTTCATTTGTGGTGAGGCCTCTCCGTAGCTCTCACCGTAGCTCTGCTTTCTGTATCGCTTTGCAGAGCAGAGCTCCTAGTATGGTCTCCAGGCTCTGCGTAAAGATCGAGAGTTTAGGCTTCAGGGCGCAGAGTAACTACCAGCCGCTGTGGCTGAACTCAGAACTGGAGTTCGCTTTCGTTCACTTATAGAAAATTTTGTCTGTTTGATCAGTTTAAGGAATGCTTCAAGGGTTTTATTGGCTGTAATCTTGGCATTTAATAATTTATCATTGCATTTACACCAGTTTAAATGGCTATGTTATCTGAACACTTGTTACAGTACCTAAGCATTTTTAGTGTTTGATCCCAGTGGGCATTTTAAATAAATCTTAGAACTTCTTAAAAGAGTCGAAGTTCAACTTTTATACTACATACCGTTATTTACTTTTTTCTTTATAAAAACAAAGTTTAGTGTAAAGTGCATTCATTTTCTGTATCATGTTTGTGAGTTCATTCCAGTATGAACAGTAGCTGCTAGACCCTCATGTGAAGAACAGCATCTGCAGTATCCCACAGCCCCCCCCCCCCGTTCCTCCTGGCCACTCCCCCTCCCTCCCCAGAGCAAACTGCTGCTCACCTTTGACTTAGTTTTGCCTGATTTTGAACTGCTATAGATGACGTCATAGGATTTTGTCTGTTTCATAGTGTTTTGTTCAATGTTACTTTCTAAGAGATACCACTGTGTGCGCTGTTGGTCATTGGGTTATAATCCTGGCTCTGCTGCTGGCTGTTTTAATCTGGTCTTAGACTGTATGTTTATAAAACGAGAATGATGGCGATAGCTTTCTCATGGGGTTGCTAGAATGAGAGGCGCTCACCTGTAAATTCTTAGGAAAGGAGGTGCCTCCACTCCACGGCCGCATGTGGCAAGTGTGCCGTTGACCTCCTGAGCAGGTTCTGTGTCTGAGTTGACTGCTAAACTCTTTAATTGCACATTTATGCATTACTGCATTCTTCATTACTCTTAAGGTAGGCATTTTAAAATCCGCCATTGGTAGCTGGCAAGATGACTCAGCAGATAAAGGGGCTTGCTACCAAGGGTCTGATACTCTGAGTTTGAGCCACAGGGCCTCCCTGGTGGAAGAAGGGAATCCATTATCACACGCTGTCCTCTGACCTCCATACCTGCACTCCATGCTAGTGTCCACAAATAAACAATGTAGAAAACAGTCAAATCTACTGTTAATTAGTAGAGCAGTATAATAAATCTCTTTAACTCAGACATCACCAAACAAGCTTTTCTACCTTGGGAATTAGGAAAACTGTAAATAATATGCTAATTATAATCTGGGTTTAGTGGAACTGAGCTAAGTGGTTTGCCTCTTGCTGGAGTTTAATGTCTTTTAAGCTTCTACTGTTGATGGTTGGTTAGACTCATAAAAGTGAGTGAGCATAAACCATTTTCTAATCTAATAGTTTGTTTACATATATGCTTTGATTAGCTTTAAAAATTCTGGGGCTGGGAGACGACTGCACGTAAACTACTAGTTGTGCAAGCATGTGGGCGGGCCTGAGTTCAGATCCTGCAGTCACACAAAGGCTGGTCATATGTCTCCTACACCAGCACGCGGGGAGTGGCAGCCAGTCTAGCTGAGAGGGTGAGTTCCAGGTTCAGTGAGAGACCCTGTCCCCTCTGGCCCCCACAGACACCCACATCATAAATACACAAATTCCACCTGTTCTTTAACAGAATACTCCTTTATGCTTTGAAACTTTTAAGATAAATTCTAAAATAAAATTACTTTTTTAAAAAAAACATTTTCAGCAAAAATATAAGAATCACTCTTTGTGCCTTTATTTTTAAAATCAAAAGATTCTTAAACACTTTAAAAGCCTCATATAAGAATCCTTCCCAATTTTGCAGGTTAGTGTTCTCGCTGAAGAGCATTTTCCAACGTTTTTCTTGTAGGTTTAGAAAATATACTAATACCACTAATCATGAAGTTACAATTTAAAGTATGATGCTACCATCCTTAATTTTTATTATTAAATACTTATTTTTGTTTATGTGAATGTGTTTGTGCCTGCATGAATTTATGTGCACCACATGTGCGCAGTTGCCCTAGAGGCCAGAAGAGGAACTGGAGTTAGAGGCAATTAGCTGCCTCATGTGGGCTCGAGGAACAAAATCCTGGGCTCCCTGCAAGAGCAGTACGCTGCACCACCGAGCCATATCTCCACCCACAGAGCACACAAGGTTTTAATCTGTAGCTGTCTTAGAAAACAGTAAGAGATTACGTGAGGGAATGGCACGTGCTGCTGGGGGAGAATCGTCACTTCATTCGGAAAGCAATGTGGGTTTTTGGGTTTTTTTTTTTTTGTTTTGTTTTGTGATTTTTTTTTTTGTTGTTTGTTTTTCGAGACAGGGTTTCTCTGTAGCTTTAGAGCCTGTCCTAGAACTAGCTCTTGTAGACCAGGCTAGCCTCAAACTCCCAGAGATCCGGTGCCTCTGCCTTCCGAGTGCTGGGATTAAAGGTGTGTGTCACCACCACCTGGCTTTTGGAAAGCAGTTTGGTNAACAGTAAGAGATTACGTGAGGGAATGGCACGTGCTGCTGGGGGAGAATCGTCACTTCATTCGGAAAGCAATGTGGGTTTTTGGGTTTTTTTTTTATTATTTTTTTGTTTTGTTTTGTGATTTTTTTTGTTGTTTGTTTTTCGAGACAGGTTTTCTCTGTAGCTTTAGAGCCTGTCCTAGAACTAGCTCTTGTAGACCAGGCTGGCCTCAAACTCCCAGAGATCCGGTGCCTCTGCCTTCCGAGTGCTGGGATTAAAGGTGTGTGTCACCACCACCTGGCTTTTGGAAAGCAGTTTGGTAACTGTTTAGAAGGCATATACCCTAAGGCCCAGGATTCTTACCTTCATATGCAGTGCACCTAGAGAAATGTGTACATAGAGAAATATGCCAAGCGTGTTTGTTTCTGTGTAATCTATAATGATTTCAGTGTCCCTCCACTTTCGGGGGAGTGAATATATAGACTCCAGTGTAGTGATAGAGGGAGGGTGCAGGAATGGCAACTTTATAGTTATTATTTTGTTCCTTCATATTAAAATATCTGAAGCACATGCTAAGGCTATGGCACATGGGACATGTTTGATAGTTTTCTATGTTTGTAAATTTTTGCATTTTATAAACAAAGTTGTAAAGTCCTGAAAGATGATTGTTAAAACTTTTTCTCCGTTTCTAGCAAACCTCTGGATAACGCCAGTAAGCTTGCACAGATGGTTGAAAACAAACTTGAAGAGTACTACAAGACAGATGAGAACGGCCTGATAAAGGTAACTGTGAGCAGCCAGCAGTGGCTCCGCGGAACTCTGCTGCCTTCCTAACCAAAGCAGCCTGTGCTCATCAGTTCTCTAGTATTGATTTGGGGACCACTAAGATGGATCTTCACTTGTGATTTGAGAGTCCTTAAGTGGAAACTTTAGTAGACTGTGTGGTTTGACTGTTCTGTCTTGAGGGAGGCTGGAGGCTTTGAAGTCAGCAGTGTGTCCACATCTTGGCTCTGCCATTTAATGAATAATTATGTTAATTAAGGCATCTTTGAAGTAAATTTTTGTCTCTATAAAGTGGAACTAATAATGCCTATTTTTAAGCTAATGAAAAGATTAAATGAGTTAACGTGTATGAAGTCTTTAGAATAATGCCTTCCGCTGAGTTAATATTTAATAAAGGCTGGGATTCCTGCTATTACTAGCTCTGCAATCTTGAGTTGTTTCTCATCTCTGAAGTGAATGAGATAATGTGTGCCTTGCTTGGTTGGTATGAAAACTAGATGAGGTAACATCTAAGTATTTTGTATACGTAAGAGGAATAAATAGCAGCCTTTGATATTGTCTGCTAAAAATAACGTAATGAAATCAAAGTCTAAAGTTGGAACCTGGGGAATGCCGGCATGTAGGCGTGGCTAGAGAAGGAAGAGCTTGAGGAAGGAGATGGACAAGTGGTGTCAGAGGCTGGGAAGCCACATCACAATAGCTAGAGCATAAAGGCAGGAACTGCCCTAATCAGAAGAGGAGAAGGCCACGGACACTGATTGGCCGTGCTGTGCAGTGGGCGGCTTGAGAGGAATACACAGAATACAATGGCAACACAGGCTGGGACTTATCTTACTCTAAACCTGGCTTAGAAGGTATCCTGCAGGAATAGGCCCTGAGCTTCAAGAGTGACTAGAGCATAATAAAGATAATAATATCTTATTGCAAGAGTAACAGAGTTCTTTGGGTAGAGACATAGAAGGATAAAATTTAGTGTTAAACAGCATGAATGGAAAATGTCAATTTAGAAGTTATGCTGGTTACTTGAAAAGTTAGTGACTTTTAGAGGTCTAGTGAAAGCTGTGATTCTACAAAGGTAGAGTGGCTTAATAACCATAGTAGGCAGTGAGTAAAAGTGTTTGTTAAGGCAAGGAAATACGGTAGCTATCTCTTTAGTCCCATAGAGGTTCAGTGGGGAAAAGGCAGATGCTCGCTCCCTCCCTCCCTCTCCTTTTAGTCTTTCTCCGGAGAATTGCACATCCTTCAGTTGGCACCTTCCTTTATTCAAGCACCTATGAGACTTACCTTTTTTTGAAACCTTTCCTAATTCTTCAAGCCAAGTCTTCAAACCTTTCCTAATTCTTCAAATCTTTCCTAATTCTTCAAGCCATGGTCTTTCAAATATTTCTATAAATGCCCAGGATTACCTTTTCATTTGTGTGTTTCTGCAGACTCTCAGCTAATGTTATTGTGTTTCATTGTACATAAATCTAACCTTCACAACAATCTCCC
This sequence comes from Dicrostonyx torquatus, assembly GCA_028555095.1. Classification (NCBI taxonomy): domain Eukaryota; kingdom Metazoa; phylum Chordata; class Mammalia; order Rodentia; family Cricetidae; genus Dicrostonyx; species Dicrostonyx torquatus. The sequence continues at coordinate 2,414,537 of JAQHUG010000145.1, read as the reverse complement.
AAGAGAGAGGTCCTGCCATTTTATATAATTTTTACCAAGTAAATACTAACGTAAGAAAGGTTGAGAAACTTAACCAAGGTCATACAACAAGAAACGGATCACAGCTGAACTCAAGCCCATATTTGGTTCCACGGTCTTCTCTTACCTCACTGCTTCACCTTTATCAGGAGAGGCGGTAATTCAGGTGCATTTTCAAAGTCTAGATACATGATTTACCTGTCTTCTATGTGCAAATACATAGGAAATGTTGTCTGAATTGTAGTTAGTTATCTCTTACTTACGTCTTTGACTAATAAGCTAAAGAGTTAGCTACTTCTCAGAGTAGAGTATAAACCGGGATTGATGCCACAGGGCTGTAACCCTAGTCGAGCTAAAAATCAAAAGTGAATAATAGCTTAGAGGTAGAGCACCTGCCTAGCATGAAAGCCTCGCTGCCACACTCCCCTCCCCCTCTCCAAAGAAAGAACTGGAGAAGACTCAACAAACATTAGCAGTGGAATTCCAAACACTGCTCCTTGCCCCCTGTTTAGTGGTTGGTGTTATTTTTGAATTAATGTTAACAGGGTTTTTTATTATGATTTATAGTCTTGGTTGTCATTGGTGCAGGAGAATTGTCTGTATTCTGTCAATCATGTTTTAAATAAATGCTGATTGGCCAGGCAGGAAGTATAGGTGGGAAAACCAGACAGGAAGTAGAGGTGGCGCAA